>JAHZTW010000002.1:37609146-37653244 GCA_020283515.1 Alliaria petiolata | reverse complement strand
CACGTGGAGTTGGCCCAAACAATTTGTCTTGTTTGAATGATTTGCCCACATGAATGTAAAGAAATTATATTTGGGTATTTGGGTGGGCCTTTCGAGTTTTTTTAAACCGGCAATTTGGTGGTTAAAGTGGCGTGTCCTGGGCTTATAGGAATTTTTTTAAGTATAGATTAAACGTTGCTGACGTGTCACAATTTCAGGCAATTTTTAGGAGCTGAGGTGGCACCCCTCAGGAGCACCAAACCTTTTATTAGTATAGATTCGGTTCTAATTCCAATTCGTTTTGAAAAAGTTAAAAGTTTTAAACGAATAGTACCGAAAAACTTTCGTTACAAGGGGGTAAGTGAAAGTAAAGAGCTTTTGGAGGTAAATGAAAAAAGGCAGGGGGTGTATTGGATTAAGAATTTTAGAAGATTTGGTGGTTCTTTTAAAATCCTCTGTTATTGAACTAATGATTTCTAAATGTCTTACCAAATCTTATGTTATTTAATCAAGAATTTATAAAATGTAAATCAAATCCCCTGTTATTGGAAATATTTTACATAGTAGATTTTAGAGGATTCAGAGTGATTTTAAGTGATTTTGGTGAGGTTTGTTAGTTAAAAATATAAAAAATCAAATCTCATAGTTTTAGGTGGGATTTCATAGACTTTAATAACAAATCATAAGAAATTTCCTAATTCACCCAAAATCATCTAAAATTTCATTAAAACTCAAATCATTCCAAATTCGCCCAAGTTTCAGTTTCAATACACCCCCTTTATTTTATTTCTTTTTCTCACTTAAAGATGCTGATTACATATGTTTAACTATTATAACTAATACACTAGGTGATAATCTGCGCCATGCGCATGATGAAAATATATAAATAATTTTATTAAATATGATTTTGAAATTGTTTAAAGTAAAAATAATTTAATCTATTTTATTTTAATGTGAATAATTTAATTTAATATTTAGACTTTTTGATATAATATTTTTAACTTGCTATGAAATTTAAATATTTATATTATTTGGTTAATTTACATGGTTTTATTAACAACCCATATTAAACCAAAAGAAATATTTATAAATATGGATGTCTATTAAATCAAGCTTCTTAACTTTTACAGTTTTTTTAATCATTTATGTTTTTTTATAATATTTTTTGAACCATCTACACATCCTCATTTTTAATATGAGATTTTTAAAACATACTTATATTTATTAATCATTTGAGTAATTTATATTCATTTTTAAAAATTTGAAATACAACACATGTACAAAAAAATCTATATATATTTTTACTATATGAATGTTGTGATGATTGTTTTTCTTACAAAACTAAGTTTAAACAAAAATAAGAGAATAAATCTAGTGTTTTAAAAAGTAATTAGTATGATATACTTTTGGTAAAAATATGAAGAAAGAGAATATATTCATAAATTAAATGCCCAATTATGTATAAATAAATGATATAAACTATTGTCTAACCAAATTAATGTGAGTGGTATAACATGTAATTAATCTAGTAATATAAGTCCATTTTTATATATTTACTTAGAATGATTCTGGTGATTACACATCAGCAAAATGGCATAATTGTAAATAATATACAAAATTAAGGTTACTCTTTAAAAATGTTTCTCAATTAATATATAAGAGATTTTAAGGTTTTCCTTAGCAGCTAACATAATCGTCTAACAGATAGAATCTATTCAAAATGCTAAGAGAGTGAGCTGTCAAATGAGGACGTTGTTGCTTTTCCTTTTGAGGTAATTTCCTGCGTAACTTCCTCAGCTTCAGCTGTCATTTTGTCCTTAGTGTCACACGAAGATGATGAGTTCTTGATGTTGTTATTGAGCTCAACGTGTTTGAGCTTCCAGAGTTATTTGCTGAGCTGAGGATTCTGAAGATTAGGCCGAGTGTTGGGCTCCACTCTAATATTCCCCCTCAAACTTGGAGTAGGTGGAACGTCTACTCCTAGTTTGTAACGAAGAGAGGTGAAAGCTTTTTGTGGCAGAGACTTTGTGAAAATATCAGCAATTTGATAGTGATTTGGGATGTGTTTCACCACTAGAGAGCCCAGAGCCACTCACTCACGAATGTAGTGATGATCGATTTCAAAGTGTTTGGTCTTTGAGTGAAAGGTAGGATTGGGTGAGAGCATTACCGCAGACAAGTTGTCACGGTAGAGAACCGGAGTTGTCGGCGGAGAGATTTCAAGTTCTCGAAGAATGGAGCATAACCAGATAATTTCTGAAGCTGCATCTGACATAGTTTTGTACTCTGCTTCTGTAGAGCTTTTAGAAATTGTAGGTTGCTTGCGTGAACACCATAAAATCATATTGGAGCCAAAAAATATATTGATACCCCCTGTAGATTTTCGAGTTACATTGCACCCTGTACAGTCACCGTCGATGTAGACACTAAGAGTACAATCAGTGTCTTTATTAAATGAGATTCCCATTGTGATTGTTCCTTTGACATACCTGAGAATCCGTTTTAGTATATTGAAATCTGAGACTGTTGGGGCATGAATCTTCTGACACACAAAATTGACCACAAATTGAATGTCTGGTCTTGTTAATGTCAGATACTGTAGCTTCCCTGCAAGACTTCGAAAATAGGTTGGATTCGTAAAGAGCTCATCCTGATTTGGTACCTTGTTTAGTTGCAGGGGCAATGGAGTGGGCATTGGCTCACAATCAGACATCGCAACAACAACTAGTAAGTCTTCAGAGTATTTTTGTTGAGATAGGAACAAGCCATTTTCATGAAACTGTGCTTGAACGCCTTGGAAGTAGTGTAGCTGACCCAAGTCCTTCATTTTGAATTGCTTGTTGAGTTCTGCAAGTAGACTTTCCAGTAGACTTGAGCTGTTTCCTGTTATCAGCATATCGTCAACATATAATAGAAGTATGATCATGTTTTTGTCTCTTGTGCAGACAAACATAGAGTGATCTGATTTACTACAAATGAAGCCGAACTCCATCAAGAAATTGTTTAAATTGTTAAACCATGCCCTTGGAGATTGCTTCAGACCGTATATTGGTTTATGAAGATGGCAGACATAATCAGGTTTGTTTTGATCAATAAACCATTGCAAGCTTCTTCATGTAGACTGTTTCTGTTAGATCGCCATGTAGGAAAGCATTTCTTACATCCGTTTTCTTTATTTCCCATTGTAGAATCGTTGCAACATGGAGGATGCTTCTAACGGTTGCAGTCCTAACCACTGGACTATAAGTTTCAAGGTAATCAATACCTTCATCTTGTTCAAACCCTTTTGCAACTAACCAGGCTTTGAGTTTGTCCAGTGAGCCATCAGCATTGAGTTCAGTTCTAAATACCCATTTACACCCAAGGACAATCATGTCTGGTGTATAAGGAACTAACGACCATGTGTTTGTTTCATGGCAGTTACCTATCTCTTCACCCATTGCACCATTCCAACATGGATGCTTGCCTGCGTGATTGTCTTCGGTTCTGGGTAAGAGACCTTTTGACTATGTAAAACATATCTAGGATTTGGTTTCCATATTCCAACTTTTGATCTTGTAACCATAAGATGTGTTGATTGCGAGGGAAGCTGATCATCTGAGATGTTGTTTGTAGGTGGAGGTTTGCTTGAAGGAGTTTGTTCCCTATTAGGAGAAAGAAGAGTGTTGTCACTTATAGAACCAGTGTCAAAGCCTGACGTACGCCCATAACACTCTCTTTCAACAAAATGTGTTAAACTTGCATTGGGAGATATCGGTGCTTCAGCCACAAGTGGACGGAAGTCAGCTTCAGTGAACAATGGTGGCGTGTTGCTAACTGTTTGAGCTGGTATTGCAGGTAAGATGATATCTCGGACCTGAGTATTATTAGACTGTGGTTCCTTATCTCTTGTTGTTCGTGAGAATTATGTGCTTCTTGTGGTGATTGAAACATAAAAAATTTCTGCCAAGCGTCAAGTAGAGGAGTGTTTGGAGGTTGCTCGAGACTCAAGTACTTTTCTGCAAAGGGAAAACTTGCTTCATCAAAGACAACATGTCTGGAGATATACACTCTACCGGTTGGGGGAAACAAGCAGCGATAGCTCTTGTACCTTTCATTGTAGCCGAGGAACACACAGTGCAAGGATTTCATATCAAACTTGTTTACTGAATAATCCATGAGTGTTGGGAAGCAAGCAAAACCAAAGGTACGTAATGCTGAGTATTCTGGAGCCTTGCCAAATAGCTTATGATATGGGCTTGTGTTGTTGTCTAGGCTTGAATGAGGAAGCAAATTACTTAGAAAGTTTGCAGTGAAGAAGGATTATACCCATAATTTTTGTGGTAGTTGGCTTTCAAAGATCATAGACAGACCCAGTTCAGTAATGTGTCTATGCTTTCTTTCAGCAAAACCATTATGTTGTGGAGTGTGTGGGCAAGAAATATGTTGCTGAATGCCAGAATCTTGGAGCCGAGACAAGAATTTGGCACTAGTAAACTCTCCTCCACCATCGCATTGGAAGGTACCAATCTTATTTTGCAATTGATTTTCAACAAGAGTATGAAATGTGCAAAACTTAAGAGTAGAAATCTGACTTTGATTTAAGTGGATAGAACCAGCAATATCTGGACCAGTGGTCAATGAAGATTACATAAAAATGAAATCTCTGACCAGAGACAATTGGTGCAGGCCCCCATAGATCGCAATGGACTCTCTCAAGAGGTCGTTTTGCAGAAAAACTAGAAGTTGAAAAAGGAAGTCTGCTGCTTTTCCCAAGCTGACATGATGAAGAGGTCTATGTTGGTACTCTTGCTTATTGAAATAGCTTTTTCTGCAGATAGTAGCTGAAGAACTTGATTATTCGGGTGTCCAAGTCTCCTATGCCAAACCTCATCACTTGTGGAATGCTGTCTAGAGGAGTATAAAGTTTAAACAAGTGGATTTTTCTCCAGCAGATACAAGCAATCACGGCTTCTTCCCGTTGTAAGTAACTTCTTTGTGTTCTTGTCCTTAACATGCACACTATCACAATCATACTTAAACAAGCATGGGTAATCTTTTGTGATTTTTTGAAACAAATAACAAGAACTTTGCTATGTCTGGACAAACAAGAACATCTTTGAGAGGGAGTATACCTGACGTAGAAGCGATGCTGGTGGATCCGATATGAGTAATGGGTAAGAAGCTAATGTTACCAATCATTACAACGTCTGATCCATGGTAAGGCTGAGACTGTTGAAGATGGTGCTGAGAGTTTGTGACATGTGCAGATGCGCCGGTGTCTGGATACCACTCAAGGCCAGAATGCTCATAAACATCAGTAATGCGCATAGCAGCCAAGACACTGGGCATATCTTCATACTGGTAAGCGTTGTTGAATATGTGCCAACATTTTAAGGCTGGGTGACCTGGCTTGCCGCATATCTGACACAGAACTCGATTGTTGCCGTCATAGGAGCCCTCAAAAGAGATTGTCGGCGAGGTGATCTGCTGATGAAACCCTCTTCCACGAGTTGAGAAGTTTCCTCGTCCTCTGCCATATTTGTTGTTAGTGTTCCCCCTGCCTCTGTAATTGTTGTTATTGTAGTACCCGCCTTCAAATCTGGTTGTGTTGAAGGCGAGATGAGGAGAGACAGAGGATTCCACCACATAACTCTGCTGACGATCATCATACCTAATAAGCTTTGGAACGCGTCCTCAAATGTAGGTAAGGGAAAGTGATCCATGGAACCCTCGATATTGGTTTTGATAGGTTCATAGTCCTTTCCCAAACCTTGAAGCGCCGAAAATATCTTCATCTTCTCGGTAACGGGATGTCCAACTGAGGAGAGCTGATTGCATAGTGATTTGACCTCTTTCATGTAGTTAGCCATCAATTTGTTACTTTTGGTGGTTGTGTTGAGGCGACGTTGAACCTCAAACAGACATCCTGATATGTGTTGCAACCGACCACCACATCGATAATATCATCAGCAAAAGAGCCCACAAGCCACGATTTGACCACCTGATATGTCTTGAGCCATGTAGTCCGAGTTCGAAGCGTCAGTGTCTTGACCATTAATGCTAGGAACATGAATGAAAGGAGGTGGCTTGGGCGTGGCACCATTGACGAAGCCAAGCAAGCCATCACCAGAAAGAAAGGTTTCAAACTGAAACTTCCAGCGGAGGTAAGATCTCTCGGTGAAAGTGACGGTAACACAATTAGTGATATTCAGCGTTGGAGGTGTAAGGTTCCATGGCTCTGATACCATAAAAGTAAAGAGCTTTTGGAGGTAACTGAAGAAAGGTAAGAACTTTATTTTATTTCTTTTTCTCACTTAAAGATGCCGATTATATAAATAGCTTTATTTATAGCTAATACATTTTAGCGTTTTCCTTAGCAGCTGACATCATCGTCTAACGGAACGAATTTATTCAAAATGCTAAGAGAGTGAGCTGTCAATGAGGATGTTGCTGCTTTTCCTTTTGAGGTAATTTCCAGCGTAACTTCCTCAGTTTCAGCTGCCATTTTGTCCTTAGTGTCACACGAAGATGATGAGTTCTTGATGTTGTTATTGGGCTCAACGTGTTTGGGCTTCCAGAGTTGTTTGCTGAGCTGAGGAATCTGAAGATTAGGCCGATTGTTGGGCTCCACTCTAATAGACATAGTAAGTACCAATGCTTATCGATAAATGTGGGAATTGGATCTTTTGCTATGATTATAGCATACTACCGTTAATTAAGTTAATAATTTAAAAAATCTTACAACTGATAAAATGTTCCAAGCTTTCAACTTCTACTCGATATGATGATTATACATTCCTTGAATTCTAAAACTAGATTTTTCAGTCGTTATAATTAACTAATTTGCATAAATGATCTAAACGATTATATAGGAATCATTTTCAGTCGTTGTTATAATTAACTAATTTGCTTCAATTCCTTTGCATTGTTACAGTTTTTAGTTAGTAATTTGTAATCTCTGTTTTTTTTTAAAACAAACATCTAAAAATATTGAATCTATCATTTTTCTACTTCTTATAATTTTTTTTTTTTTGCTTATATTTTTAATATGTTTTGCTAGTTTTTTCCTAGTTTTTTTTGTTTCAATTAGCTTTTTTCTTTAAATTTACAGTAATTACAATTTAATGGTACTTGGTAGCGTTGTAGTTATGAATTATGATGTATGTTCAAATGAATCTGAAACTCTCATCAAAGCTAACCTGAATTATCGATGCATAACCCATAACAATATAAGTTATATCTCTTACAAGAACAATAACCCAAAACCTATTGATCCTCAAATCTCCAATTTGGCCGGTACGTTTGGATACATCTCACCAGAATTCGCAAGGACAGGACAGGTAAGCACAAGCTCTGATGTATTCGCGTTTGGACTACTCATGTTAGAGACTACTTGCGGGCGATCGAAGACCCATCTTGCATCGAGCATCTTTGCCAAGCGAGGTGGTTCTTACTGATTGGGTACTGGTCTTTTGGGAGAACAATGGAGATGTATTCCAAGTGATTGATGAGAGGCTCAAGCATGATGATGAGTACGTCGAGGAGCAAGTAGCTCTGGTTCTGAAGCTTGGCTTGCTTTGTTCGCATCCGGTTGCAACCACCAGACCGAGCATGTCCAGTGTCATCAAATTCTTGGACAATGTGGCTCAACTACCGCATAACTTGTTTGACAATGTGAAAACTCGAGAAAGCATTGGAGCAACTGAAGCCTCTGGCGAAATAGCTTATTTTCTCCCTCCCGGAGCCTAATAGTCCCTACGTTGTCATTTACGGAACCATTGGTCTCACATGGACGCTAAAAGATCAAAATCACACGGGAGCTCTGAATTATCTTCTCTCTACACGTCATATAAACTAAGTATTCGATTTGTCAAAATCTGCATTTACTAGTATAAATAATGTGTGTGCAAAACTACTGTGCAATTACTACTTAGCTTTAGCTCTTTAACCAAAAACATATTACTACCTTGATGTTGCCATCTTGTCACCATCAAGGTACTGTGAGTATAAGTGTATAACAATGGTGAATTACTAATTGGTTTTGGTGATTTTATTCTTCTTGCAGCACACTGTCCATTGAGCATGAAGGCGAAACTTTCGGGTAATCTTGTTTCCATGAATCAAATCACAATGTGTTTTCTTGCTCTGTTAATGGGGATTGTTCTTACCCCGAAGCATGTGACATTCGACTTGGTTTTCGAACTTCAATTGAGGGGAGAAGAGAAGCTGATCAGATGATGTTTGAAATTTTATACATGGATTCTAGCTCTCTCATTATTGATCTTCTTTTGATTGCAACTTGATTTCAAGGAGATTGGAGTTGGTAAAGATGTATCTTATTACTTCTTTCTCTTCCTTTGTTCCTCCTCCTCCATATTCTTTGGCCACTCAAAGATCTTGAGTTTGGTTGGTCACAAGCATTACGGAACAGAACTCGGTTGGTTCCACGAGAGTGGAAAAAGCCTCAGTTAGACAGAGTGTGTGAAGCAACATCAAAAACGTAATAAACACGTTTGCTTCGATTTTGATTTATTAGTGCATGCGCGGGGTGCAAACCTGGTCGATGATAAGCACTTTCGGTTTATGAGAATGTTGACGCAAAACCATTCTAACTCGAAAAGATGTATTTTGTTGGAACTGTTTTTGGACAAATGGCATTGGCCAATATTCCGGTGGCTTTTTCGGGCAACTAGATTGTCAGAATGACCGGATCTTGGAGTCATTGGATTTTTTTTTGTGAACACTATTTCATAGTGTATATATATGTCAAAAATATATCTTGGAGTCATTGGATTTTTGGAGTCATTGGATTTTTTTTGTGAACACTAGTTTTAATCCTCTAAAGAGTCAAATCTGGACTCTCAAAACCCCGAGGAAAATAAAACACTTTTTGTGGCAGTCTCTTTCGGGATGCTTAGCGTCTAGTAGTCAACTAGTTAACCGACATTGTGGGACGGATCGCCGATGCCAACGATGCGGAGCGGTAGAAGAGTCAATTAATCATGTACTCTTTCTATGTTCTCCGGCGCTCCAGTCCTGGGCACTTAGTGTGATACCTTCCCCTCCGGGAGTTTTCCCGTGTTCGGTTATCTCTCAAAATTTTGCATATCTTCTTGGTCGGGCTAGGGAGCAAGGAGTAGCGGGAAGTTCTTTAGAGGCATTCCCATGGATCATGTGGTATATCTGGAAGGCTAGGAATGAGAAAGTCTTTAGTAATAAGGATATCTTACCCAGTGATACCTTAGATCTCGCCATCCAAGAGGCGGAGTTGTGGAAAGTAGCCCAAATAGTGCCAGAGGTAGAAGACGTGCCGAGGACTTCACAGAATCGTGGTGTGATGCCAGAACTAAGGGAAGATAGGCCTAGACAATCGAAGTGTCAAGTGGATGCCTCATGGGTCAAGAATGGAACAACGTCAGGTGGTGGCATATTGCTTGAATTGGTTGATGGGGGTAGGATGATCGGTCTGTGTGCCCAAGACCATGCAGTCTCACCCTTACATGCTGAATTCGAAGCTTTATTATGGGCAATGAGAGAGACAGCACCGATGAGGATCCCAGCTATGATTTATGAGACAGATTGCCTTCAGTTGGTGAAACTAATCGAGGAAGAAGAAGAATGGCCGGCTTTAGCCACATTACTTGAAGAATTTGAACATCTTCGCGCTAATATGGAGTCTTTCACTATTGCTTTCATCCCTCGTTTATTCAATGTCCGGGCTGATAAACTCGCGAAGAGTGGTCAAGCCCGTGGTGTGGTATTTTCCCATGTAGACTATGTTATTCCGGAATGGCTGGCTCTTGAGCCCACCTTATTCGGATTTTAATTTAATATATGGAGTATTTGCAGTCAAAAAAAAAAAATATGTCAAAAATGAAGTTCGGTTTGAATGGAAAATGAAAATATAAAGTGGATTATTTGTAAAGCTTAAAATGTAATATTTGTAAAATGTCCCATTTTAAAGATATGAGGCGAAATCTTCTTTTATATAAAATGGAGAATATATAACAAGGTTCAAAACCTTGATGTATTAAAGAAAAGATATATCCAGGTAAGGCTAGAATTTAGAAAATGAGCTAACAGTTTATAATGTTATCTTTTGGCCCAAATTCTATTTGATTATTTGGTTGATTAAGTCAACAAATATCTCTTTTCAAATTGATTTTGTGCTTTAATGCCAATTGTTATTGTTGACTTAATCACAATTGATTTTGTGTTTTTTTGGCATTAAAGCACAAAATCAATTGTGATGGGTTGTTTGTGTAACATATCTCTTAATTCAAGTCAAAGTGATTAAGTTGAGAATAAATTGCCAATCTCCACTTTATGGCCTATGTTGAGCATGTAGGCTATATAAACAAGCCATTTTCTTATATTTTCATCACTCCACAACAGAATGAATTCAACACTACTGGACGTTTAAAGATTTAAGAAAAACGATTCATCGTTTCGCCTCTGCAATTTCTTTTCATCGATTGATTTGGTATTGTTTTTTATTTCTGTTTTTCAATATTACCTTATAATTATCAGTTGTAGTAATTAAGGTCCTACATATTTTACACTCTCTAAGGACACATCTTCAAGAGCAACCTTATATTTAAAGTTTGCCAAACTTCAAATTTAAGGTTTGAGGGTGTATCTCTCCAGAAGTGAAACCTTATATTTAACTTTTAACAAAATCTATATTTGCAATATAGTCCTTATTATTGATCAAAATTAGTTAAAATCATTAAACTTTTATAAATGATTATAAAGCATACATTAAACAATATAAATTAATAAAATGTTACATTATCACATAAAATTACATATAAATACTCAAAACAAAATACACAAACTAAATCTTAAATTTCAAATAAAATATTTAATTAGTCAATAGAAATATTTTCGTAATGCTCCCATATGTGTATTTGTTAATGATATTATATTTCTTTAATATAAATATTTGTATATTAATTTTAATATTTTTTTAATTTTATATATGAAAATTATATTTATAATATTATATAAATGAAATATTAATGAGAAGTATAAAATTATAGGGTCTGAATATGATAAACAAAAAACTTAGTAACATTATTTGTAACGACAAAGATAAGGTCTTTAAAGACAAATACATTTCTGCGATAGAAACTCTTAAAAATGTGATTCAAGAAACAGGTGAGTGGAAAGTGGCACAAGTCGTAGAAGAGACATGTGAGAACTCACTGACGGAGCAAGCGATTCATCTGAGCCAACCAACTCGACCCTTACGACCTCGATGTCAAATTGATGGGTCATGGATCCAGAGATGTGCCTAAGGTTTTTAGTATCGTAGGCGAAAAAGAAATACAACATTTTATTAAATTTTTAGATTATATAATAATAGAAAAGATAACCATATTTTTGTGAAATAAAACGTTAGTAGAATCATTTATATAAGATAGATCTTAAGTTATTTTATGTTTGATGTATATATATATATATATATAATTGTAATACATAAGATATAGCATTGTATATAACATATTTGTTAAATTGTAAACTAAAGTTAAGTAAAAATTAAAGAGAAAATATAATAGAAAAGAAGAAGTTGGTGAAGATTTTTTTTTTTTTTTTTTTTTGACAACAGCCTCTATTCCTATGTCGATTCGGAAACTCAAATCGGTGGAATCGAGTTTACAAATTCTAAATGATAAAGGTGATCTCTAGCACCTCGCGCTAAACTATCCGCCTTTGTATTTTCTGCGCGTGGGATATGCGATATGCTGAAGAAAGAGAACTCCTTTCTGCTCCTCACGTATTCCTCCAGATAAACTGAGAATGCCGGTCATTCCCTTGGGGTAAACACAATCCTTACCAATTCGGAACAGTCTGTGACAAAATTCACTGCCAGTTTCCTAGCGTCGAGCATGCAATGCATTGCTCAAATCAACGCTTCTAGTTCCGCGTGCAGCGGAGAAATGCTTCGTCTTATATTTTTTGCACCCATTAATATGTCTGACGGGTTGGAACCCAGACAATACCATCCCAAACCTGCATTGATTACCGTTTCCTTCCACGAACCATCTATATGGCAAAGTGTACCATTATTATGTCGTACATGTACTATTGGCGGACTGTGATATGTATTATCCGCAATATCCGCAATATCCTCAATTTGGGCCAGTTCTCATGCTATTGCTTCCGCTTTTGCCAGTTTCAGGACTTCTTGTGGATCTCTATCTATATTTGAGAAAACTTTATCATTTCGCGCCTTTCCAAATATACCATATTAGCCATGGGTATGCCGACATCTCATGACGCTGAGGTAGATTTCAAAAAAGATGAGCCATATTGGAAAATAACGCTCACGTCGGGAATCAATGTGGAGGTGTGGGAATGTCGGTTAGTGCCCATACTTGAAGAGCCGGAGGGCACTCAAAAAGTGTATGGTTTATAGTTTCTTTTTCTGCTCCACATCGTCCGCAATGGGGATCACAGTTGAGACCTCAACTCTGCAGATGATGCATTACCGAGATGCAGCCCGAAATTGTTTGCCATAAAAAAAGTTTCATTTTGGGAGGACATTTAACCTTCCACACTTGTTTCTGTATGTTACTTACATCTGGTCCATAGAATCGGTTATTATCCTCATCCATCTTGATTTCTTGCTCAGTAACATATCCCGATTTCACCGTGTATCTACCCGATTTTGTGAAACTCCAATTCAATTTATCTGGTCTCACACCCCTAGTGGTCGGTATCCCAGTGATGAGTGGTATATCCTCTGAAACAACTAAATGTTCCAGGAGTATGTTCCACATTGATGTTAAAGGATCAATCAATTGGTTAACTTTTAAATCGGGGTACATATTGTACCCTCTGCAAGATGTTGATCTCGGGCGAGATTTTGGAATCCATGGGTCATTCCATACAAATATAGAATTACCGGATCCAACTCTTTTGATGAGCCCTTTTTTTACCAGAGATCGAGCTGAGATAATACTTCTCTAGCCATACGATGGAGAATTCGATCAGATATCATCCAAGGGGGTCCCATTCCTAAAATATCGTCCTTTAAAAACCTTAGCAAAAAGTTATTCCGGTTGATCAATTAGGCGCCATAATTGTTTGGCAAGAAGAGCCGTGTTAAAATCTTCAATGACCCGAAAGCCTAATCCCCCATCTGATTTATGTTTGCATAATTTTCTCCAAGCTACCCAGCAAATTCCCATTCGTTCTCCACCAGAAGTTCGCCACTGTACTTGTGAGCTTCGTAGTGACAGCTTTTGGTAACCTAAAACATGACATAGGGCCCGATTGGTAAATAGGCTGTGGAGACTGTAGAGACTTTAACTAGTTTTAAAGTTTAATAGTCAGTTTTTTTCCAATCAGATTTTACCCTTCCTACAGTCATAAAAATCTCCTTAAAAATCTCACAACCAAAATAACTGATTTTACTCTTATTTTCGTTTGTTTTTTTCAAAGCCAATAAAAAATGACTTTTATTTTTTTAAAGTCACAGTCATTATTTAAAAGTCAAAATTTTAACAGCCAATTTTAGTTTTTAAAGTCACAGTCACAACCTCAACCAATCACCCCCATAGTATATGTTGACATGGCTGTCGCTGCTGACTTAATTAATACTTCTTTTCCTCCTTTGGACAATAATCTTGATGTCCATCCGTTTACCCGTTTTTGTTGACGTTCTACCAGAAAATTAAAAAATTTTGTTTTTGCACCACCCTGACTCTCTGGTATCCCCATGTATGTCCCCATTCCACCAACATTCGTGATACCTAAAGTTTGGTGAATGTTCTCCCTAATTGCATCATCTACATGATGTCCAAATTGCACCGAATATTTATCGAAATTTATTTTTTGTCCTGACACCGCCTCATATTGTTGTAAAATATTGAGGAGTGTCATAGCTTCCTCATGTGTTGCTTTACAGAAGAAAATGCTGTCATCCGCAAAAAGCATGTGAGATACCGCTGGGGTTGCTCGGGCCACTTTCATTCCGGTAATCATTTGTTCCCGTTCTGCTTTCCTCAGATTTGAAATTAACACATCTGTACATAAAATAAATAGATATGGAGATAACGGATCTCCTTGCCTAAGCACTCGTTTATGTATTATATGACCTCTTGGGTGGCCGTTGATGAGAACCTTATATTGCACCGACTGAATGCACCACATCATCCATGTAATCCATTTTTTCGCAAAGCCCATCTTCCGTAGTAAATGTTCGATAAAAGACCATTCGACTCGGTCATAGACTTTACTCATATCCTTTTTAACTGCCATGTACTCGCGTTTGCAAGAATTGTTCGTTCGCAAGCCATGAAACATTTCCTGCGCAATTAGAATATTATCTGAAATAAGTCTCCCAGACACGAAAGCCGATTGAGTCTCAGAAATCAGCCTTGGTAACAATCTTCTGAGTCTTTGACACAATACTTTCAAAATAATTTTATAACCCACATTACATAAACTAATAGGTCGGAGTTCCGTCATTCGAGTGGGTCTTTCCGTTTTTGGAATGAGACAGATATTTGTCATGTTTAACCGTTGATCAAATAGTCCTCATCTAGGAAGTTGTTCACCATTTGTGTCATATCCTCCTTTATTAGGTGCCACGATTGCTGAAAAAATAGAGTAGTCATCCCGTCAGGACCTGGAGCCTTTTCAGGGTGCATCATAAATAGTGTCAGTCTAACCTCCTCCTCTGTTGCCGCCTTTGTTAACAATTCATTATCACTCTCCGATAGTTCTGTATTTATTTCACCAAGTGCCTCCTCAAAGGATGTTGGTGTAGTAGACGTGAATATTTCCTCAAAATAATCGACTGCAGCTTTTTCCACTTGACTTTCTCTGGCTACCCAGACGCCTTCTTTATTATAAATACCCAAAGTTCTATTTATTGTGCGTCGTTGCTTTGTTGTCGCGTGATAGAATCTTGTATTCAGATCCCCATTTTTATTCCAGAAGTTCCTACTTTTCTATTGCCAATATTGTTCTTTATCCTTGTACGCCTCCTGAAGTTATCTGGTTATATCATTTAATTCCTCTTGAGTGCTAGAGTCGTCATTCTGAACTTCCTCTAGTTTTTGTTGAAGTTTTGTTATTTTGTCTTTCCCATACGGTTGGTTCTCCTGCCTCCATTTGGAAATTTCATGCCGACAATTGCCGATTTTGTCCACCAAATTATGATTCCTATTTAGCGTTTCGTATTGCCACCCTCTTGCAATCGATTCCATCAAGCCGTCTTGTCCAATCCATCTTTTATCAAACCTGAATTATCTCCTCCGTTTTGGATTTTTTTTCTCAATTGTCGCTACAATCGACCTATGATCCGAGCCAACCAATCTCAGGTATTCTACATAAGAGTGCAGGAATCTGTCATGCCACTCTTCCGTTGCCAAGGCCCTATCCAGTCTGCACCTTACAATGTTTCCGCTTCGTCTACCTCGCCATGACAAGGTATTACCTCGTGAAGGGAAATTAATCAGTCAGCAATCGGTAATCATCGTGTTGAAGTCCGTAAAAGTCGATGCGTGTCTAAGATTTCCTCTCTGCTTTTCATTGTTTCCTGTTATTTCATTAAAATCTCCAATTAAGAACCATGGTTCCTTTCTTGATACCCCTATTTGTGTTATTTTTCCCACACTTGATGTCTGTATTTTTGAACCGGATCACCATAAACAAATGACAAGTAATTTGTTTGACCATCAATCATTGCCTCAATATCAATTAAACGCTTATTAGAAAATAATAATTGAACATCATAAATATCATTAAAAATAAAGGAAGTCCTCCACTTGCACCAACCGGTTCAACCGTAAACAATTTATTGTATCCGAAATGGGACTGAAATTGCTGTAAAAAACTAAAACATTGTTTGGTTTCTGAAAGAAATAAAAAATTTGGCTTATATTTCTTTCAAACCTCCCGAAGATAACTTATTGTGTAGGGATTTCCTAATCTCTGGCAATTCCAACTTAAAACTCGCATTAGTCAAAGTTTTTTCCTTTGTCATCCTCCGCCTGATCCCCCTACTTCCCTTTATCCTCTTTTGACTTATCCCCTGTTTTAGTCATCCAAATGTTCTCAGTTGGTGAAGATTTAAAAGAAAAACAATAGATAACATGGTGAAAAAATGGAAAAAATGAAGAATAAATGTGTGAATACATAAATATAAAGAACAAAATTTAAAAAGATTGAAAAAATATGGACGTAATAGAGTTCACTTTAGATTCTACAAAAAGAAGCCTTGAGATATTAATGTTTTTTTCTGGACAACTCTTGAGATATTAATGGTATGAACTTAAACTGAGAACATTTATAGATACACCATCATATAATATTAATATATTTTAAATTTTGTTCCTAAATTTTGCATAAAATTTTGGGGTCGTAGGCCAAAGTTTCTTTAGTTTTTTACTAGGCACGGCTCTGCATGTATCTCAGATGGAGCTGTGTTCAGAGGGGGTGCTGTTTTGGAATTAGAAGACGGAACATCGCAGTATGGTTTGTTTGCAGAAGAAAGGGGGCTCTCACCTATTCAAATTGAGTTCAATACGCTGATTTGGGCAATAAAAGCGGTGCTAAACCTTGGTATTCCTTCTATGGCTTTTGAAACAGATTGTCTCCAGCTGGTTAAGTTGATTGAAGACGAGGAAGATTGGCCGGCCTTAGAGCCAGATCTAGAGGAATTTACTTATGTTAGATCATCTTTTAATAATTTCTCTATCTCTTTTATACCTCGTACCTTGAATAAAAGGTGCTCGGCTGCGTGGTTATTTATACTTATGTTAGATCATCTTTTAATAATTTCTCTATCTCTTTTGTCTTGCTAAAGGCGCTCGGCTGCGTGGTTATGTATTTTCTCATTTGGGCTCTGAAGATCCTGAGTGGGTGAAACAGATCGTTGAAATTTTATTCAGAAATAAAACAGAGCACGGCAAAGCCAATCTGAATCAAGTTGAAGTTGCGAACCAGACACTCATGCTAAATTTTCTCAATATTAAAACTAAAAAAATATATTTTTTAATTTTCTCAATTATCAACGTATGAGGTAGTATTTATACTCATTGATTTTTAACTATAAATTAGCTCTCATATCATTCTAAATCATTTTTGATATAATTTTCTTTATTAGTGAAATCTCAATTTTTCAATAACGCCAGATTTTAAAGATTGACTAATCTAATAACTTTGAATTTTGAATAACTTTTACAAATGCTTTGGATTCAACAAGAGGAGATTTATACTAAATTGCCTATGAACAACTCTTTATAGTAAGTGGGAGTTGGATATATAAAAAGTTGGTTGGTTTTAAAAGTTTAAAAACTTTTAAAGAGTCTTGTTATATTAACATAGAATTTTGTATATTCATAAAATTTATCAAGATATTTAACTTTAATGACTTTAAGAATCTACCAAATCCCCCCCCCCCCTCCTCTTAGAAAAAGAAATAAAATCATCCCAAATCATTGATCCAATATATCTCCTAGATGATTTTCCTTAAAATAATTGTTTCTATATTTAGCCATTTTTCAATTATAATATGTTGGTAAAATAAATAATTGTGTGATTTGTTTACTTAATGATTGTATCACGATATTGAAAGATTTTTAACTATATATAACAAATAAAAAAACTACTCCCTCTGGATTTAAAAGATTGATGTTTATCACTTTTCACACATATTAAGACACAAAAAATATTTACTTTATTAATTATTAATTATTTACTTTTTAGTTACTTTTTTGTTTTCCAATAAAGTTGTACCAATAGAATAAAACTAAAACTAATATATTAATTATTATAATCCAAAACATCAATCTTATAAAAACAAGAGAAAAAACTAAAACATCATTCTTTTTAAATCCAGAGGGAGTATAAATCAATGATTTCGTATTTGACAAAAAACATTGATCTTTTAATACAGAAATGGAATCCAAGAGATCATCGTCTTCTCCTCTACTTTTGATTACCTTCATGATCATGTTCATCATTTCCGGTTAGTCCTCCTCGTTGATATATTCTGTTCATATTTGAGAAAGGTTTTGATCCAAAATTGTGTTTAAATACATAAATTATTCAAGATATCCGGTTTGATATAATGATATTAATTACTACATGTTTCGTTTCATTCTAAAAATTTACGGTTAGTAAAGGTAGGTATATCCCTTGATGTAAGTATTGGTATTAATGTCTAGGTTTTCAAAAAATACAGAAAATTAATTAATAGTATACATATTTTTATGAACTAATAAAAACAAATTTAAAATTTTGTATCATCCAAAAAAATTATGTGCGAAGTCAGATATGCAAAATATTTGAATCGAGTTTAATATTAAAATACATTTACCGTTTCAAAACAAATACTCTCTATCCCAAATATAAAATGTTTAAACATAATTTTATAATTAGTTAAAAATAAAAAAATTTAGCCATCATAAAAGGACTATAAAATTTAAATAGTCAAAAGTATCAAATAACATTAAAATTGATATAAAGACTTGTAAAATATTTTATAAAATAAAACAATAGAAACATTAAAATTGCTATAAGGAATCTCAGTCATTGTTGCTTCATTAACGGTTGGAGTCGTTGGTTCTGACTCAGAAGTTATAGCCGTTGTCAAGATTGTTGGGTAAATCTCAACAGATGGTAAGGATTCAAAGGCTAGAGCTTGAGAATCAGTTAGTGATGTAGTTTGTGAATTAGTTACTGTAGTAGTTGCTATTGCTTCTACGGCTTGGATGGTAGTAGTTGAGTCTGATGTGGCTGAGATGTGGAGAGAACCAATGTCCATAATAGATGTAGGGGCTATTAGAATAGGTACCTGTTCTGTGACGATTGTGGCTGCAACAGGAACTTCTTCTGTGGCTGAGACACTTGGAGTGGCTGCATCAGTGCTTGCCGCAGCTTGAGGCACGTTTCTAGGATGCGGAACACTTTGTTGGAGACATCTAGAGTCCTTATGGCCCAAGTGTCCACATTTACCACACTTTGTTGGAATCCATGAATACTCTACATCTACCATTGATATAGTACCTTGTTTGTCGTCTAAGGCAATCTTTTGCGGGAATTGTTTGTCCAATTCAACTTCAACCATGATTTTAGCCTCACCCATGAGTGTAGGATCAAGTCTCGGTTTATAGGTAAGCATTGGTTCTCCCAATCCAGATGCAATTCGACTTATTCCCGGAATAGAGTATAATCTGCTCGGGATATTCTTCAGTGTTACCCAAACTGGAACGGTGGAAATCTCAGGAAGAGATAGCGTAGCTGCAGGACTCCAAGAAGCCACAAACATTAGGCAATCATCCACATGCCATAATCCCCGCTGAAGAATCCAAGAACGTGTAGATTCATCCGGTACATGGAATAAATAAGATGAATCGCCTAGTTTCCGAGTGAAGATTCTGCCTTTCCTACCCCAAATCCTATTGACTACGGCATGAATAAGGCCACCCGACGGAGGGGAACATCGATAGAACTGTCCTATAACATACTCTTTCTGATTTTCCGGACCATGAAGGAGAAGTTTGCTGGGGATGGTTACCTTTGGAGTTCCATCTTCCATGAATGTTGGTGATGTTGTTCTGTAGAGGTTCCTCGCAGATGGATTCATCTTTGCGGCCCAAGGAAATCGCAAATTCCCATCTTTCTTTACTTCCGGAGCATAGAATTTTGCAGCAGGCAGTTTGGGTTTAACCGGTGCATTGCTAGTAACTCTATTTGTCAAATGACTGCTTAAAAAGGGTTGTTGACCAGCAGAGAGAGAAGGCCACTGGGACGAGGATGAGAGATTTAACCCGGCTTCCCGCAGAACCAATACCGCTGATGGAGATGATGGAGGAATCTTCAAAGGGTTTGCCCACGCTCCTAGAGAAGGGGAAGAAAGAACCGATGATTTTGGAATAGGTTCTGAAATTGAAGAGCTCTCAACAGTGACTGAGTTTTGCACGTTGATTGAATCAACAACAACAACAGAAGCAGTAGAGTCATCGACCAAAGCTTCTCCTCCTGCATTATCGTGGCACTTGATCTGAGGCACAAGTTCCACTGAATCAGGGAGAGAGGGAGCAGAGCTTTTTGGAACTGGTTCTAAATCGATAGAACTCTCAATAGCAACAGAGCTTTGGACGGATGGAGAAACAACGGCACCGACGGTAGCCGCAAATCCGTCATCACGTTCTTCCACAAGCGGTACTTGCAAAGAACCAGTTGAAGAAGAGCGACGGAGTCTAGTGAACACAGAGCGGTCTCGTTTTCCAATCAGATCTACAAATTGGGAGGAAGCCATGAAGAGATGAAGAGAAAGGAGCAAAAGTCGAGGTTGGAAGTCGAATTTGGTACCACCGGAATAAGGTCAAGCCGGCAGAACAGAGGCGGCGACTCACGAACGGCGGAGCCGCCGAGAGAGAGGCCGTGAAACGTTTAGGGTTTTGTTTTTGGTAACTGTGCCCGTGAAATGTTTTTGTTTCAGCGAGAATTAGCTTGAAGTTGTTAGAGTGCTTTGTAGACTTGACGACAAGGGAAACTGTAAAATATGTTGCTGCCAGAAAATCAACGAATAATGATATAAATGTTTGCAGGAGTTAATGGCTCCACTATTTGTATCAAGAAAAAACCATTCTTATTATATAAATTGCATGCATCAGAGTTGCTAATTCACATTATCGTGATACATGGCAAGTTAATCGATAAGATTTCGACACGTGTTTTAATTTTTTTAAAAAATATTACTAAATAAAAATATACTAATCCTAAAAGAAAAATGAAAATACTACAATTTTTAAAGATAAATAAATAAAATAAAACGAAAAATAAAAAGTATATATTTCAATTAAGAAAAGGAAAATAAAAACAAAAATAAATAAGATATTTTAATTTTACTAAAAAGAAAAAATAAACGTTGCAAGTTAATCAATAAAATTTCGACACGTATCAAGTTTATCGATTTAGATGTGTCTCGGTAACAACTGGTGCGGTGAGCGTGGATCGAACATGCGACCTCCAATTTTACTTAAAAGAAAAAATAAACGTCAAAGTTTGTAATTAATATGATTGTGACATGTGGCAAGTTAATCAATAAAATTTTGACACGTATCAAGTTTATCGATTTAGATTTTGACATGTGTCTCAGTAACAACTGGTGCGGTGAGCGTGGATCGAACACGTGACCTCCAGATATGGACTAGGATATATTTCAATTTAAGAAAGAAAAAAATCCAGATAACTAAGATAACTAAGATATAAAAATCCAGATAACTCGCATCAAAAGAATTTATTTCAATTTTAAAAAATATAAAAAATAAAAACAAAAAGTAAATTAGATTAATTAAGATATATTTCAGTAAAAAAAATCCAGATACTGATGGTATGACATTATACGATGATGAGCTAGGAGGAGGATAACAAGAATCATGTAGAGAAGCTTTTGATGCGAGTCTTGAGAAGCATAACTTCTTTAGAGAGCAGAGAGATCATATACGGGAGATGAATGTGAAGAGAAAAAGAGACTTTAGTTGCTTGGAGAGAGTTAATGGGAAGATCGTTAACATACTCGAAAGACTCAAATTCTCAAGTTTTTAACGCAGCAAAACAGAAAAAGATAGTTGATAAAGTGTGTGAACTATATGAGAAGTGGTTAATGTTGCTTAGGACCCGAGAGTTAATGGGAAAATCGTTAACATACTCGAAGGACTCAAATTCTCAAGTTTTTAACGCAGCGAAACATAAAAAAGATAGTTGATATAAAGTGTGGGAACTATATGAGAAATGAGTTAATGTTGCTTAGGACCCGCAACAGATTCTGTGTTTTGAATATTTAATTAAAAATAAATGAGAATTAAAAAAACATAAATAACTCCATTTTGTGTGTTATATATATTTTTCAGTAGTGATCCAATTTTTTTTTAATTATTTTAACGGATTTTAAATTTTATAATAATAAAATTTAATTATGATAAATCTAATTATGATAAAGTAAGATGATTAATTCGTCAAAATTTTAGAATAAATATATATATAAAGCATTAGAAATAAATCTAATTCATATATGAGTATTAAAACATATATATTTGGAAATATTAATAAAATAAAATTTTATTTTTTTTTTACAAATTATCCGATTTTGTTTTCAATTTATTTTTACGAATTTAAAATATCTTATTAAAAATCCGCAGCGGATCCTATTCTAGTTAATGAATAAACCAGATTAATTACATCTATTACTAATAACCCTTAAAAGGTTCTGCAATCTGTTTTGATTTACAATTTCGAGAATCAGAGACAGGAAATTCTGAGAGTAGCCAACTTTGTGGACGGATGGATAAAACCCAAGAGACCATTGTACTTTAAAGCTGTTCTGAGTTGAAGACACTTTTTTCGTTGGTTATAGAAGAAGGCACAACTTAAATATACTTGACGTTCAAAATCTTTTAAAAAATAAGTCAGAAAATAAAAGTAAGCTAAAAAATAAATTTGTTTTTACGAAAATGGAAAGTACAATTCACCTTTTTTACAAAGATTATTTTCCTAATAATTTCAATTACGATTAGTGGAAAATCAATGAATATCAAAACTTAAATTATTAATTAAACACATATCAGAATCTTATAATTTATAAATCGCTATATAAGCTATATATTACAAAGTGCATCAAGCTTTTAGTTATGAATTAGCCAGTATTGTGTTTATACCTCATACAAGAACAAATATTTCAATACTAAGCATTAAACATGTACTCTTTTCATTATTACATAAGAAAATATTTTTTGGATAATCGACATGCAACGATGAGTTCTTCGTCGTTTTTTCGGGAAAAAATTAAAAAAGTGATCACCATAAGAAGATTGGCACTATATCTCTTGTTTTGTACAACTCTATTCTCTATCACTCTCTTCTTATTTCCTCGGAATCCTTACCACCCCATCAATGATCACAATGTTGTCTACGTTGAACCTCAGATCGGTAAGTTTTAACAAAAAAAAAAGAAAAAGCATAGAAAAAGAGATCATGATTATCTTTATGCTTCTTGTCTTTGTTAAAATATTCTTTTAATGTTCTTATTGTTTAAATGAAAACCTCAAATTGTTGAATACACTGAATGGATGAAAAGTATTTGTAGTTTTTAGTTTTAGTTTTTTTTTTGTTTGGTTTCTAGTTTTTAGTTATTGGTTTTTTTGAAGAGAAATCGAATATTAAATAGGTAGATGTTCTACTAAAAATGCAAGGGTAAGACAAAAACTAAATTTTAAAATCTTTATGAGAACAACATCTTACTTGGTAAGACAAGTTTTTGAGATTTATAAATCAAAAACTTAAACTGTTGCCATCTGCCGACAAATAAAAAAAAAACTGTTATCTAACACCTATATGATCTTGTGACAATTTAATTCAATTGTCTATTTTTCCTATTGTTGTTGGTTTAGGTTTGAAGGACTGTGACTTGTCTAAAGGACACTGGGTTCGAGACAAAAGAGGGTCTCTGTACACAAACTCTACCTGTCCTACAATACCGGACTCGAAGAACTGCTTTAAACATGGGAGACCAAACAGAGATTTATTGTTTTGGAGATGGAAACCCAAAAGCTGTGATCTTCCGAGATTCAATCCCAAAGCTTTTCTTGCGCTTGTTCGAGGCAAAAAGATGAATTTTATTGGCGATTCTGTAGCCAGAAACCACATGGAGTCTCTTCTTTGTCTCTTGTCAATGGTACAAATCTGTTTGTAGAAGATCTTGTGACATAACTCATTTAGCTTGTGACCTACGGAATCTTTTGCTTGTGCAGGAAGAAACTCCGAAAGATATTTACAAGGATGCAGAAGACAGAAACAGGATATGGTACTTTCCTGGTCATGACTTCACTCTTTCAACCTCATGGACTAAGTTTCTAGTGGTGGGATATGAGAGGACAGACGCGAATAAGACCGGAACAGGAATCTATGATCTTGACATTGATAAGATTGATGAGCAGTGGGCGAAAGATCTGCCAAATACAGACATTGCCATTGTTTCAGCTGGTCATTGGTTATTCAGACCAATATACATACACAGAGGAGATGAGACATTTGGTTGCTTCTTCTGTGACTTACCAAACATGACTCTGATCAGCCTGAAAGAAGGGTTTAATCTTGTTTTCTCAGCTGCGTTTAAGCACATCAATGCATGCCATGGCTGTAAAGACAACTTAGTGACGGTTCTCAGGACGTTTTCGCCTTCTCATTTTGAGAATGGGACTTGGAACACAGGAGGAGCGTGCGGAAGGACGAACCCTTTCAGGTTAAATGAAATCAACCCGCAGAGTAGCGATATGGAAATCAGGACATCTCAGATAAAACAGCTTAAAGAGATAAAACGTGACAGCTTAAAGAAGAAGAAGAAGAAGAAGAAGTTTGCGGTTTTGGATGTGACTAAGGTTATGCTAATGCGACCAGACGGGCACCCGAACTCGTATTGGGGAAATCAATGGATGAAGGGTTTCAACGACTGTACTCACTGGTGCTTACCCGGACCAATCGATACCTGGAGCGAGTTTCTCATGGTGCTACTTAGACAACTCATGTAATCTTGATAAGAATTTCTAAAGTAGAACCTTTCTTACTTCTTTATCATAATGCCTTTGATTTAATCCTCATTGCAAGGTTAGTTATTATAATGTGTTACAAAGAGATCAGACACATATTTACAGAACACATACAAACTGAACATACCTATCCTGGCACTGTTTCATGTATTTATTGATCAAAGCCTGCAAAAGGAATTGAGCAGAGGAATAATCTCAAGTGAAGACATGTGAAGAATCTCAAAGAAATTTGTCAAAGTGCATAATTTCAAGTGGATGTAATAGAAACAAATTGACAAAATTCCCAAAAAGTTAGACCATCTTGAACTGAATCTGTCCAGAGAATTAAGACAGAGCTTCACCAGGCATGACTACAACACATTGCTTCTATCAAGTAACTCACAAGCAATCATAACATCATTCAGGTAGAACTGTAACTCCACATTGCTCCAAATACATATCTAGAAAAGCTTGAAACAGAAGAAATTTTTTACTCACATGAACTAATTAAGAAAGGTAAGCATAAACCTAAAAAGTTCAACAGATCATACCATAAGACCCTCTTGAACAGACTATGTCCAGAGACTAAAAGCTACAGAGAATCGAGACAGAAAGTAATAGCTAAGTTCTTCACCAACCATGACTAGTACACGCTGCTTCTACTGTGTTCTATCAGTTTAACATTGTTGAAATACATATCATGACAGTGAAGAAATTTTCCCTCACATGGATGCTTTGGTCATAAAGAATCCACTGCTGAGAATATAACAAGAGAACTTGGGAAAAAAGAAATTGATGAATAGCAATTCTTCAACTATTTCTTGGAAATTTAGTGTTCAACAGTAAACATTGATACTCTACGGAGGGAAATTACATGAAACCAATAAATTACATGAACCAATCATCAAACCAACACAAAAGAACGAACATTTTCAATGATCAAGACTCCAAAGTGTTTTACCACGAGCAAATGAGAAGACTTCACGAATTAGCTATATGCCTATATATATATAATAGAGTGATTTATCAGATTCTGAAATGTGTCTAAATAATTTAAATTTTGATATACATTAATTTTCATTAATGGAACACAATCTTTGTGAAAAAGTTTTATATGTATATACAATTTTACGAATTCGTGTTTGTTAATTTTCCACTTTTTGCATTTTCGTAAAAACAATTCTATTTTTTGAACTTACTTTAATTTTTTAATTTTTAAAAGCTTTTGAACGTCAATATCAAATTTCTAAAATAAAAATTTAGTATATTGGAGTGTCTTGTCTAGTTGTCTTCTATAACCAGCGAAAAAAAAGTGTCTTCAACTCAGAAGAGCTTTAAATTAAAATGGTCTCTTGGGTTTTATCCATCCGTCCACAAAGTTGGCTACTTTCAGAATTTCCTGTCTCTGATTCTCGAAATTGTAAACCGAAGCTCGTCGATTGTCGCTACACGAGTCTCCGAGGAGGCTTATCTGTTTCCGTCAAGAGACAATCGGCGGCCAAGGCTCGCTGTTTCACTGAGACAAAGCGTCGAACACCTGCCGTGCAATCCAAACGTGAATTCTGGGAAGACCCAGACGATGGTAGCGACAGTGAAGACGAAGAAGAACAAGAAGACGATGATGGCGTCGGGAACGATTTAGATTTCGAGAGTGATTGGGAAGAAGGCTCGAGAGCCCAAAAGCTTACTACTGACAATTACGAGGAGGAGCTTGCAAGAGGTTCTTCTTCTTTCAATCATAAGTCTCTTAAAAATTAAATCTTTTTCTCCTCCAAGTTGAAATTAGGATTATCCCTTCTCAATTGTTAGTTTCAGAGCTGTAATTTTGTTTGTGTGCCTTTGTGATTTGCAGAGGTTGAACAACTTCTTGAACCTGAAGAAAGAGCGATTCTGCAGCAAAATGAGAAACCGAACCTTCAGATGATATCAACAGTAAGTTTTCAATTGGTTTTGTCTTCAATATCTCATATCAATCATTTGCTATGAGTGAATGTGGTTTCGATTCACATGGTTTATATACTTAATTGTGTAAATTTGCAGAGTAAGTGGAAGCCACTTCAGACACTTGCTCTGTCAATGCAGATTCAATTAATGGATAACCTCATTGCAAATGGACTAGACATTGATGATGTTGACAAGGTTTTGCTTTGAAACATGAAACGTTGTCGCCAAATCTGGTTTCTAATCTTTGACCATAACATTGATTGAATCTACGAAAAAGCAGGACAGTCAAACCGCTCTTCATAAAGCAGTCATTGGTAAAAAGGAAGCAGTGATTAGTCATCTTTTAAGAAAAGGAGCAAATCCACATGTTCAAGATCGGGTGAGAACTTATCTGGTTCCATATACTTAAAACCCATTTGAAGAAAAGGTTCAAACTTTCGTAAACCCGATTGTTCAAACATTCAGGACGGTGCATCTCCGCTTCACTATGCAGTTCAAGTTGGAGCCTTGCAGACTGTGAAACTGCTGATCAAGTACAACGTAGACGTTAATGTTACAGATAATGTCAGTAGCAACGATCCAAGCCATCAAATATTTTTCAGATTTAGATGAAACTTTCTTTGTTTGAAGATATGATGAAACTTTCTTTGTTCTACAGGATGGATGGACTCCTTTACATATCGCTGTACAAAGCCGGAATCGAGACATTACAAAGATCTTGTTGACCAATGGTGCCGATAAAACAAGAAGAACAAAGGTGTGAAACTGTGAATGGTGAAGATATGTCCAATAAAAGCTGAGACTATATGATTAGAGTTTTGTTATCAATTTGGTTTCTGTTCTTGCTGTTTTTTTTTGCAGGATGGGAAAGTAGCTTTGGACATGGCTCTGTGCTTTGGAAGAGATTTCAAGTCATATGATCTAGTCAAGCTGTTGAAGATCATGCCCACGGACGATATATAGAAAGAGTTAGTGAGTTTCTGAAATTACTAAACCGGGTTTTCCATTACATGGTTAGATTGTAATCTAACCCGGTTAAAGTGGTTAAGGGATAAGAAACCCGGTTGAGTTGTAAGTTTTGTAATGCACTAAACTAGTTTTTGTTGTTGTATAAATCAAAAACCATTCAAGAAATTGGTATATTACTCGAACACATTTTCCTCAAAACTTTCCAGTTACTACTAATTAGTAATCTTGATATGTGTACTATTATATAATGAAAAATTATTGTTACTTGATACTGCAAAATCGACCATGAAAGGTTCACCAAACACATTATGTGGTATGATATGGGACCATGAAAGCACATGCGCTAGACAAAAAAAGATCACAACTGGGTCTTAGCTATCATCACATTTTCCCTTTTCTGTCTATGTTTCAATTGTTTCTGCTAATAGCTTTTACCATTTCTGCTATAACTATTTATTTGTAAGAGAAAACAATATGGACCAAATTTATTTTGATTAGTAGATGACTTTTGACTTTTTCAACAAACATTATTTGGTAGTTGAATTCACAATCGGCTGATATCTCAAGAAACTTCATCTAAGTTTAAACAAATTTATAGGTAACTATTCAAATTATAATTGATCACAGAATGTTATAATTATAAATAATGAATAATTTAGGAGTGCTTATCTTCTCTGTCTGTCTTACCGTTAACAAGAGCAAGAACACAAAAAATCTCAGCTGTATCAGTATGGTTAAGAAAACACACACACAGTAAACCGGTCAACAACATTAAACCGAATCATATAAATACGATAACCGAATGATCCATCTGCATACCAAAGTTTCACACATCACACATACAAAAGCGCGTGATCTTCACTCTCTCCTACTTCTTCTTCTTCTTCTTCTTCTTCCATTTAAATCCCACCGCCTGTCACTCTACTGAAAGCTAACTTCTCTGTCTCCTTCAACAATGGCGGAACAATCGATGGTTAAGAAGCTCATCATCATCCTCTTCTTAACCTTCCCATTTCTAACTTCCGCCGCCGAATCTCGCCTCACAGCCGATTTCTACTCCAAATCATGCCCTAGATTCCTCGACATTGTCCGCGACACCATCACCAACAAACAGATCACCACCCCAACCACCGCCGCCGCCGCGCTCCGCCTCTTTTTCCACGACTGTTTCCCCAACGGCTGCGACGCCTCCGTCCTCGTTTCCTCCACCGCTTTCAACACCGCCGAACGCGATTCCTCGATCAATCTCTCCCTCTCCGGAGACGGATTCGACGTCGTGATCCGCGCCAAAACCGCTCTCGAGCTCGCTTGTCCCAACACCGTCTCCTGCTCCGATATCCTCGCCGTCTCCGTCCGCGATCTCCTAGTCACCGTCGGTGGACCTTACTACGAAATCTCACTCGGCCGTCGCGATTCACGCGTCTCGAAATCGTCTCTCCTCCTCGCCGATCTACTCCCGCTTCCTTCTTCTCCGATCTCGAAGCTCGTCGATCAGTTCACCTCCAGAGGATTCTCCGTTCAGGAAATGGTGGCTTTGAGCGGGGCCCACACCATCGGATTCTCACATTGCAAAGAGTTCACGAACCGGGTCGTCCGGGTTAACGGTACCGGTTATAACCCGAGATTCGCAGAAGCTCTAAGGAAAGCTTGTTCGAATTACCAAAATGACCCTACGATCTCCGTCTTCAACGACGTGATGACTCCAAACAAATTCGACAACATGTATTTCCAGAACATTCCGAAAGGTCTCGGGTTGCTCGAATCGGATCACGGGTTATACTCCGACCCGAGAACCCGACCTTTCGTTGAGCTATACGCGAGAGACGAAGCTCGATTCTTTAAAGACTTCGCCGGAGCTATGCAGAAGCTGAGTCTTTACGGTATTTTGACCGGACGGCGAGGAGAGATCCGGCGAAGGTGCGATGCAATCAACTAAGAAGTTTTCACTCTTGATTTTCATATTCTTGATTGGTTTTATCACCCATCGTGGGTTTTGATTTTGATTTATTTAAATGTTAATGATCCCCCGAGTTTAGAAGAAATATTTGAGATTTGAACGAGATTGAATTGTTGATCTCCCCTTCTTAGGATGTAATGATTTATGCTGATGTGTTCTTTTATAACTAGGATTTTGTAGTTACACACACACAAAACTAGGATTTTGTAGTTACACACACAAAACTAGGATTTTGTAATACCAATTACCACATGTAACGCTCTTTGAAATTTTTATAAAGAGCGTTATAAACGTCACTTAATTAATTAATAAAGATAAAATCCATGTTCAAAACTACGCTAGGCGTTAGTCGGTCGGTCGGTATAAGCCTAACGAGTTATCGAGCCTAACGAGTTATCAAAAAAATGAGAGATTAATCGGGGATTAAACGGAGATTTTTTTTAAAGTTTTTATTGGCATATATCTTTACATAGTATTAATGTTAAGTAAAAACAATTAATGGTAGTTGGCCAGGTTGTTTGGGATTTCAATTCTTCTTTTTAGTAGTTAGTCAGGTGGTTTAGGCTTTCAATTCTTCGTCTGGTGCTCGAGTTCGAGCCCACGAAATGCAGCCTTTTATCTTTTTTTTCGTTTCAACTTAAAGAAAAGGTAAAATAGTAATTTACTGATCGTCTTCTTCTTAAGGTAGTGATCCTGCAACCTAATTCCCGACGATGGCCGCCTCTCTCTTCACTTAAATCATCAATTTTTCTTGATTTTTATGCTTACTTTTGGTAGATCCAACATATATATATATATATATATATATATATATATATTGATTTTGAACCTTAAACAAAGAAAAATAAGAACTCTTTTCCAAAAAATCCGAGTTTTGATCCGAATACTCAAAATCGCAACGGTGCACATCCGCCTAACGGATGTCCGCCGCTTAATCGACTTTAGTCACCGCGTTCAAAAGGAAGCATAACCTTCACAGAACCACAAGTAGTCCGAAGGCATCGTGGTTATAAGCACATGAACATCTGTGTGGTTAAAGAGCCAACACATGCATGTTTTGAGGGTTGTTGGGACAGAAATCTGAAGACAAAACATATTGGGAAAGTATAATTATCAAAAAGTATGAAAATAAAACATATTGGAAAAGTACAATGGAGATCGAATAAGAGAACCTGTTGGATGCCAAAGTGGTTACTTGAAGATATCTTGCCGAGGGAGAAGTTATGGAAGATCTCGACCTAAACAGATATGGAAGATCAAGTTAAATACAGAATGGCAAGAATGTATCAACCTGGCATAAACTTGAAAACACGTTGATGTGATTGAAAATCCTGGTCCTGAGATGAATTGACTCGTAGTTATCAGAGGACCACATAAAGTATGAAACTATCCATTCAAAAGAAGTATATCAGATTGATTAAGAACATACTCCCTCCGTTTTTTATTATATGATGTTTTAGAGATTTGCACACAAATTAAGAAATCAATTAATTTTCTATTCTCTCAAAATAAAACATATTTTTTTTCAATTCCAAAACAGTTCAACCAATACAAAAATAGGATTCAGAATTCAAACAGTCAAAACAACAAAAATACAATTAATTTTTACATAGAAATTTGAGAACATTAATTTTTTTAGAACAAAAAATACTCTCTAAAATATCTTTTAATAAAAAACGGAGGGATTATTAAATTACACAAAGTTTGCACTACACCTAAGAACATATATAGTTATTCGGAAGTTTTTGAACAACCAACATAAGAAGTAAAATATGAAAAACAAACAAACATTTTTGGATTTAAAGTCTGTTTAAAAATAAATAGAAACTAAAGGGAATATACATAAGTAATGCTAAATATGAAACCTTCTAAATGATTTCGTGAGCACCAACACACAATATTCTTGGGAAAATAAAAACAATGTATACGTGATAACTAACATAATGATATAAGCATACATTCTTGATGGACAATTAATGTTTATTAAGAGCGATTTGTGATGGTTGATTACTATTTTAAATTTTCGATTATAGGTTTGAAATTAAATAGAACAAAAGAGTGGTTTTGCAAACAATTATGTTGTTTGGGAGGTAAACTATCATGAGATTCATAGTTTGAGTTATACTAGTTTGAGTTATAGGTAGAACTTCTTTAATATTAAAAAATTTAGACAGTCAATAATACACTAAAATATTAGTAAATTCAATTTGTAAAAATTGACTATGCACATATGCGTGAGTTAAAAATCTAGTAATAGTCATTCCATTATTTATCATTGAACTCATATAAGTATTAGAAAAAAGAATACAATCTAAAACCATTCGGATTTTCAAAATATAAGTTTGAAATCTCTTAAAATTAAAGGTGAGAAACTGAGAACATAAAATCAAGTAAGATACATAAGAGCATGAGCGATTAATGAGACGATGCTAGAGCATTTATGAATAACCAAACATATAAATCTGAATAACAATTGATTCATAAATTTCAAGATTGGGTTAAAAACCTCAAACTGCCGAAAACAAAAAAAGGAATTTAAAAGCTCAAACTACAACATGAAAAATTTGTTGTAACTTGGAACCAAACCCACCAGAACCTAAGAAGATTTGATAGAAGGATCGAAGATCTGACCAACGAATAAAACAGTTCCAGTCTTGTCCTCTCTAATAAAGAACAAAAATGGATGATCTGCCACAAAATCTACATATCTAGGCCTGCCGCACCCTTTACTCACTACAAAAGTGGCCGCAGCAGCTTCAGCGCCTACTTCATCGATCTCCACACAAGCTTTATGGTACAAGGGCAGCGAATCAAATCCCAACTCTCGACCTTCTACTGAGTAATTGATCTTAAACTTTGGGATTCTGAATTCTTTAACCGGTTCTTGGCAACTTGGAACGTGGCTATCCAAGAATCCAGAAGTAGACGCCATCGTCTTCACAAGATCATCCAATCCATCCTTCTTGTCCGGGAGATAGAAATACATCGAGAAGCCGCTGCGATTGGTATCATCGCCGCCGCCTTGTCCAAAAGCGAACCTGCGATTGGTAACATCGCCGACTTGGCGTTTAGTATCATCGCCGCCTCGTCGATAAGGTATCCTCAGGACCTTGAAACCATCAAAAGCCTGTATGTATTGCTTCTTGTAGCTGCTCATGAATGGCACAGACACTGAGGTTCCATCGAGAAGGTGAAACTCTCCGTCTTTCGTGTGGGACTTGTCGAATGGAACTTCCCATTCTCCTTTGAAGTACAATGCGTTCCCATAAACGATTCCGGTTTCGCTTGTAAGTGATCCAGGAGGAAGAAGATCTTTGGTGAGACCATTGGTGTGATTTGAAGCCCATGAATTCAACTCCACACGCACTTCTTCAGCCTATTTTTATCAATTCCACCAAAAAAAAAACAAAACTAAAATCAGAAAATCAATTATGAAAACCAGAATTGAATTTTGAATTGAAACTACGAAAAATATCAAGGATCACTACATAGAAGCAGAGTTTATCAATTAAAAAGCTGTTGTGAGAAAAAAAAAATTGAGAGTACCTTTGATCGGAAATCTACGAGATCGAAACTAGCCTTGAAGACATTCTCGAAGAGAACCTTGAACGATGATAAATCAATCGGTAACGTTTGCTCGATCCAGACGCCATTGACCGACGAGATTTTTGGACCGCCGTTCGCGCTATGGTCCGCAAAGACGACGGAGACGATCTCGCTGAAGACGGCGTTGAGCTCATCAATTGAAGAAGACCTCAGGAAGGAGAGGATATCGACGGAGATTGGAGGACCGTCGGGACCAGAGGCGGCCAAAGTGAGGGCGGCGGTTATCGACGCCGGCGAGAAAACGGTGTTAGAGTGTTTGGCTTTATCAGAGAAGAGACGGTTCGAAACGATCAAACGCTACGTCGTTTTGGTTCTTTAGAGCTTCTTGCTTGTGAAACATTGTGATCGACCTAACTGTGTATGCGTCTCTCTCTTTTACCTTGAATGATTATGAAAATTTCTGTAGGGCTAAACAATATATATATATATATATATAAATATATAAATCACAAACATGTTCCGTTTTTGAATCGGATTAGTAGTAGTAAGTCGGTTGTTTAGTTTTTCCTTTTTTTATGTTTTTTTCTTTCGTACTTTGAGATTTAAATTTACATTATACATCTCTTATCTACTATTATTTCTCCTTTTTTTTTTCTTGTTTTGTAACAGAATTATATTCTTTTTATTCCAATAATTTAAACCATATGTCTTATCAGATTGTAACAATAATCATAGTTTTGTAACAAAATTATATTCCTTTTATTCCAATATTTTAATCTATATCTCACTTGTTTTTATGATCGCATTTCTAGAATTTACATGTGTGTTGTGAACCATTTATCAACTGTGCGAAATCTACCTATCAATTGGTAGAGTACAAGATTGAAAAGAAACCTACCTATGTCCATGGTCCATTAGATGGGAGGTGCAAGGCCAGAAAATTGAACACATTGATTTCTGCTCTTTTTCCTGCTATATTTTACATATCTATACGATTGAGTCCTTGGTTTCCTAAATAGTGTAAAAATAAGTGCTTGAGAAAGAAATAGTAAAGATATATCTTTGCCAACTCCAAGTGTCTAAAGAGAGATGGTATCTCCTTAAAATCAAGCTGCAATCAAAAGAAGATAATGAAAGAGTTGAAAAGCTTCTCTCCTCCACTCAATTGAAGTTTGCCTACGTTAAGAAGTGACTAATCTATACCAATGATCATATCTGCCGTCAGTCAAGTCATTGTATTATAGTTTTTTTTTTCTAGTAAGTTATTCGAACTCGCAACGCAATAGTTAGCATTTCCTTTAATGATATCATGAAGCCATATCTTGTGGGTACTGAGAAAAAAGGCTGCAATAGGCATCATAACAATGATTTGAATGTTTAAAAACAATTATTCATTAGTTGAGAAAGATAACTAAATTTTACCATAATATATACTAATCTTTCTCCAGGTTCAAAAGACTAATTATGGGTGTTATGCATCTATCATCGGAACAACATTTTGAGCTACTTATTCGTTGGTCAAACCTCCGGCAATCATCGGCAATCATCATGCTGCTTCCTCGCCTGAACTTGCTGCATCTTGTGTCCTGAACAGAATCATGGTAATACATCTTGGAAGTTTGATTACTTATGACGCAAGAAACCCTAAAAAAATTATGGTTATTATTACCTTCACAATGAATCTTCTGAGTGTACCCGTAAAACCCACGACACCCCTAAAACAATATAAACATTAATTGTAAAAAGAATTTTAAAAACTTTGACAGCTCAATTGATTTAAATATGAATTGGTGACCCTCCTAACATGAGTTCAAATCTTCATTTGAACCATATTTTAGTTTTTCTCAATTTTTATTTGCGCTTAAAGCCCAATTTGTGTTATATATTTTGTAACCTAGACTTCGAAATTCATATTTATTTGGACTTCTCATATTTATTTGGACTTAAAACCCAATTTGTGTTGAATATTTTTTAGTCTTGACCTTAAAACTTTATTTTATTTTTGTTATTTTTTAATTTAAATTAAATATTATAATATATTAAAATAATTATAAAATAATTAATTTACTTTATGATCCCGGTAAAAAAAATTTCTGGGACCGCCACTGCGTAAAATACTACCCAAAGTATAACCCGAGATTACCACAATGACCCCACGATCTCTGTCTTCAATGTGATAAGCTTCATCAAGCTTACTTTCAGAGTAAAGAAGAAGAGTTCGAGTGATGTAGAACAAAGTCAAACAGAGAAGTTGGTCAATGCTGAGTTGGAGTTGGCAGCTGAGCTGGCAAATTAAGATGGTAAAGTTGTTGTTCGTGAGGAGTGAGAAGTTAAAGAACGAAGAAGAAAAAGTATAAATAGATTTTTGAACAATGTTATTATTTACAACAATGTCCCTGATAGCTCTGATGCAAAATACGTTACGATTGAGTAGATCTGAGCATTCGGATATTCGGTTCGGTTTCGGATGTTCGGTTCCGGGTCTTTCGAGTAGAGAATTTATACTCATATAGGTACTGAAATGATTTCGATTCGGTTTCGGTTCGGTTCCTACCGGTTCCGGATCGGTTCGGTTCTCAAATCTCAGAATCATTTAAAACCCGAAAAAATTGATTCTTATAATTTCGGTTTGGTTCGGGTATTTTTACCCGATTAGGCTTGAAATAGTAAAAAAAGTATCTGTATACCCGAACAAAAATCATGTTTAAAAACTGGAATTTTCGGAAAGTGAATTTTTGTCAACTTGCGAACTGATTTCCGGATCGAATATACATCGGAATCGATAACGGAAAGAAGATCTGAATAGCTGACTGCGAGACCTTCGAAACCATATGTAGATCGATTTTTGGATCCTTCTGGTTAGTCGGTAAATCTTCCCACAAAACCCTCACTCGATTACAAGATAACTAGAAAACAAAAAAAGTTTTCGGGTAACCGATCGGTTCCGGGTAAGAACCAGAACCGAACCGATACCCACGATTCTGAAATTCAGAACCCGTCGGATAAAAAGGCTAATAACCAAACCCGATCCGAGCCGGTTATTTCGGATCGGTTCCGGTTCGAGTTTTCGGGTCCAAGTTTTTTTGTCCAGGCCTACGATTGAGTTTACCGATATTCAGAAACCATTGAGTTTACCGATATTAAGCCATTAATACAAAAAAATGTCGAACGACAAAAAACTGTAATAGTATTCTTTAGAGCATATTGTCCGGGAAACAAACAAAAAAAAAAAAAAAAAGATTTGAATATCGTTTCAGATAGTTTTCTCGAAAAAGGTATCGTTTATAACTAGGATTTTGTAATTCCACTTGTAAAGGTCAAAATAATTCAAAGATACAGTATCTCTATAACCGTCACTTAAGTTTAGATCAAACATTTCATTTTATTATTTACGAATGTAAAAGCTGATTGAACAAGAAAAAACATGAAGGTAAAACAGAAACTTAGAAAGTTTGTAGAGCATCTTTTGCAATGGCGTCTGCCTTTAACATTGGCTCTTCATAAAATTTATATATATATATACTCACTGAAAATTTTAAAGAAGATTTTACATTTTGAGGCTTTCTTTCTTGTTGGTATATATTGAATTTGTGGAATCTTGTTTGTGTGTGTGTGTGTGTGTGTGTGTATGCAGTGTAATGTTTGAAAGACTTTCCAAAAAAACTTGCAGATGCAGGGCTAAGGACATTGATACTTGCATACCATTTTCAAGATGTGTCTTCGGACCGTGTATATTGCAGTGAATGAGCACACAACTAACAAACCAACTGTTCCCTTCCCAACAAGAGTAAAACATGAGAGGGTTCTGTCTTTGCAATCAATTAGTGATCCATTATCCCCTTTGTCTTTTGGGAGCTGAAATCCCAGACTTATTTCTCAAAAGACTGCTAAAGCTCAATCATCTATCAGCTATGTCCCAGGTAACGGTAGAACAAACTCATTTTGGCATGATTCCTCTCGGTCTTTGGCAATGGGGTCCCTCAAGACTCGTTGTTCCTCTGCTTGCAAAGGTTCTTCACTCTGTTTATATGTGCACCTAAATCCCCTGTTATTTGACGCCACGGATTTGGGACTTAAATGAGAAAACCATTATTAAAATCTATGAAAACCCTATTTTCCCCTGATTTCACCCTCAAATTAAGACAACTTTTGACTTAGGGATTGTAATAACGTATGAAATTACTTTGGTCTCGAATCGCCGAAGCCTCATTTCCCTAAACCTTGTCCATTTCATTGGCCTCGAGTCGAAATTATTACTGAGTCCTCCCCGAAAACAACCGCCTCTTCCCTTTCTGTCAGCGTTCCTTCTCACCGGAGACATCCTCTGTTTTCTCTGTGGCGTCAACCTAAAAGGGATTCACTGAGAGTGACAAGTTTTTGGAGCCCTAATTTTTCCGAATTGAAAACTCTCTCTCTCTCTATCTCTCTCTCTCTCATTTAAAGTTCCGATAAAAAAAAAGAAATAAAATCCACAAGGTGGTCGGTGAATTTTACCATTACTGATCGGTTAAACTCTAGATCAACCCACAAGTTCCGATTTTTGTGATTTATAACAATAGTCGAAGCCAAATTTAAGTGGATCAATGGTTTTTCATCAACAACACAAATAAGCTCATAACAGTATATAAATATCTATATGATTTAGTGATCGGTTTAAACAGTTACCCCCTAAATCAACCCACAAGGTCCGGTTTTGTGATTTATAACAATATTCAAAACCAAATTTAAGTGGATCAATGGTTTTTCATCATCAACATAAATAATAACGACTTTTTTAAATAAAAAAACATAAATAATAACGAAAGCAGCTTTCATAGAATTATGAACTGCCTAAAGAGTTAGAGAAAAATAGTTTCTTAAAATATATTATTATAATAATAAATTTGGTTTTTAAAAATTTAAAAAAAATCACTCAAAATATCTTAAATAAAATACATTGAGTGGTTTTCTTAAGTTTTTAAGAACCCAACTTATTATTATAATAATAATATTATAATAATATTTTTTTTTAAAAGTCCTAAAAATCTACTATTGTTTTTAGTCTTATAAACTTATAATAATAATAAATAAATAAAAAATAGTATTTGGCTCGAGTCCATCAAACCTTCTTTCGTCTCCAAGCCACACACTTCATTTCTTGATTTTGCCCTTTGGTTTGCTCCACTCATTCTTCCTCCTGGTGGATTTCTTCAATTTGTGTGCTTCACGTTGAACTTCAGCCTCTTCAACCCCAAGCTCCTCGGCAATCATTTTGATCTTGCCTTCACCGTGTTTTGCTGCAGCGTCTTATACTTCTCGATCATCGAATCACCCCCACGTTGATTTATCCATCCTTTTTTCCCCCTCTAGAGATAATGAGAATGGAGCACAAATATGACCCTTATATTGAAAGGAAGATGAAGAAGAGATATCATTATAATTACAGTAAAACCCTATAAATAAATAATGTTGGGACTTCAAAATATTATTATTTTATAAAATTATTAATTTATAGAGATATTTTGCGGTTTGAACTCTTAATGATCATTAAAAGACAATAGCAAATTATTTTCAACAGTTTGTGCAAAATTTGTTCAGGATATGCAGCATCAATGAATTTGGAAAATGAGATAATAATAAAAGATGATAATAAAACCTGACATGCATGCATCATCATTACATGTGGTTTTTCGGAAGAAAAAAAATATGATCGAAAACTCTTAATTATAATTATTTTCTTAAAAACATGCAAACAAGCATATTTCTACAATCGGAAGGCGGTGTACAACTTACGTCATATCTTCTTCTTCAACCTTTCATATGTATTTAATCCTGAACATTCTCCCTTCTTCATAACCTCTTCAAGAACAAATTCTCTCTAAAAAAAAAAGTACCCACAAAATGTCAAAAACAACGTCGAACGATGAAATGATCGGAAGGTACTACAATGCAGCTTTAAAACATGGTGGGGAGTACTACATACAGAAGATCGCTGAAGATCTTGGGGTGCCTGAAAGTGAGGTTCAAAGGGAGGGAGCAAGGCTGAAGAGAGACACTAAGCCGAAGAGGAAGTGGACCAATTGCTTCATGCCAAAGGGGAAGATAGGCAAAAAAAAAACAAGTGAGTGATCTTACTTGAAGAACAAGAAACAATGATCTTTCTTAGTTATATAGTTAGTTTTGCAAAAGACCCTAAGGGTATCTTTCTTAGATTTGGTAAACAAGCTTGAAGAAGAAAAAAACATAATAAAAAAAAAAAAACATAATTTAGGTTATGAATTTGAAGAAAGATTTGTAAATAGGGTTTATCCATGGTTTGCTTTTAATTTTAAATGTGTGGTGTGTAAAAGAAAAACAAATTTTTTTCTCTGTTTTACTCCGTTTGTGTTCTGAATCGAAAGGCTCTTGGTGTTTGAAATCCAAGAAAAGAATGGCTCACTTATTTTTCTTTTGTTACTTTATTACTTTTCTTTTTGTTAACATGTACTCCTTCTGTTTTTTATTAAAAAATATTTAAGAGAATATTTTTTGTTCTAAAATAGTTGATGTTCTCAAATTTTTATGTAAAAATTAATTGTATTTTTATTGTTTTGACTGTTTGAATTCTGAATCCTGTTTTTATATTGACTGAACTGTTTTGTAATTGACAAAAAAACATGTTTTATTTGGAGAGAATAGAAAATTAATTGATTTCTTAATTTGTGTGCAAAACTCTAAAACATCGTATAGTAAAAAAATGGAGGGAGTATATGTAAATAATTAACAAGTTTCCGTTTTGTTAGTAAACTTGTTTAGTTAGTAAAGAATTCGTTTTGGGGAAAATTTGAGTACTTCACCCAAGTAATGAATTTGCACGACCCAAGTTCGAATCTAAATAAAGAAAATCTTTATATTAAGAGTTGGGCTCCCATCCATGTAATATTGGCCTTTTGGGCCTTTTAATGAAAAGTTTGTTGAAAAAAAAAAACGTTCTCTCTTAGATTTGAGAAACGTGTTGGGCTTTATTGTAATGGATAGTATTGGGCTTCAAAAGTCCTAACATGTTGTAATAGCCCATTAAAAGTGGGTGTTTTAATGAACTGCTTTAACGACAAAAAGAAAAGAAAATAATAAATGTGTGAAGGAGAGGGAGGATTTGTTCAGGTCCAACTTTGTGATGAGTGGCTCTTAAAATGTAGACATGAATAGTAAAATCATAAATCTACTTACTTAAAACCGAGTATTTATTGGGTTTCAAGTTATTAAAAAGCTTAAGTTTGTTGTTTCGAAACTAGAGCTGCAATGAATTGTACTAATTCCCTTAGTCTACCTGGCTTAGTTACCAACTTACCATCCTACCTAAGCACTTGCGATAAGAAAGAGAGTGGTGAGATCAACAATTCTCTAACTATATGTCGAACCAAAGCCGATCCTTAATTTTAGAAAACCACAAACTAGAAGAATGAAAAAATAAAACACTTGACAATACATGAACATTTGAACTCTTGGCTTTTTGGAAGACATTTTTCTTAATTTTGAGACTAAACTATAGAAAAATTATTTTGTAATTTGGAGACCAAAACTATATGAACATTTGAACTCTTGAGTTTTTGGAAGGTTTTTTTTTTATATATATAATATTTTGTCACTTAACCAAATAAATAATTTGAAAATTTGAAAACCAAAACTATATTAATAAAATTGTGAGTCAGTTTCCCCAACTTATCGAACGGAACCTCGAACTGAGTATTTTATCAACGATAATGGTAGTTCGCAACTTCCTTTGCATCTTCTTTTATGTGTTAGCTACTTAACTTTGAATCTTTGTTTCCATTATTTTCTTATAAAGTTAAATTTTTAAATAGTGGAATGAATCAATGACATAATGAGATCCATCTTTATCATTTTTACAAAATAATTTTTTTTTCTGTGTGTATTCGAGTTTATTTATGCATTCATCAATCACTCACCTCTAAATTATATATGTTAAGAATCTTATACTGGAAACACATGAAATTTAATATTGTAGAAGTGAACAAACAGGAGTCTGGGACAAGACTTTTCGGAAATGAGATCATCATCATAAACGAAAACTTGAGAATAATGATTGATTTATAATATTGAGTTCCTATTCAACAACAACGCTCGCCAAAATCGATTAGAAATCTATCCTTATCCTTCTCTCTATCTCACCATCTGTGAAAATCGAAATTCGATTTTGAGCGTTGTTGTTGAATAGGAACTAGCTCATTATAAATCAATCCTTATCCTTCTAATAATGGCTTCTAACACTGCTCATTATATAATTTATCTACAGAGAAACAACCAAAAATTCAAATTTTAATCATTATATTAACTTCTTCCGGATTCTGATACAGAAGTACAACCTTCGGTGCATATGTGTTCGCATCGTGTTGTCTAAGTTGGAAGATCGTCCGACCAACGTACAACCTTCGGTGCATATGTGTTCAATACATTCCATGGCTTCGCTCAGTTGCATATACATTATGTCATAGATTTCGATGCGTATTAGCATTTTATGAGAAAAACTTGTGCATTTTTTGAAGAAAAACATCATTTTTTGTTTGAGAAAGAGAAATAACATGAGGTTAGATTTTAGAAAGGCAGCCATGAAGAAAGAAGAATAGAAGAAAAATGCATATGAATAAAGGAATTTTGATTTAGTTTATATAACGTCATTGATAAAATGATAAGAGTGAAGAGTATAAAGAAACTTAGAAAAGATGTTACTTTTCTCCATCATCATCTCTTCTTATTATTTTCTTTGTATATGTTTTTCATTTTATAATTCTCTTTTTTTAACATTTTTCATAATCTTTTGAATCAAATTTTTTCTTAAAAAAACCAAAAAATGGCAAAAACGAAATGAAATGATGCCATGATCCTAAGGTACTTAGATGTTGTGGCAAATAATGCGAGAGGGGGGTTAAGTAGAGCGAAGTTAAAAAAAATATTGCTTTTAGGCTTTGTGTCTTTCTTTAGCTTTGCTGCCTCCCTCTGAAACCTCACTGCTCTCCCCCTCCCCCAACCCACATGTTTTACTGCTGCATCTTCAGCAAAATTTTATTTTGTGTCTTTTAAATTTTCATTATCATCAAAAGCTACATATCATTGAAATTTATAAATTTTATAGGTTGAGATTTATAGGAAGACACAAACTATAAAATTAGAGTTTTTAGATAGTAAAACATATCATAAGTTTTTAACAAGACGCGGTTAGCTGTCCTTTTCAATATTTTAACAAGACGCGGTTACTCTCTGTTTGGAAAGATTCTTTCTCTTTTTTTTCGTTCAACATTCTTCCTCTATGAAAATATCCTAATTCCATTTATGAAATTTAAATTATGTACAGTTTTGCTTCTACTTTTTCGTTAAAAAAATCATTCATCAAATTTACATGTTCAAGTTTTCTAACCAAATTATCTAACTTCACTTGTGACAGTAAAATATTATGTGGACTTAGATATATATATATATATATATATATATATATATATATATATATATACTAAACATAAACCTAAATTTGGAAACAATGTGGCTTTGTTGCCTTGGCAATCTTCTATATAATAGGACGAGAGAATACATACTATTCTATCACTTCACATCTTACATATAACAATCCCTCCTCGGTCATCACACTTTTTTTTTTCATCACACTTTTCTTCTTTCAACCAATTAAGATCATATCGCTCAGTTGCATATACATTATGTCATAGATTGTGAAAAAAATGATAAAGATGGATCATTATGTCATAGATTCGATCTTTCGACTTAGAGAGCCGTCAAGTTATCATAACGGGATACTTGGGGGATATTTTATTGGCTCACAGAACGACATAACGGCCAAACCAAATTATAAAAATGAAAGCTATATTATTTTATGAAAATGCATCTTTTAATATTTAGATTTTTTCATCTCTATAACAAAACATAAAAAATTTAATTTTTTTTAGATGGATGTTTAGAAAAATGTTTATTAAACTAATATATTTTTATTTTTGCTTATTTTTTGCTTATTTTTTTCTTTTATTTTACTTATTTTTATAGAGATGAGAATGGATGAATGTTATTTCTATTTATGTATAAAAGTAGTCATTTAGAAAAAGAACTAAGAAAGTTCATATCAAGTAGTCTTTTATTTTTCTTATTTCTATGAGAGATATTTATAAATTGTTAGAATCATATTGTCTCAAATGGATAAGATTAAATTAAACAACCAAACCAATGGAAACCCAATTTTTTTCCCCACCTAAATTATATGACTTAGGGGTATGAAATGACTTAGGGTCTCGAATCGTGAGGAAGTTGGCCTATTATCCATTGAAGCACTCCCAAGTATGTGTTTGCATCTACCCTTCCCGCTGAAGCCCCTATGTGATTTCTACTTTGGAAACTTATATTTCTTCAATATGTTCAAGTTAAAAATGTCAAATCGTAGTTGATCTAAAATGGTTTATAAACACAAAGCTATTTACAATTGTTGGAGTTGGAACTAAAAACAAATATTATAACAGTTTTGAAGATAATCTTTCTAAAAATTATATTACAAAAAAGCGATTATTTAATACAAAAAACGACAGAAAAAATATAAATCTATACATAAAAAATGTTACATACAGGATGTTACTTTATAAGTGAAGTGAACCCTTTTTTATGCCATCTCAAGCAAAGGAATCACAAGATATAAAAGGACCCTAGCTTTCCCCCATTAGATAGCTTTAAACACTGAAACATTTCTATTTCTCTTCTCTTCAGAAAGCGATAAAATTCTTTTTGAGCTGATCATGAAACCTACCGGACCGCCGTACGCTAGCTGCTCTTCGCGCCGTGAAACCAACCGTAGTCAGCCGAATCGATCTTTGTCTAACCATTTCCACAAATTCAGGATCATTAGAATGACCCTCATACCGAATCCACTGAATCATTTGATGGTAACCGGGGAAGAATCTCATCTGAATCGATTTGAAGACGAAGTAAGGGATCAAAGCGAAGATCATCACGAAGAGAGTGGTGAGCCAGTAAGATGGAGCTGGAGCTAGGTGATAAGGTATAGAAAGTAGATCATTCTCCTCCTGTAATTAGTCTATATTAACTCTCTCATATTGTATTTCCTTCTTTGTATATTCGGTCTCTGTGTATATAAACAGAGTACTCATTGTCAATAATAATTATCAATTCCATATATTCAATA
>JAHZTW010000002.1:37566827-37608533 GCA_020283515.1 Alliaria petiolata | reverse complement strand
GTTGGAAGATCGTCCGACCAACGTACAACCTTCGGTGCATATGTGTTCGATACATTCCATGGCTTCGCTCAGTTGCATATACAGATTCTGCTCTCGTCTGTGTCTCCGCCTTCTTTTCTTTCTCTGCAAGAAATCACCCAAAACAAAGGACTATGATCAGAGAGGCCTGATTTGTTCTTCTATTTTGGTTCAGTTCGGTTATGGATTGAAGGTTTGGTCTATTCTGATTGAACCAAGAGGGATCAAACAAGAAAAACAGAGCTTTTGACGAACCAATCAGATAGAGATTGAAAAGAAAAAAAAGGCTTGAGTTGAAATTGGTTACCGATTCGGCCTCTTCGATGAATTGGAGACTGTCGAGTTAGAGACAAGGATTGTGTTCTTGAAGAAACTTCCATCCTTTCGGTCTTCTCAACGTTCTTGAACTTGGAGTGAATCAAACGCATGCGCTTGAGTTGAGACAGAGGTCAGGTGCGTCGCAGAGGCGAGCCAGCTGGAGAACATCGACAACGTTCTCGGCCGTTACTCTCTCGCCGACGCCTTTCGTGCACCGTTGCTTTAACTGAGCCACCATGTACACGTGTGATAGAGCCAGTAGATGGATTCCGTATTTCTCCATCTCCTTCTCCGTCAGACTTAAGACAGACAAAAAAAAGTTATTTTATTCATCTCCGTATACTTGTGAAAATTTCACAGTTGTTGATTATTTCAAATTTAAATGCTCAATAGTTTCGTCACACGTTTTGTATATGAATCAAGTCTATATCAATCGTAATCTGTTTATATGCGGGAAATGTCGAATAATAATCCTTTTATTATGAATATGCGGGAAAAACAGATTTATGAATCAAGTCTATATCAATTGAATAATAATCCTTTTAACTAAGCCGGAATGATTTATGAATTGATGACGTTCCTCGCATAAAATGCCTCATAACAACCACAAGAACATCATATATAAATACATTGTTTAAGAACACATATTTTCTTATTCCCAACAAATTATATCTAACGTTCAAAAAAAATAAAACAAAATAAAAGCCAAGAGAGATCATCTCCATTGGTAAAATCCCATTAAGAATTCTTAAAAATAAAATAAAATAAAACAATATACCAACGGGCTCTAAAGCAATATACTATTACTATGTGTTGAATTTGGACCTTCGATACACCAGTGACCAGTGTCGTCTCTATTATATATATATATATACCCAACATTACACCCATATATTATTATTATTTTAATTTTTATCTCCACTAAAAGTTAGTATAGAAAAATTGCTTTTGTATAAACAATACAACATTATTTTTGGTACCATGTAGGATGTTTTGTACCCATGAGGTCACGAATGTTTATGTTTTTTTATTGATCCTACGTGGAAAAAGTGATAAAACCGGTCCAAAAGTTCTCGCCTTGCAAGTTGCAATGAAGAAAAGAGTTAAAATATTGATTATTTTAAACTTGAGAATGGCCGGTTATTGAAGTAAACCGACCCTTGCCTCCCAAGAGCCACATCCTCGTCTACGTGGCTGTAATCCTCATCCACTCTCAAGCATATATGTTTTGTATGATTTTTTTAAAATAATATTTTAAAGATGGATCATTATGTCATAGATTTCGATCTTTCGACTTAGAGAGCCGTCACTCCAAGTTATCATATATTTGATGTCTAAAGTCCAGCATCCGCAAACGGGATACTTGCGGGATATTTTATTGGCTCACAGAACGACATAACGGCCAAACCAAATGTATAAAAATGAAAGCTATATTATTTTATGAAAATGCATCTTTTAATATTTAGATTTTTTCATCCCTATAACAAAACATAAAAAAATTCAATTTCTTTTTAGATAGATGTTTAGCAAAAATGTTTATTAAACTAATATATTTTTATTTTTGCTTATTTTTTGCTTATTTTTTTCTTTTATTTTGCTTATTTTTATAGAGATAAGAATAGATGAATGTTATTTCCATTTATGTATAAAAGTAGTCATTTAGAAAAAGACATAAAAAAGTTCATATTAATGAGAAAATATTACAAGTAAAAATTCAATCATTGTTAAAAATGAAAAATTGTTTTATAAATTTATTGAAATTGTTAGAATCATATTATCTCAAATGGATAAGATTAAATCAAACAACCAAACCAATGGAAACCCAATTTTTCCCCCAACCTAAATTATATGACTTAGGGGTATGAAATTACTTTTGGTCTCGAATCGTGAGGAAGTTGGCCTATTATCCATTGAAGCCCACTTCCCTAAACTTCTCCAATCACCCAAATCCCAATCATCATCTTAATATTTTTCCATTCTTTTCTCTTGTATATAAAGCACAGCCCTTTTTATCAATAACTTTGAGGTTTCATTAATAAGACAAAAAACATATTTTTACATAATGCAGTTCTTTTTTTTATCTTCAATTTATAAATATTGCAAGAACGAAGAAAAACCTTTAAAACTTTAGGTACACTACAAAAAAAACATATTCTTCTTCCCCTTGTCCTTCTTCTTCGTGAGCTTTCGAGCTTCTCTCTGGACCTCGCTCTCAGAAACTCCAAGTTTCTCGGCGATTTTCATGGTGCTTCTCTCCCCGTAGATCACTGCAGTCGTATAGTACATAATATTTAATATTTGACTTGTCACAAAATAATTTAGACTTTTTGTTTAGATCACTGCAGCCGTGTAGTACATATATATATATTTAGACTTTTTGTTTGAGAAGTCCCTAATATTGAATATTTGACTGTCACAAAATAATTTGGCCATCTTATCATCATAGAGAGGAAATTGGTTAGAAAAATAGAGGAAGAATTTTGAACGAAAAAAAAGAGATAGATGAAAAATATTTCCAGACAGAGTAATAGTATATAAGTGTTTTTTTAACCTTAATATATAAGTGTTTTGAAGACAGTTCTTTAAAAAAAAAAAGTTTTGAAGACAGTTTATAGCAAATATTAGAATATATATATATATATATTTATACACATTTCAAATGTTGTAGTTCAATATATTTTGAATGATAATAATTTTGGTAGATACTAAAGTGGTTTTGTTTGATATACAGTTCAGCTGCTCGACGACTCTTGGTACTTGGACCATGCGAAGTTGGTAAAAACTGTAGTCCCAAGTATGTGTTTGCATCTACCCTCCCTATGTGATTTCTACTTTGGAAACTTATATTTCTTCAATATATTCAAGTTAAAAATGTCAAATCGTAGTTAATCTAAAATGTTGGAGTTGGAACTAAAAACAAATTTTATAACAGTTTTGAAGATAATCTTTCCAAAAATTATATTCCAAAAAAAGCGATTATTTAATACAAAAAATGAAAGAAAAAATATAAATCTATACATAAAAAATGTTACATACAAAATATAGATATATTTTATAAGTGAAGTGAACCCTTTTTTATGCCATCTCAAGCAAAAGGAATCACAAGATATAAAAGGACCCTAGCTTTCCCCATTAGATAGCTTTATACACAAGTACATATGCACAAACACTTAAACATTTCTATTTCTCTTCTCTTCAGAAAGCGATAAAATTCTTTTTGAGCTGATCATGAAACCTACCGGACCGCCGTACGCTAGCTGCTCTTCGCGCCGTGAAACCAACCGTAGTCTGCCGAATCGATCTTTGTCTAACCATTTCCACAAATTCAGGATCATTAGAATGACCCTCTTACCGTATCCACTGAATCATTTGATGGTAACCGGGGAAGAATCTCATCTGAATCGATTTGAAGACGAAGTAAGGGATCAAAGCGAAGATCATCACGAAGAGAGTGGTGAGCCAGTAAGATGGAGCTGGAGCTAGGTGATAAGGTATAGAAAGTAGATCATTCTCCTCCTGTAATTAGTCTATATTAACTCTCTCATATTGTATTTCCTTCTTTGTATATTCGGTCTCTGTGTATATAAACAGAGTACTCATTGTCAATAATAATTATCAATTCCATATATTCAATATGGTATCAGAGACACAATAGGTTTTTTCTAACCTCCTTTTTTTCCGCCGCCTCTCTCCTTTTTTTTTCTTCTTGCTAGTCTCTTTCTAACGTCTCCTTCTTCCCCAATTTTCATTGATTTATCTGTTTCATCTTCTTCCACAATCATGGCTTCAAACTCTACGGCTGAAAGAACTTCGGTGTTCAATGCCCAAAATCCACAGAGCACCTTGCTTTCTGTGAATATGTCGGGTATCACGAAACTCACTAATGTCAACTATCTGATGTGGGGGCGTCAGGTTCGAGCTTTGCTTGAAGGTCATGAACTCCACCAATTCATTGATGTCACCGACAGTGTCCCGCCACCAACGATTACGATTGATGGAATCTCTACTCCCAATCCAGCGTATGCGCCATGGCGTCGCCAAGACCGTCTTCTCTACTCTGCTCTCATCGGTGCCATATCTCTGAATGTCCAATCTGTGGTTTAGAGTGCCACCACTTCTAAAGAGGTCTGGGATATCCTCGCTGAGACCTTTGGAAATCCTACTCGAGGTCATCTTCGTCAACTACGGTACCAGATCCGCACTTGTGTCAAAGGCACTCAAACGATAAGTGAATACCTTTGAGTCATCAAAGCAAAATCTGATGAGCTTGCCCTTCTTGGCAAACCAATGGATCAGGAGGATCTCACTGAGCAGATACTTGCTGGCCTTAGTGAAGAATATAAGTCTGAGATCGATGCTGTCAACGCTAGAGATAATCCAATCTCTTTCGCCGAGCTTCATGAAAGGTTGTTGAATCGTGAAGCAATGATCTTGTGTACCGAGTCTCCTACTCCTGCTCCCATCGTGGCTAATGCTGCAGATGCCCGCTCTCGTCAACAACACAACTACAATCGGAATCAGACTCAACGCCAAACCAACAATCAAAATAAAAATCAACAACGCTTCTCCAAGCCTTATTTAGGTCGTTGCCAAGCATGTAATGTACAAGGCCACAATGCTAAATATTGTCCGGAATTTCGCATTGTCAGAGGAGCTGCTCCTTCGCAACAATGGTCATCTCCAAATTTGCAACAACAGCAATGGCATGCCTCGCCAACACCACCCAACTGGCAGCCTCGAGCCAATCCGGCGATGATGTCTGACTCCTCTACTTGGCTAGTTGATTCGGGAGCCTCCCATCACATGACTTCAGACCTTGCCAATCTCTCTCTCCACAATCCATACAGTGGAAGTGATGATGTTCTCCTTGGCGATGGTTCTGGTCTCACCATCTCCCACAATGGTTCTTCTTCTTTACCCTCTTACTCTCGTCCTTTCTTTCTCAATAATATCTTATGTGTTCCTTCTCTTGACAAGAACTTAGTATCTGTATTTCAATTGTGCAAAACTAATGGTGTTGCTGTTACGTTCACTCCGACATACTTCCAGGTGAGAGATTTACAAACGGGGGCTCTTCGTCTGGAAGGCAAGCCTAAAGATGGCACCTATGAATGGCCGAAACTCACGTCTTCTAAACCACCTTCTCTTGCTTTTGCTTCAGTTGTTAAAACCACCATGTCGGATTGGCACTCCCGTTTGGGTCATCCCGCTTTATTGATTCTTCAAAAAGTTGTTTCACAATTTGATTTACCAATTTCTTCAAATGTTTTGCTGCCTCAGCCATGCACCGCTTGCTCAATTAATAAAATGCACAAGTTGCCTTTCTCTATTTCTACGTTAAAATCGTCTCATCCTCTCGATGTTGTTTTTTCTGATGTTTGGACATCACCGTTGCTTTCTATTGATGGTTTTAAATACTATGTCATTTTTGTTGATCATTTTACTAGATACACTTGGTTGTATCCTTTAAAGAAAAAATCAGACGTTTTTGAAGTTTTTACAAAGTTCAAAGTCTTGGTTGAAAACAAATTTCGATCCAAACTTTGCACTCTTTATACCGATAATGGGGGTGAGTACATAGGTCTAACTGCCTTTCTCTCCACCCATGGTATCTCTCATATGACCAGTCCACCACATACGCCTAAGCATAACGGAATTTCCGAACGCAAACATCGACATATAGTCGAAACGGGTCTCGCCCTTATGTCTCATGCGTCTATGCCAAAAGTGTACTGAACTTATGCTTTTGCAACGGCTGTGTATTTAATAAATCGCATGCCAACACAACACAACGACAATTTGCAATCCACTACACCAACGTCCTCTTCACTACCGTCTGAGACAACAATAATTGAATTTGCAGGGGATAATAATTCTGCTCCAGCTGATTCTCAACAATCTGCTCCAGCTGACTCTCAACAATCTGCCCCGGAAGCAACATCCTCCATACATTTGCAAAACGCAGCTCCGCCGCCTCCGCCGCCGCCACGACGAACAAGCAATCACCAACGGAAACCTGTTCAGAAACTCAATTTGCATACCTCTGTTCCTCCTCCACCTACAACAATCCCAACATCTGTTGCTGAGGCTCTTAAAAATCCCTATTGGCGTAAAGCCATGAGTGATGAGATAAACTCTCAAATTAGAGAACATACTTGGGATCTTGTTAATCGTTCTAACGCTACTAATGTTGTTGGATGCAGGTGGGTCTTCACAATCAAGCGTCATGCGATGGTTCAATCGACAGATATAAGGCCTGTCTCGTTGCTAAAGGCTATAATCAACGTCCTGGTCTTGACTATCACGACACCTTTAGCCCAGTGGTGAAACCAGCCACCATTAGGATCGTCCTCAGCACTGCTGTCACACGCAACTGGCCTCTGAAACAGCTCGATGTTACCACTGCATTTCTACAAGGTCATCTTCATGATGAGGTCTACATGACGCAGCCTATAGGGTTTCAAGACAAAGACAATCCTACAGCAGTGTGCAAGCTTCGGAAAGCTATTTACGGACTTAAATAAGCTCTGAGGGCTTGGTACAATGAGCTACGTACATTTCTTCTCCAATCTGGATTCAAGAATTCCTTAGCTGATGCATCGCTATTCATCTACAACAACAATGGTGTCCTTCTTTACATGCTCGTTTATGTCGATGATATTGTCATCACGGGAAACAGCCCTGCTCACATAACCCGGTTTATCGCTTCTCTTTCTCAACGTTTTTCATTAAAAGATTTGGGTGATCTCACATATTTCCTAGGAATTGAAGTCACTCGCACTCCTCACGGCTTACATCTAACACAATGTCGCTATATTTCAGATTTACTACATCGCACCAACATGACGAATGCAAAGACGGTGTCTACTCCGATGTGTAGCAACACGCCTTTGACTCTCTTCTCTGTCACATCGCTGGATGATGCAAAGGAATACCGAGCAGTGGTGGGAAGTCTACAATACCTCTCTCTAACACGGCCTGATATCTCCTTCTCTGTTAACAAGATGTCCCAGTTCATGCACCGACCAACGACGGATCATTGGACCGCTGTGAAACGCATCCTCCGGTACCTCTCAGGAACGCTTGATCGTGGTGTTTTCTTTCACGCACACAACACTCCCACTCTCCATGCTTTCACGGATGCAGATTGGGCAGGGAACAAGGATGACTATACTTCTACGGGTGCTTATATTGTCTACATTGGTCGTCATCCTGTTGCTTGGTCATCAAAGAAGCAGACTGGCGTAGCACGTTCTTCCACCGAGGCGGAATACCGATCCATCGCAAACACAGCCTCTGAAGTATGCTGGATCACCTCCTTACTTGCTGAGATGGGCGTCAAACTCTCAACAACACCAACAATTTACTGCGACAACATGGGAGCAAACTACTTAGCCGCTAATCCCGTATTCCACTCACGCATGAAACACATAGCTCTTGATTACCACTTTGTTCGTGGATATATTCAGACTGGTCAAATGCGTGTTTCTCACATCTCTTCCGCTGATCAACTTGCCGATGCTCTCACCAAACCACTTCCTCGTGCTCGATTCGAATCCTTAAGTGTCAAGATCGGACTCTCCTCCGGCCGTCCGTCTTGAGGGGGTGTGATAAGGTATAGAAAGTAGATCATTCTCCTCCTGTAATTAGTCTATATTAACTCTCTCATATTGTATTTCTTTCTTTGTATATTCGGTCTCTATGTATATAAACAGAGTACTCATTGTCAATAATAATTATCAATTCCATATATTCAATACTAGGGTTTCGAGGAAAACTTTGTAAGCATCTGTGGAGAAGCTAGGAGCGATGGCTCCATAGATCATAAGGAAGATGTACCAGAAAGCGACTGAGCCCCATATCACAATGTGTTGAACCCAAGTGAAATAGCTTATGGCCAAACCCATTTGGAGATTTACGACCCAGACTACGCAAGTGTACATTGTCCCGCCGAATATTTCCCGGCCGGCAGTTTTGCCGTTAGGGTTATAGAGTTGGTGCTTGAGAGATTCCTTGCAGAGGAAGAAAATGGCGAGTGCCGTGATAAGCCCGTTCAACATCCATCCGATGATTCTCTTCCAGCTGAAGAGAAGATTCTGAACTCCTTCTTGGTATAGCAATGGGAACTGCAAGAAAAGAAAAACGAAGTTTAATCGGCGATTCAGAGGACTTTAGGGTTTTTCTATAGGGTTTATGAGGGAATAACATTTGCATACCTTGTAACAGAAGCGAGCTGAGACGTCTTGATCGAAAACTCCAAGAGCAATGACGGGAAGGGAAGAGAAGAAGACGTTAAAAAGCGATAGAAACCAGTCGTTATATGCGGGTTGAGCAGAGAAGGATGTGTAGGCTGAAAATTTAGCAGATAATGTAATGCTAATCACAAATTCACAATATATGAAATAAAATTAATGTAATAAATATGTAAATGTATTGAACGACAAAATCATGAAAATTGAAAAATCATGCTAGAGTAAGTGAGCACATTCACAAAATCAAGTAGCAAGGAAGCATAAAAACAAGTTAAGCAAAAAATTAATGAACTAAACAGAGAAATCAAGGAAGCAAAGAAGCAAGCAATGCACTACACAGATGAATCAAAGAAGCAGAAAAATAAGTTATGCCGAAAACAACTGATTCATAAATTCAAAAATAAATCTGAATCAACTGATTCATAAATTCAAGATTGGATTAAAAATCTCAAACTGCCGAAAACATAAAAGAATTAAAAAGCTCAAACTAAAACCCCTAATAATGGAAGAAAAGAATAAACGATCCGGTCTTAACCGAAGCTACATAGGATTCAAATCGAAGAACTTTAACCAAACCAAACTAACCGGTCCCTAGACTCTCAAACCCAATCGCGGTTTTAGCTCAAACTAGCTAGATCACTCTAAACCCAAAACTTCTAAGTTGGAATCTTTTTTTTTGCCAGAGCTTAAGAAGATTTGATAGAAGGATCGAAGATCTGACCAACGAACAAAACAGTTCCAGTTTTGTCTTCTCTAATAAAGAACAAAAATGGATGGTCTGCCACAAAATCTATACGAGGCGGCTCCACATACGCAGAACATGACCCAAAAGCCACTGTAAAAGTTGCAGCAGCAGCTTCAGCGCCTACTTCATCGATCTCGACACAGGCTTTATGGACCAAGGGCAGTGAATGAAATCCCAACTCTGGACCGTTTACTGTGTAATCGATCTTAAACTTTGGGATTCTGAATTCATTAACTAAAACCTGGAAATTTGGAACGTGACTATCCAAGAATCCAGAAGTAGATGCCATCGGCGTTTGGTAACATCGCCGCCGCCGCCTTGTCCAAAAGGGAAGCTGCGATTGGTAACATCGCCGCCGCCGCCTTGTCCAAAAGGGAAGCTGCGATTGGTGACATCGCCGACTTGGCGTTTAGTATCATCACCGCCTTGTCGATAAGGTATCCTCAGGACCTTGAAACCATCAAAAGCCTGTATGTATTGCTTCTTGTAGCTTCTCATGAATGGCACAGACACTGAGGTTCCATTGAGAAGGTGAAACTCTCCGTCCTTCGTATAGGACTTGTCGAATGGAACTTCCCATTCTCCTTTGAAGTACAACGCGTTTCCATAAACGATCTCCGTTAGGTCTGTAATTGATCTAGGAGGAAGATCTCCGTTAGGTCTGTATTCAACTCCACACGCACTTCTTCGGCCTATTTTGTTTGTATCACCAAAAAAAAAAAAACCAGAATTGGGATTTTGAAATGAAACTGCAAAAAAAATTGATCTCGTTAATTTAAAGTTTTGCTAATTTTATCAAGGATCACAACATAGAAGCATAGTTTATCAATTTAAAAAGCTGTTGTGAGAGAATTTGAGAGTACCTTTGATCGGAAATCCACGAGATCGAAACTAGCCTTGAGACATTCTCGAAGAGAAGCTTGAACGATGATGAATCAATCGGTAGGGATTGCTCGATCCAGACGCCATTGACCGACGAGATCTTTGGACCACCGTTCGCGCTACGGTCCGCAAAGACGACGGAGACAATCTCGCTGAAAACAGCGTTGAGCTCATCGATTGAAGAAGACCTCAGGAAGGAGAGGATTCCGGCGGAGATTGAAGAACCGCGGGGACCAGAGGCGGCCAAAGTGAGGGCGGCGTTTATCGACGCCGGCGAGAAAACGGAGTTAGAGTGTTTGGCTTTAGTAGAGAAGAGATGGTTCGAAACGATCAAACCTACGTCGTTTTGGTTCTTTATAGCTTCTTTAATAGTTGGCTTTGACCGGAAGCGTGAGGGATCGTGAAACATTGTGATCGACCTAACTTTGTATATGCTATGCGTCTTTCTCTTTTTCCTTCAATGATTATGAAAATTTATAAAGGGCTAAACAGTATGTATATATAATTTATATATATATATATAAAATTACCTTTTCTATCTTCTCCTTCCGCCAAATCAGCAGCCACCTCATCTCTTACATCATCAATTATTTTACATTTTTGTTTTAAAATTCACAACTTAACATTTAGATTCAACTATAATGTTAGAAAGCAATAAATAAACTGAATTATAATTTTCAAAACAGAAAAAAAAATTAACAAACAGTTATAAAACGTTATAAAAATAAATAAATAATCAACAAAAATATGAGAAAATAAATAAACAAAAACTAAAAATACATATAAGTCATGAGTATCTCAGAATTCATGATGGTAATTTATGGATGAGACGGAATTAGATAATTTGGTAGAANTTTATGTTTTTTTTTTCTTTTTTACTTTGAAATTTAAATTTACTTTTATATATCTCTTATCTGCTATTATTTTTCCTTTTTATAATTATTTTTCTTTTTTTTAAGCCCTTAGTTTTGTAACAAAATTTTGCTCTTTTTATTCCATGTATATCAGATTGTAACAATAATCATAGTTTTGGAATAAATTGGGTTGTTAAATGTTTTGTTTAAATGTATCTTCTTTTTTTGTTTTGTTTGTGAAGTTATCAGATGGTGGAACTGTTAATTTGCTTAAGGGCCGATTGGTAAGGACTGTGTCTGTAAGCTGTTACTCTAGGCTTTTGGCTGTAAAAAAGTTGGCTGTAAAAATTGTGACTGTTAATTTATTTATTTATAAAAGTATGATTGGTAACAAAAACTGCAGAAACTATGATTGTTACTTTTAAATATTATAATTTTAAAAAAATATTTTTTTTCTCAAAAATAGAAATTGTATATTTTTATTTTGTTGTAAATATAAATATTCAAATTAAATATTTTTCTATTTTTTATTAAATTTTTTTACATAGAAAACAAATAAATTTTAAAATTAATCAATTAATAGAATAAAATGGATCTTAAAAGAAAGAGAACAAAATATTAATAATTAATAAGTTAAGATTTATTTGTTATAAAATTTATATAATATGAAAGAAAGATTTTGATTTTTTTTGGGAAGAAAAAAAAACAATTATTTATTTGTATTATTTAATAAAAAAAGTAAATAAGAAAACCTAAAAGCATGAGAAAGGAAGAGAGAGAAAATTGGAAAAAGTGAGTAAAAAGTGGCTGTAGGAAAAAATAAAAAAACAGGAAGAAAATTTTGAAAATGACTTTTAAGGCTGTTAAATATTTTAAAGTCAAAAAAGTATGATTGGTTTTTTTTTTCACTGTTAAGGCTGTGAAACACCTTAAAGTCTTCACAGCCACTATCCCAATCACCCCTTTGGTAGATCATATGGAGTTTACAACTTTATATTCTTTTTTTGTTTGTTCAGAGAGCATCGTGTTAAGGGTAGTTCTATTTAGAACAAGAGTCATGAGGCTATTAGTCTCTCGTTTAGTAATTGTTGTTGCTGACGGCTTCACCTTCTCGACTATGGAGGCTGTGATCCCTCCTCTTGGTGGTTTAGTTCAAGACAGCAAAGCCTACTCTTGTCTGGATGTTGTCCGTTTGGAGAAATAACTTTCTTGATATCACTTAGTATATTTCTTTTGAATGTTTATTGATTTGGTTGAGCAGGAGAAAAGACAGCAACTGCTTACAGAGATACGGACATTGTGTGAAGCTTCTTGTCACGAAGGACTTGTCGATAAAACCGCAAAATCATGTTTTCTCGCCAAAACCATAAAACCGTATTTTCCCACCAAGATCATAAAACCGCAAAACTGCGTTTTTCTCTTAATTTTTAATGTTTTATTTTTTTGAGTATTTAGAAATTTACTAGCGTATTTTTTAAAAAGATATTAAAATTAAATAAGATTATTAAAACTTAAATTCAAAAAATTATTTAAATGTGTTAATTATTTAATTTTAAACGCTGCATTTGGATGCTGTTCCAAAATCAGAAGCGAACATAATAGCTTTCAGATGCAATATATAGATGTAAAATTCAAAATAAAAAAACTAATAGTATGTAAATACAACATCCAGATGCAGCGTCCACTGCAGCATCTAGATGTAGCATCCAACTACAACTACAGAAACGAACAGGTCGTTGGTTGAGCATGAGAAAAGACAGCAACTGCTTACAGAGATACGAACATTGTGTGAAACTCCTTGTCACGAAGGGCTTGTGGATTTTCACGGAGCGTTTTATAGTCCTGACTCTGGACAAATCAGCATAGCTCTTGAATACATGGATGGAGGATCTCTTGCAGATATCTTGAAAGTAACAAAGAAGATTCCTGAGCCTTTTCTTTCATCAATGTTCCACAAACTGTTGCAAGTAAAGATCCTTAACTCTCTCTTTCCAATGTACGTCATTTCCAAAGATTTAACCTGCAATTTTATTTGTGCGATTTTGTTTCTAGGGATTGAGCTACTTGCATGGAGCTAGACATCTTGTACATAGAGATATCAAACCTGCAAATCTGCTTGTAAATCTCAAAGGGGAACCAAAGATCACTTATTTTGGCATAAGTGCTGGTCTCGAGAACTCAATGGCTATGGTTAGTAATGGAATCTCATGCTTTAACCTTATAAATCCAATAAAAGTTTCTAACTTATATTTTTCTGAACATGGTGGTTGCATAGTGTGCTACTTTTGTTGGCACCGTCACCTACATGTCACCGGAGCGGATAAGGAATGATAGTTATTCTTATCCTGCTTATATATGGAGTCTTGGTCTCGCTCTTTTCGAATGTGGCACTGGAGAGTTTCCTTATATAGCTAATGAAGGGCATGTTAACCTTATGTTGCAGGTAAAAGTCAATTTGTCCCCAATTCTTTTTCTTTTTCTTATATACAATCTTGTTAAACATCTGTCGTTTTTGTGTTATGTGATTGGAAGTTCTTGGATGATCCATCACCCACACCATCAAAACAAGAATTTTCACCAGAGTTCTGTTCTTTCATTGATGCTTGCTGTAACAACCCGGTCCCGGCCCATTTGAATAAGTTTAAATGAATTGATTTGGCTACCTATGTCATGAAAGTGCACTTACCTTTTCCGATCACTTACCCTAAGAGAACTCTAGAGTTAAGCGTGTTTATGCTGGAGTAGGACTAGGATGTGTGACCTTTCGGAAAGTCCTCTGCGGAACCGTGTGAGTGAGGCCAAAACACGGGGAAATGTCACGTGGTGATTGCAGGGACAAGTAAATCAGTCGGTTGGGCCATCGAGAAAAATAATGCACCGACCGTCGGACAGGGACAGAGCCCACGAGCCCGACAGAGGGATGGGTGACTCGCCGGTAGGGGCGGTCGGGGTGTTACACTTGCCTTCAGAAAGATGCAGAAGCTAGACCAACAGCTGATCAGGTTGGTACATTGAAAAATGCCAGTACTTTACAAGTTCATTAGTTCAATGTTTGGGTGTTTACTCTGTTTCTTGAACAGCTTATGGCACATCCTTTTATTACAAAACACGAGAAGGAAAGTGTAGACTTGGCGAGTTTTGTTCAAAGCATCTTTGATCCAACTCAGAAATTGAAAGATATAGCAGATGTAAGTATAATATGATGGTTTTAATACTTTTGCTTAGTCAAGATTAACAACATTAATGATGATCTTATTGGGTCTCTGTTCAGATGCTCACCATACATTACTACTCCCTCTTTGATGGATTTGATGATCTTTGGCACCACACAAAATATCTCTACACTGAAACTTTTGTTTTCAGGTAACCAAACTTGAAGCTTTTTAATAATCTAATGCCATAAAATATGTAAAATTTGAAACTTTTTTTTTGCAGTTTCTCTGGAAAACATCACACAGGATCAACAGAAATCTTCTCAGCATTATCAAACATTCGAAACACATTAGCAGGAGATTTACCGAGTGAGAAACTCGTTCATGTCGTTGAGAAATGAGAAGCTTCAGTGCAAACCACGTGGCAATGGTGGGGTCATGATTCGTGCAGTAGGATCGTTTATTGTCGGAAACCAGTTTCTGATTTGTGGTGATGGAGTTCAAGCAGAAGGGCTTCCTAGTTTCAAAGATCTCGGCTCCGATCTCGGAACCAGTTTGTGGTCGAATCAGGTGATCTCATTGGTCGGTATTTTATAGCTAAGCATGAGCTTTATACTGTAAAACACACATGTGAGAAACAAAAATGTTGTTTTCTAGTGTAAAACTGTAATTATTTAACCTGATGATTTGTTATTGATATATATACAGTATGTTGTAATTATCAGCTTCTGTTTACATCACATGATTACTGATACTAGTTTTGTTACGAAAAAAATAAGTTCCATAACTTGAGAAGTATTATGAAACATGATTATGGTTTAAAGCTCAAACTAAACTAGAACCTGATCAAAAAAGAAAAGAAAAAAAAAAACCTGATCTCTAAACCCAAAAACATCTAAAAAGTTGTAACTTGTAACCAAACCTGAACCCTGAACCCACCAGAGAGCCTAAGAAGATTTGATAGAAGGATCGAAGATCTGACCAACGAACAAAACAGTTCCAGTTTTGTCCTCTCTAATTAAGAACAAAAATGGATGATCTGCCACAAAATCTACAAATTTAGGGATGCCCATGAAACACGGTGCAAAAGTGGCAGCAGCAGCTTCAGCGCCTACTTCATCGATCTCCACACAAGCTTTATGGTACAAGGTCAAAGAAACACTGTCTTCGCTCAACTTTGGCACAAATCCCAAGTCTTCACCGCTTAATCCGTCAGCGATCTTAAACTTTGGGATTCTGAATTGATTAACCGGTTCTTGGCGGCTTGGAACGTGACTATCCAAGAATCCACAAGTAGATGCCATCGTCTTCACAAGCTCATCCAATCCATCCTTCTTGTCTGGTAGATAGAAATACATTGAGAAGCCGCCTCGTTTTCTGTCGTCACCGCCTTGTCCAAAAGGGAAGCTGCTATTGGTAACATTTCCGCGTGTAAGATAAGGGAAGCTGCCAACATCGCCGACTTGGCGTTTAGTATCATCACCGCCTCGTCGATAAGGTATCCTGAGGACCTTGAAACCATCATAAGCCTCTATGTATTGTTCCTTGTAGCTTCTCATGAATGGCACAGACACTGAGCTTCCATCAAGAAGGTGAAACTCTCCGTCTCTCGTGTGGGACTTGTCGAATGGAACTTCCCATTCTCCTTTGAAGTACAACGCGTTTCCACAAACGATCTCCGTTAGGTCTGTAAGTGATCCAGGAGGAAGAAGATCTTTGATGAGACCATTCGTGTGATTTGAAGCCCACGAATTCAACTCCACACACACTTCTTCGGCCTATATTTTTCAATATCACCAAAAAAAAAAAAAACTAAAATCAGAAAATCAATTATGAAGATCAGAATTGGATTTTGAATCGAATCAAGGATCACGGCATAGAAATTGATCTCGTTAATTTACAGTTTTGCTAATTATATCTTCGTCTAGGTTAAATCAACAGCATAGAAGCAGAGTTTATCAATTAACGGACTGGAAATTAAAAAGCTGTTTGTGAGAAAAATTGAGAGTACCTTTGATCGGAAATCTACGAGATCGAAACTAGCCTTGAAGATATTCTCGAAGAGAACCTTGAACGCTGATGAATCAATCGGTAGGGATTGCTCGATCCAGACGCCATTGACCGACGAGATCTTTGGACCGCCGTTCGCGCTACGGTCCGCAAAGACGACGGAAACGATCTCGCTGAAGACGGCGTTGAGCTCATCGATTGAAGAAGACCTCAGGAAGGAGAGGATTCCGGCGAAGATTGGAGGACCGTCGGGNCTCCTTTGAAGTACAACGCGTTTCCACAAACGATCTCCGTTAGGTCTGTAAGTGATCCAGGAGGAAGAAGATCTTTGATGAGACCATTCGTGTGATTCAAAGCCCATGAATTCAATTCCACACGCACTTGTTCGGCCTATTTTTATCAATATCACCAAAAAAAAAAAAAAACTAAAATCAGAAAATCAATTATGAAGATCAGAATTGGATTTTGAATCGAATCAAGGATCAAAGCATAGAAATTGATCTCGTTAATTTACAATTTTGGTAATTATATCTTCGTCTAGGTTAAATCAAGGATCACAGCATAGAAGCAGAGCTTATCAATTAACGAACTGGGAAATAAAAAGCTGTTGTGAGAGAATTTGAGAGTACCTTTGATCGGAAATCCACGAGATCGAAACTAGCCTTGAAGATATTCTCGAAGAGAACCTTGAACGCTGATGAATCAATCGGTAACGTTTGCTCGATCCAGACGCCATTGACCGACGAGATCTTTGGACCGCCGTTCGCGCTACGGTCCGCAAAGACGACGGAGGCGATCTTGCTGAAGACGGCGTTGAGCTCATCGATTGAAGAAGACCTCAGGAAGGAGAGTATATCGGCGGCGATTGAAGGACCGTCGGGACCAGAGGCGGCCAAAGTGAGGGCGGCGATTATCGACGCCGGCGAGAAAACGGTGTTAGAGTGGTTGGCTTTAGTAGAGAAGAGATGGTTCGAAACGATCAACGCTACGTCGTTTTGGTTCTTTAGAGCTTCTTCGATAATTGCCTTTGACCTGAAGCGAGTGGGATCGTGAAACATTGTGATTGACCTAACTAAATTATGTATGCTATGCGTCTTTCTCTTTTCTTTTCTTTTTTTCCCTTCGATGAGTATGAAAATTTTTAAAAGAGCTAAACAATATATATCTTATTAACATGATCGACATGGATCAAGTTAATTTATTAGATTTTGACAAGTGTAAAAAAAATTAAACCAATTAAATTGTAACATGTTTACATAAATCTAAAAATACAAAAAGGAAAATAAGTTTTTTTCATTACTTATACAAAAAGGAAAATAAAAAAAAATCAATCTTTATTATATAAAGTAGAATGCATCAAAGTTAATTTGTCCCAAAAAAAAGATTATATATATAAATGTTTCACTGTTTGTAATGTGATTTTGTTTCCAATGAGATTCACTAACCTTTATATCTCTTTTGTTTTGCTCTTTGTATTTTTGTTTGTGTCGACAAACCACATAACAGCTAAGCAAAGTAAACCACATAGCGATACAATATTTGTATCTAAAGAAAACATTCAGTCTTCTTAATAGAACAATAATTTGACATCAATATAGTGTGTGAACTATATGAGAAGTAGAGTTAATGTTGCTTACGATCCGTAACAGATTTTGTGTTTTGAATATTTTAATTTTAAAATAAATGAGAATTAAAATAAATAATTAATTTTTAGGTTTCCATTTTGTGTTTTTCATATATTTTTTTAGTAGTGACCAGATTATGCTTTCTATAACGGGTTTTAAATTTTATTATTTTCTTAAATGTTGTTATGTTATAAACCATTGAGGTTTGGATGTCCATAACCGGCTCAGTCCATAAGGCCCAATTCGTGGTGTAGTCTCGGCGTGAAGACCAAGTCCCATTAGAGATAGGATTTCCTTTTGCCTAATAGGATTAGTAGAAGTTTTCCTATTTCATGTATGAGTAGTAAAATGACTATTTCCTTTTCTCCTTGATGTAACCACTATATAAAGAGACCATTGGTCCTCCATAATAATACACAGAATACAAGTTATTCATAACACGTTATCAGCACGAGCTTGCTCTGATAAACCCTAGCCACCGAAAATATAAAAACCCTAAAAGCCGCCGTCCGCCGTTAATCCGCAGCCACCCGATCCTTGCTAGCCGCGCGATCCGATACCAACAATCGACGCCGAGCAGCCGCACGTTCCAAAGCCGAGTAGCCGCGTTCGATCCGATCCAATCCGTCCGCAGCAGTTCGACGACGAGTAGCCGATCCGATCCTTACCAGCCGCGAATTCCAAGCTTAAGTTTACCGAGGTCTATTAGCTCCCGGTCCATTCCATTCAACCCAAAAGAAGGATCCAAGGTATAAACAAATTTCTAAAACCCTAGAACATAAAAATCGAAATCTGACCTAATGATTATAAAACCCTAAAAAACCGATTCTCTCATCTAAACTTGTTTGATCTTTTGAGAACATGAATTGAATTGAATCTAAGCTAAAGATAAGACCTAAAATTCGGTTTGATTGTTTAAACTTGTTTGATCTCTTAAAACCTATAAAACCGAATTGAATCTAAGAAAAGATAAAACCCTAAAATCGGACTTGCTTATTTTTGATTGATTGATTGATTGCATGAACCCTAATACCTAAACTAAAATCGGATTGCTTGTTTAAATATTTAATCTCTGAAAACCTCACAATCGAATTTGAACATTAATCATACATGAACACTAAAACCGATTCATGTGCTTGTAAAGGATTGATTGCTTGTTTTGGTAAAATCGCATGGATTGTTTCTAAACATTAAAATCGCAAATTGAAAATTCTCTTATTCGTTTTGGAAAGTTTCCTTATTTGTTTTGGAAAATTTCCTTTTTGTTTAACCACATTAAAATCGGTTAGAAAAATTTCCTTATTTGTTTTGGAAAGTTTCCTTATTTGATATTGGGATGATTTTCTTATTTTGAAATTGGAAAATTTCCTGTTTTCTTTTATCACCTAGAATTAAATGTTAGGATTGAATTTGGGAAACTTGCTTGATTTAAAATCGCATGATGCATAAAAATAAAATCGGTTGAAAGAAACCCTAAAAGCCTAAGAAAAACCGATGCTTGATTTCAGATGGCGAAAGTCAACAATTTGGACTTCGCAGCCCTTAATCTCTCGGGAGATAATTACTTGCAATGGGCTTTAGATGCAAAGATCATGCTGAAATCAGAAGGGCTCGGTGAATGCATTAATGATGCAAATAACGAATCCGAGAGGAATAAGTATAAGGCGATTCTAATCATACGCCACCATCTCGTTGAGAGTCTCAAAGATCAATACTTGACGCTTGAGGATCCTCTTGATCTCTGGAAGGAGTTAAAGGCAAGATATGATCATCAGAAGATGGTTATACTGCCTAAGGCCAAATATGATTGGCTTAACTTAAGGCTCCTGGACTTTAAGTCCGTGGATGAATACAACTCGGCCCTATTTAAGATAGTTTCAAAATTGAAGCTATGTGGCGAGATTGTGACAGAGAAGGATATGCTTGAAAAGACCTTCTCGACCTTCCACTCAAGCAACGTGTTGCTACAGCAACAGTATCGTGAGAAAGGTTTCACGACCTATGCAAGTTTGATCTCTTGTTTATTGCTTGCGGAGCAGAACAATGAATTGCTGATGAGAAACAGCGAGATGAGACCTCCTGGATCAACCCCACTTCCAGAAGCCCATGTGGCCGAGGACACTAAGATGGAAACCGAGGCAAACCATGTCCAAAGATACCAAAAGTATAGCGGCCGTGGATCTGATTTTAACCGCGGCCGTGGGCGTGGAACGAGACAAGGGCGTGGTCGCTACCACCCATATGGTCGAGGGAATGCCCGCGGATCTGACTTTAACCGCGGACAAGGCCGTGGCCAAGGGCGTGGCCACGGGAACCAGACCGGACACAAGTCCGGCCCGACCAAGTCCGTTTGCCATCGGTGTGGGATGGACAATCATTGGGCCAAGACGTGTAGAACTCCCAGACACCTTGTGGATCTTTATCAAGGGAGTGTGAAAGGGAAGAATCCCGAGGCCAACATGATCCAGCGTGAACATGAGCATGACAATGAGGGCGATTTTGATCATGAAAAGGATGATCTTATGGATAATGATGATCTCACGAAGTATGAGACTTCCGATTGCTTAAAATGATTTTAGACTTTGAGTTCTATTTGCTTTGTTGCTTTTATGTTTACTTTGCTTTGGTTTTATGTCTTTGGATTTGTTTGGCATTAAACTACTTTGAGTTTATTTTATTGCTATTATCTTGTTTGATTCTTGCTTGATAATATGAATGTTCTATTGCTTGTTTTATTGCAAGTATAAAATCTCGACCAAAAGGCATTGCCTAAAGGGCATGATTTTCTCACCCATACAAAGCCCATTAAGTTATGAGAATGGTTTCCAAATAGAAACAATGGGCAAAAGGAAATGAAAGTTCCTTAAAATCGCCTAAGGCATCAAAATAAAATGGTCGAGACTATACTCTACTGATCTAGACTATGCCAAAGATCAGTATGATAGAGGCAAAAGCCATGGTAACCAAAATTGGTATACCCCACGAAATTTACACTATATGGCATGACTGGACTAGCCATCCAATTCCAAAACTTGATGCAAAGATTGATCATGAAAACGGCACAAAGAGTTATCCCATAGAGTCTCACGTTGTGTTACATGTGCACAAGGGAAACTCATCAGATTTATTGTCTCAAGCATCACGAAATTATAGTATATTCATGAGGGGGAGTGAGGACAAACCCGTGGTCCATGACTATACTACAAATTCGATGATCATAATAAGACTCGGCCGAATTTTATAAAGAAAAGTCATTACCTATAAGGTTTAGACCCTAAAGTTTATCAGCTTGGAGACATCACAAGTTTTACATGTATATAAGATCAATATGCATCAGGCCATATAAGTGAGCATAGATATTCCCATCTCAGATTGAATACGGGTCATGAGCTAGACATATACCATCTTAAGAGATTTTGAATAAAACCACCACATACATATGTGCCGTCTAAGATGAAATCTCATAAGGAGATTGGAGATTGGGAATATATATATGTTGGATAAGAAATGTTTCTCCTACGAATTTTAAAGAAACCTTTGAGCCAAATATGGGTGATCTATTTAGTGGCCAAGGAACACGGATTACATGAGTTTTTAAGTGAATCCGAATATCCAACATTATAAGGAGAAACGTAATAAGCTGATAAGAGAAATGAAATGGTATCAACCATCGGTGTCTTGGCAAGATCCTCGGACTAGATAAAGATTTAAGGACGTCCAAATACAAAGATCATATAAAGCTAGCATAATCAGATGCCAGACACATTGACCCGAAAAGAAAAGAATGACTAAGTCATATCAGCTTAAGCACCACGAAATTGATGTCTTAGAGACACAATCAAGTTGCTACGAAGTCTATACAAGATAGACCAATAAGTTCCATAAGATAAGAAACCTCGGAAAAAGGGTGCATAATATAAATCCGGGTTTTATTAAGGAAACCATACCAGACATAGAGATATAAAGGCTGGCCAGCTGAACATCTAAGGTACCAAACCATGTAACTTGGGACGCCAAGCTGCAAGGTAATAAAGGTCCTGGATTATGAAATCTCAGATCGATCAAATCATGTCTGGATCAAAATAGGAACTACATAAGAGAGTTAACACCAAAATGTATAAGAAAGCGCGTACAAGATAGTAGCACTTGAACAATAAAGAAACAAGCGAGGATCAGAACCCACGAATAAGAATGCATTCATAAGATAAAAGGAAACGTGAGATTATGAAAGTGGCAGGCGTATTGACCACATAAGAAAACGCCATCAGATGATTAAACCAGTGGATAAATAAGTCCTGTGAAGAAAAGAAAATCGTGAGACCACATGATCTAAAGTGTTCATGTTTTACAAGCATTTTGAGATAGCTTGGTTACATAAGGATACTCACAGAGACTAAGGAATAAATTATAAGGAGATATACTCCAAATGTGGTGGGTGCTGCTACAAACTCGAAAGTTTATGATGTCTGGACACATAAGAAAGAAATCAAATTGATATAGTAAAGTTTATGATGTCTGGACACATAAGAAAGAAATCAAATTGATATAGTAAGCAACCTGTATGGTCCACTGGATAACGAAATAGAGCTGAAAGATAAAAGAAGTTCTCGAGACCAGCATTGTATTAAGCTGAATAAATCGCTCTATGGATTGAAACAATAGACTAAGCGAGTACTTAGTGAAAGAGGGTTATAAAGACGATCCCATGCATATTCATAAAGAAATTCGATAAGGGATTCGTAATTATCGCAAAAGGGTACTCAAGCGATTTAATATGGACCAGACTTACCCACTGACTAGCCCAATGATGGTGAGAAGCCTTGGCCTGGACAACGATCCATTCGGTCCAGTAAAGAAGGACGAAAAGGTCCTTGGTCCCGAAGTGCCATATCTCAGTGCTATAGGAGCGTTAATGTACTTGGCTAGTCACACTAGGCCGGACATATGCTTTGCCGTGAACCTCCTTTAAAGATTCAGTTCTTGTCCGACCCAGAGGCACTAGAATGGGATCAAACACATATTTCGTTACCTGAAAGGGACGAAAGACATGGGTCTAATTTATACTAACCTTAACAAAGAAAGATTAGTTGGTTTTGCTGATGCAGGTTACCTTTCGGATCCACACAACGGTCAATGACTCAACACATTAGACGAGATTGTGGGATGACAGAAGGGAAAGAAGAACCGACCAGCATGTACGAAGATAATGCCGCATGTATAGCTCATTTGAAGGATGGATACATTAAAGGAGATCGGACGAAGCACATATTGCCAAAGTTCTTTTTCACTCACGACCTACAGAAGGCCGGTGAACTCCAGGTGCTCCAAGTCCGCTCAAGTGACAACTCAGCCGACCTCTTCACAAAGTCGTTTCCAACCTTCACGCTCAAGAAACTTATGCATCAGATTGGCATGCGCCGATTGAAGGACCTTCAGTGATGTTCATTTCAGGGGGAGTAATACGTGCTGTACTCTTTTTCCTTCACTAAGGTTTTGTCCCACTGGGTTTTCCTTGGTAAGGTTTTAATGAGGCAGCATTCCCCAAGCGTATTACTGAGATCCCATCGTCATCACATACGGTTATGTCATCCAAGGGGGAGTGTTATAAACCATTGAGGTTTGGATGTCCATAACCGGCTCAGTCCATAAGGCCCAATTCGTGGTCTAGTCTTGGCGTGAAGACCAAGTCCCATTAGAGATTGGATTTCCTTTTGCCTAATATGATTATTAGAAGTTTTCCTATTTCATGTATGAGTAGTAAAATGACTATTTCCTTTTCTCTCCTTGATGTAACCACTATATAAAGAGACCATTGGTCCTCCATAATAATACACATAATACAAGTTATTCATAACATGTTATTCATTTAAGTTTCTTTTTCGATTACTAATACAAAAAGAAAAATATTCGATTATTTGTTTTTTTTACAGAGTATTCAATTTTGTTTTTAATTTAATTTTACGGGTTTGAAATATTTTATTAAAAACCCGCATATATGCGGATCCTATTCTAGTAGACAATAAATCACAATCAATTTCCTTTTTAGGATTGGATTAGTAGTGTAAAGTCGGTTGTATAATTTTTCCGTTGCAATTTCCTTTTTAGGATTGGATAAGTTGAATCTCTATCGATTTGTATCATTTTATCAAGAAACATTAAAAATAAGTTCCTTGGGATCTTGGCTACTCAACTTAAACTACCTCTTGCTAGCTTAGTTTTGCGTAGTTTAAATTCATGTTGCTCTCGTCTCTTCTAAAGTATCTTGTACCGCTTCCCAAAAAGCAACAGAAAATAGTTTCAGAAAAACATCATCTCATAAGCATATGGGATCAGCACAATAAAGTCAGAAATTTTATAAAAACAACCAACAAGAATACCCATAAAAACTCGACCAGTTGTAAGAGATCCACTCTCTTTGTTGAATCTAATTTAGGAGGAAGTTGAACTATGTTGGCTGTCTTCAAGAGTCTGGTGAACCACTTCTTTGGAAAAGCGTAAAGTATCTTCATCATAGAGAGTACCTCTTTCAAACTGACTTGGGCTAGAGAAGCTTGAGGTCTCATTACTATCTTCAACAGTTTCTGGAACCGTTGTTGCCTTTATCAGTATCCAGACGCCACGGTCACTAAGCTAAATCATCTCAATCTTACTATGTTTATGGATTCTATGAAACCCTTCAAATATAAAAGTGAGAACATAAAATCAAGTAAGATACATACGATCATGCGATTAATGAGACGATGCCAGAGCATCTATGAATAACCAAACATATAAATCTGAATCAACTGATTCATAAATTCAAGATTCGATTAAAAACCTCAAACTGCCGAAAACAAAAAAGGAATTTAAAAGCTCAAAGTAATAATGGAGAAAAAAAAAAAAATGATCCGGTCTTAAGTCTTAACCGAATCTACATAGGATTCAAATCTAAAAACTCTTACCTAACCAAACTAACTGGTCCCTAGACTCTCAAACCCAATCGCGGTTTCAGCTCAAACAAACTAAAACATGAAAATTTGGTGTAACTTCTGAACCCAAAACTTCTAAGTTGTAACCAAACCCACCAGAGAGCCTAAGAAGATTTGATAGAAGGATCGAAGATCTGACCAACGAACAAAACAGTTCCAGTCTTGTCTTCTCTAATTAAGAACAAAAATGGATGATCTGCCACGAAATCTACATCTCTAGAAATGCAGCACCCCATACCCCCTACAAAAGTGACAGCAGCAGCTTCAGCGCCTACTTCATCGATCTCCACACAAGCTTTATGGTACAAGGGCAGCGAATCAAATCCCAACTCTCGACCGTTTACTGAGTAATTGATCTTAAACTTTGGGATTCTGAATTGATTAACCGATTCTTTGAAACTTGGAACGTGACTATCCAAGAATCCACAAGTAGACGCCATCGTCTTCACAAGATCATCCAATCCATCCTTCTTGTCCGGGAGATAGAAATACATCGAGAAGCTGCTGCGATTGGTAACATCGCCGCCGCCTTGTCCAAAAGGGAAGCTGCGATTGGTAACATCGCCGCCGCCGCCTTGTCCAAAAGGGAAGCTGCTGCGATTGGTAACATCGCCGACTTGGCGTTTAGTATCATCACCGCCTTGTCGATAAGGTATCCTGAGGACCTTGAAACCATCATAAGCCTGTATGTATTGCTTCTCGTAGCTTCTCATGAATGGCACAGACACTGAGGTTCCATTGAGAAGGTGAAACTCTCCGTCTCTCGTATGGGACTTCTTAAATGGAACTTCCCATTCTCCTTTGAAGTACAATGCGTTCCCATAAACGATTCCGGTTTCGCTTGTAAGTGATCCAGGAGGAAGAAGATCTTTGATGAGACCATTGGTGTGTTTTGAAGCCCATGAATTCAACTCCACGCGCACTTCTTCAGCCTAATTTTTTTATGTCACAAAAAAAAAAAACTAAATCAGAAAATCAATTATGAAGATCAGAATTAGATTTTGAGTTGAAACTGCGAAAAACCAAGGATCACGGCATAGAAATTGATCTCGTTAATTTACAGTTTTGCTAATTATATCTTCGTCTAAGTTAAATTAAGGGTCACAGCATAGAAACAGAGTTTATTAATGGGAATTAAAAAGCTGTTGTGAGAAAAAAAAAAATTGAGATTACCTTTGAACGGAAATCGACGAGATCGAAACTAGCCTTGAAGATATTCTCGAAGAGAACCTTGAACGGTGATGAATCAATCGGCAGCGATTGCTCGATCCAGACGCCATTGACCGACGACATCTTTGGACCGCCGTTCGCGCTACGGTCCGCAAAGACGACGGAGACGATCTCGCTGAAGACGGCGTTGAGCTCATCGATTGAAGAAGACCTCAGGAAGGAGAGGATTCCGGCGGAGATTGGAGGACCGTCGGGACCAGAGGCCGCCAAAGTGAGGGCGGCGTTTATCGACGCCGGCGAGAAAACGGCGTTAGAGTGTTTGGCTTTAGTAGAGAAGAGATGGTTCGAAACGATCAAACCTACGTCGTTTTGGTTCTTTATAGCTTCTTTAATAGTTGGCTTTGACCGGAAGCGAGAGGGATCGTGAAACATTGTGATCAGATTATGAAAATTTCTAAAGGGCTAAAACAATATTATATATAGACATATATAATTCACAAACATGTTCCTTTTTAGGATCGGATTAGTAGTAGTATAGTCGATTGAATAATTTTTCCTTTTCAATTTTTCTTTTTCTTTTTTCGGTTGTTTAGTTTTTCCTTTTTTATGTTTTTTTTTTCTTTTTTACTTTGAAATTTAAATTTACTTTTATATATAAATTTAATTTTTCCTTTTAACAAAATAAATTTAATTTTTCCTTTTTATAATTTTTTTCCGTTTTTTTAATCCCTTAGTTTTGTAACAAAAATTATATTCTTTTTCTTCCATGTATATCAGATTGTAACAATAATCATAGTTTTGTAACAAAATTATATTCTTTTTTATTGAAGCCATGCATTATCGAACTCCAAAGAAGAACATGATGAATTCGTTGTTTCGTATTAACTGTGTCCTGCACAGAATCCATTGTAAGACATCTTGCAAGTTTGATTACTTACGACGCAAGAAACCAAAAAATAATTAATGGTTATCACCTTGACAAATGACAATGAATCTTCTGACGCATACGGTTCCACCATGGACACAAAGGCGTTTCAAGAATCATAGCAAATAATCCTCATCAAAGCAAGCTTCAAGATAAATGTTACCACTAAAAGAACGTTTGAAGCTGCAGTTAGATTCAGACCGACTCCTCTGGCTTTCAGAAACATAAGTAGAATCTGATACATCAAAGAAGCATTAGGATTCACATGTCCCCCTTCAGCTATTTGGCTGCATTGCTTGTTTCTAGGCTACCAGCTTTAGATAAATAAATCGGAAAAGAGATTCGGTTAAGTATGGATTGCAATATAGAAAGTAAAGGTTCGGATTTCGGATCAAACTGAGATTACAAAAGTCTAAAATTGATGTTTTCTTTTAGATATTCATCATAGAAAAAACGCAAAATACTTCACAAGAATCCTTTTGATCTCTATATATGAAGCACGATCTTGATAAAGTGGCCATTGCTTGTCATCGTGCTTCATCACGTACCGGTTTAAAACATTTGATCGGTACATACCAAGACAGACGACAGTGAATTTTGTAGTTTCCTGTGAATCTTATGAAACAGGCATGTCTGTTTTGGGAAACGTATATCCCAATCAAAACATTAAACGAAATACTCACGAGACTTTTTGGTAGAGATAATCTGCTTTATTCATTGGTTTTTTATTGGTTTATAGTAATATAGGATACAATTAGTGGAGTCATTGACTCCTGAAAAAAATAATATTTACATCACTTTTTGTAATCAACCATACATTTATTCGTTGATTTTCTCGCAGCAACATATTTTACAGGTTCCCTTGTCGTCACGTCTACAAAAAGCGGATTCATATTCAAATCCGTATTTTCCAGTTACGCAATCATCAAAGCATGAGTCCGTATACGGTCCAACCGGATGTTTACACGGTGCAATTGCATCGCCTGATTTTGGTCCTGCAAAAACAAAAGGATTTTAATCATGTAAGGGCCAAATAATTATGTGTCTAATCAACAAGAAAGTGAACTCTAATCTTGGGTTCAAGTCAAGTCTCAACAAATAAAATTATACTTTTTATGTTCCATAATATAAGATTTTAAGATTTTATTTATTTATTTTATTTTATAAGAGATTTTACATGTTTCTATGGAGATTTTGATGTTATTTATTTTTCTCATTTTTTGAATTTTATAACTTTTTCATAATCAACTAAATTGTGTTTTAATTAATTATTAAATGATATTTTGTTTTAAAATAATAATTTTTTAACCGATGCAATTTTATCCAAAATATCTTATATATCTTACCTTTACTAACAGTATTTTGAAAATGAAATCGGATATCCTGAACAATTTACGTATTTAAACACAATTTTTTGATCAAAACCTTCGTCAAATATGAAGTATGAACATAATATATCAACTTGGCCACTTGGGTATTGGGTATTGTAAACGACCAGGACTAACCAGAAATGATGAACATGAACATGAAGGTAATCAAAAGTAGAGAAGAGGACGATGATCTCTTGGATTCCATTTTGTGTATTGAAAGATCGATGTTTTTTTTTTATCAACCACGAGACCATTGCTTTATAGTTTTTTTTCACTTACTATATATAATCAAAACTCTTTCCATATCGTGAGATCTAGCTATCATTAGCTAAAAGAATAGTAATCACACAATTATTTATTTACCAACATATCAGAATTTTTTTTTTGTTGACAAAACCAACATATTAGAATTGAAAATGGCTAAATATAGAAACAATTATTTTAAGAGAAATCATCAAGAATGGCGCTAATCTTCGTTTCATATCGCAGTACATCATAAGAATCTCCATATATTATCAAAGAAAAAAAAAAAATCTTCATAGCCAAGTTAGAAGCATCAATTTTTCTTTTCTTTTGAGCAAATTGATTGATTTATAATTTTTATGTGTTACTTCAGATTTCATTATATTTACGATATGAAACTCTTAAATATACCACAATGATAAAAACACAGATAATATGATTTTTATCCCAAAAAATTGTTATTTGGTATTTTTTTTTGTTTGTTTAACAAATTTTGTTATTTATCATATGATGATAGAACAAAATTTGCTGTTTCTCGATAGTTTCTGGTAAATTTTAGTTTGCATTATGCTAAAAACTCTTATCTTTCTCGCATCTGATTTATTTGGTTTTCAAATCTATGATTTTTTCAATAAGAGGAATCTAATACTGTTGGTCCACTTATAGGATGTCAAATCTTCTTCGACGTTGCTATGAAGGTGAAGAGAGATTTCTTGTTGCAGATTTTAAGCTTCAATGGTCTTTAAAAAAATAAGCCATCTGCTAATATGTGCATATATATCCAATCTGGCTTTCTGGTTCGTTTTTAATTGGTGATGTCACTTCATGGATTCACACACAAAACTCTTTTGTTTCATTAAGGTTGATAAGGTTGATAGCGATTGGCTTTAAGCGTGAAGATAAAATGGCTTTACACTACGATGCTCTGAATGAAAACGTGAAGAAGTGTCGGTATGCCGTAAGAGATGAACTCTATCTCCGACCATCTGATCTGAGCTTCAGAAGGAAGGCAAAAAAGGTAAACACTTTTGGATCATGTTTTGACTTTATACATCTTTAAGCGTTATCATGTGTCCTCTAGATCCAACTTCAACTATTAAACCTCAGGAAAAGAGTTCAGCAAACATAACTATGTTAGCTTTTAGATAGACATGTGATTCTTTGTTTGTTCTGGACTTGCCATGAATTTGTTGATTTCAGAGAAAACACTCAAACAGAAGCTGAATACTTCGATACTTTATTGATCTGATTTGCTTGGCTTTAAATAGCCTAAGGATAAAGACTTAGTCTTCTACAACAACTAGAAAGAGAAATCAACGGAAGTACAACGGAAACAAATCGAAATACTAGGACAACTAATTGACTCCTGATTCATAGGAGCTTATTCTGCAGTTGACTCAAAGACCAAATCAAATCCAACAATTCCTCCCCTAAACTGAACGCGGTAGCAATCAGTTTTCTCTTTCACAGACTCCAAGCTTCTCCCTTAATCGAACAAACACCTCCAACCTTAACGGTTTAGTCAGAATATTTGTGATCTGTTCTTTGGTTCCACATTGAACAAGCTTCACAACTCCATCTTTAGTAAGATCCCTTAAGAAATGAAACCTTACATCGATGTGCTTGCTCCGGCCATGAAGAACAGGATTTTTGGATAGCTTGATAGCTGAACTGTTGTCGCACATGATCTTAGTACTTCCTGACTGTTCCAGTCCAAACTTCTTCAAAATCCTTCTCATCCAAACACATTGACATGCACAGTATGCTGCTGTAACGAACTCATCTTTCGTTGTGGATAGAGTTACCACTGGTTGCTTCTTCGATGCCCATGCTACAGCTCCTCCACTCAGCAAGAAAGCATATCCACTTGTGCTTCTTCTATCATCACCGGCATAGTCGCTGTCTGTATAGACAGTTAGCTCTCCAACAGCTCCTCTCTTGTAAAACACACCAAAACCCAAAGTACCTTTGAGATAGCGAAGCACTCGTTTTGCCGCCTGCATGTGTTGTTCATTAGGATCCGCCATGTATCTGCTCAATAAGCACACCACATACATCAAATTTGGCCTTGTTGATGTGATGTACATCAGACTCCCAATCAATTGTTTGTACAACGTTGGATCCACCTTTCTTCCATCTCCTTCACGTGAGAGTCTTGTCCATGGCACGATTGAGTTTTTAACCTCATTTGCGTTCTGCAACTCGAACCTTTCCAAGATTTCACCAGCATATTTTTTTTGATAGATGAAAATCCCATCAGCATCTTGTATCACTTCCACCCCTTCTCTGGTTTTCACGAAGAGTGTGTGCTCATATAAGCACAAAAGAAAGTCCTTGCCGAGGCAAGATTGAAGGATCTCAAAGCGAAGAATTATCTCTTCAGTGCGATTGACAAATCCATTCTCAAGACAATCACGCTGAAAGAGACTTCTAAGCAATTGTGGGATTCGATGAAAACAAAGTACCAAGGGAATTCAAGAGTGAAGCGTGCTCAGCTACAAACGTTAAGGAGAACCTTTGAGTTGTTGGAGATGAAGATTGGAGAATCTATCTCCGAATATTTCACAAGGGTGATGGTGGTGGCCAACGATATGAGAAATTGTGGAGATGACATGCAGGATGTCAAAATTGTGGAGAAGGTTCTACGCACTTTAAACGAGAGCTTCAATTACATTGTGTGTTCAATTGAAGAGTCCAAGGACATCGACAGCCTCTCGGTCGATGCCCTGCATAGCTCGTTACTGGTGCATGAGCAAAAGATGAGAAAACCAAGCTATGGTGGAGAAGATCAAGCTTTGAAAGTCACTTACAAGGGTGGAAATGGAAGAGGCAGAGGAAGAACGGGTCAAGGAAGAGGACGAGGTAGAGGAAGAACCTTCGACAAATCAACAATCGAGTGCTTCAAATGTCATAAACTTGGACATTTTCAATATGAATGTCCAAGTTGGGATGTAAAAGCTAATTACGCAGAAGTATTCGATGAAGAAGATGATATGTTGTTGATGGCTTTCACCGAAGATGATCATGAGATGTTGTTGATGGTTCTCACAGAAAATGAGAAAGGTGAAGAAGTCTAGTTTCTAGATTCTGGCTGCAGCAATCACATGTGTGGAAACAAGTCTTGGTTCTCCACACTTGATGAAGAATTTCGTCACTCAGTGAAGCTAGGAAACAACTATCAACTGAGAGTGATGGGAAAAAGAAACGTGAGCGTGCAGATGAATGGAAGATCACACACGATCGCTGATGTATATTATGTACCTGATCTGAAAACTAATCTATTCAGCATTGGACAACTTCTTGAGAAAGGATGTGAAGTGTTGATGAAACAAAGAACCTGCAAGCAGTATCATCCAAAGCTGGGTCTAATTATGGAGTCGAAGATGACAATAAACAGGCTGTTCAAGATCATGACAACCAAAAACCCAATAAATGCCGCGTCGAAGTGCTTGCAGGATGCCACAACAGATGAATTCCAGCTATGGCATCGTAGGTATGGGCATCTCAACTACAAAGGCCTGAGAACTCTGAAATATCAGAATATGGTGAAAGGAATACCACATCTAAAGACAACGGAGGAAGCTGGGAAGTGTGTGACCTGTTTGGTAGGAAAACAGCATTGAGAAAGCATCCCAAAGAAGAGTGTGTGGCGTTCATCTCGGAGGTTGCAACTAATACACTCAGATCTCTGCGACCCAATCTCTCTAGCCTCAAACAGTGATAAGAGATACATTCTTACCTTTATCGATGATTACAGCAGAAAGGTTTGGATCTATTTCTTATCAAATAAATCTGAGACATTTGTGTTGTTTACAAGATTCAAGAGTCTGGTGGAGAGAGAAACATGAGAGACATTGGTTTGTCTAAGAACGGACAGAGGAGGAGAATTCATGTCCAATGAGTTCAAGAGTTTCTGCGATGAGATGGGGATAAGCAGACAGCTTACAACAGCATTCACGCCACAACAGAACGGAGTGGCGGAACGTAAGAATCGTACTATCATGAACATGGTGCGATGCATTCTTAACGATAAAGAAGTTCCAAGACGGTTCTGGCCTGATGCAGCAAAATGGGCAGTTCATGTGCTCAATCGAAGTCCAACCTCTGTTTTAAAGGAAAAGACGCCTGAAGAGATGTGGAGTGGTGTAAAACCGACGGTGGATTACTTCAGGGTGTTCGGTTGTCTGGCTCATGTTCATGTTCCAGACCAAAGAAGAAAGAAATTGGACGACAAAAGCATTACATGTGTGCTTATTGGAGTGAGCAGCGAATCAAAGGGCTACAAATTATACAACCCAGTTACTCAAAAAGTCGTGACGAGTCGAGACGTTGTGTTCGAAGAAGAAAGAGGATGGAATTGGGATAAGAAATCTGGAGAAATAATCGAAGAGCAGCTGATTTGGGAAGATTGCGAATCAGATATGGAGCAGAATGAGGATCCTTCCTCGCCGCAAGGTACATATGATGCGATTCCTCATACATATCCGCCATCACCACAAGCTTCTACACCAGAAGAAGAAATTTCCCAGATTTCTCCATTGCAACGAATTCGAATGCAACCTGCTTATCTACAAAGCTACACCACTTGTGAAGAACTATCTGAAGAAGAAGAAGAAGATCTGACCAACTTTGTCATGTTCGCTTCAATGGAAGATCCAGTCACGTTTGATGAAGCCAAAGGAGATGAGAAGTGGGTAAAAGCGATGGAGGCAGAGCTGGAATCAATTAAAAAAAAATGGAACATGGTATCTTACGGTGTTACCAAAGGGAGCAAAGAAGATTGGAGTAAAGTGGGTTTATAAAACAAAACTCAACGAGAAAGGAGAAGTAGACAAATACAAGGCCAGGCTCGTCGCAAAGGGGTACGCACAACAACAAGGCATAGATTACAATGAGGTGTTTGCTCCTGTAGCAAGATGGGACACAATACGCATGATCGTAGCTATGGCGGCTCAAGAAGGCTGGTGTATTTATCAATTAGATGTAAAAAGTGCATTTTTACATGGTGAGCTATCCGAAGACGTCTATGTGGAGCAGCCGCAAGGTTACATTAAAAGGGGAGAGGAGAACAAAGTTTACAAGCTCACAAAGGCTCTATACGGATTGAAGCAGGCACCCCGTGCTTGGTATAGCAGAATCGAAGCATATTTCACCAAGGAAGGATTTCAAAGGTGTGAATATGAGCACACACTCTTCGTGAAAACCAGAGAAGGGGTGGAAGTGATACAAGATGCTGATGGGATTTTCATCGAATCCCACAATTGCTTAGAAGTCTCTTTCAGCGTGATTGTCTTGAGAATGGATTTGTCAATCGCACTGAAGAGATAATTCTTCGCTTTGAGATCCTTCAATCTTGCCTCGGCAAGGACTTTCTTTTGTGCTTCAGATAACGTTTCCTCACTGGCTGGCTCACCGATTCCATCCTTCACCACCCCGAAGTATTCCTTTGATCTTAAGAGATTCTCCATGAGAAGACTCCAATGATCGTAGTCTCCGTCGAACTTCGGAATGCTTGGTTGCGCAAAGCTGCTTGATTCTCCCATTTCACTCACCCGTGTTTTTCACTCTCTCACTGTGTTTCCCTTCTCTCTTGATCTTTGCTCTGATACCAATTTGTTGATTTCAGAGAAAACACTCAAACAGAAGATGAATACTTCGATACTTTATTGATCTGATTTACTTGGCTTTAAATAGCCTAAGGATAAAGACTTAGTCTTCTACAACAACTAGAAAGAGAAATCAACGGAAGTACAACGGAAACAAATCGAAATACTAGGATAACTAATTGACTCCTGATTCATAGGAGCTTATTCTGCAGTTGACTCAAAGACCAAATCAAATCCAACAGAATTTGCAATTATGAAGTAAAGGTTAATTAGGATTAATAGAATAATCCAACTAAAGATTCATGGTGGAACAGTAAAACAAAACATAAGAGGTTGCGTATGGTAGCAGTGCGTGGCAGGATTGGTTTATGGACGCTCTCTCTTTATAGTCACTAATTGGAGCCTTATGCGGATCAGTTACATCTATTGCGAACTAAAGTTCTTTTGGACATTAATCTGTTGAACTGAACTTGGCAAGACCAAGAGAAGCTGAGAGAGGGATAATACTCAATAAAAGTTATTTTCTTTGATATAAGTAAAAGGCTCTTGCTTTTGCACAAAAAAAGGTAAAAGGCTGTTGTTCTTATTGTTTCTATGTTTCAATATATTTGTTCACTTATTGTCTTTGTTGTTGGTTGTGTTGTTTTAAGTCTTTAGCTATTATGGACTACACGACTACACTATAACGGTTATTGTCGGCAACGATGTGGTGAATCGCTGACTTATTCGACACAATCCATGTAGATGAAGACGTCCCAAAAAGTCATGGTTACTGTTAAAATATAGTAATGAAGCTCAAGACACAAGAAACAAAAGGAATGAGCGTGGGGCGAAAGTAATGTTAACTAAAGGTGAACTCAGGTGACTCAGCATTAATGGGAGCACTTCCGTATGGGCATTTGCTTCAGTCATTAAACAAAGAAGCATGGGTTGTTTGTTATTAAATTAAGGGCCTTGGTCTTGGTAATTATACAAACAGCTTGGGAAGCATCATTCGAGGTTGTCTGCTCGTACACGCCAGTCCAAGATGGAGTTTACCTATAAGCTTAACATCGGTTAAGAGAGAGAGAGATGTAGTGAAAAACCAAAAAAAAAAAGAGAGAACAATCATAAAAGCATAAACTTCTTTTGCTTGTTCTTGAGGATACAAAGGGTTAGAGAGAAACCAGAGAAAAACATCTTGTAAGAGAGTTTTGGGGAGGGTTTCGGATCTCTGTAAAATCCTTGTGATCTAGTGGATTCCGGGAACAAAATCCCGGCGAGACGTATCGACCCGTATTGGGCGTGAACTCGTTAAATCTTGTTGTGTGCTCCTTTCTTCTTCTTTACTCTGTCTTTTACTTTGCTTTCTCAAACTGTTCTTGAGCGTGTGGTGTGCCAGAGCTTCAATCCATTCTTGCTCTTGGTTTGTTGTTGTTTCTGGTTGATAAAGGCAACGCCGTTAGTTGCAGGAAACGTAACAGAGTGGTATCAGAGCGGGGTTCCTTGGTTGTGGTTCGATAAAGACTTCACAAGTACCGAATCATGTCGTCGTCAAGAGCCGATATGGAGAAGTTCGATGGACATGGAGACTACACATTCTGGAAGGACAAGCGGATAGCTCATCTAGATCTTCTTGGTCTGAGCAAGTTTCTGGAGGAAGAAGAGGACTCTTCTTCAGATTCGGAAGAAGAAGAGGAAGATACAAAGAAAGCTAAAGAAAAGGTGAAAATTCTAGCTGAGAATAGGAAGAAAGCACGAAGTACCATTGTGCTGAGTCTCACGGATAGAGTTCTCAAGAAGGTCAGAAAGTCATTAAGGTCCAAGAAGTTATGGAACCGAGTACTACTGTGCTCAAGGGCAAGGTTTGGTATATTAAAACATCGCGAAAATCAAACATCTTATTTGGCAAATCCTCTCAGGGTGCATTGCGATGCGCAGTAGGCTTGTTGACAGGCACTGTGGTACGTATCGATCATGTCCACATTGTGGTGCCGAGACAGAATCGATAAACCACATTTACTTTCAATGCCTCTTGGCGTTACAAGTATGGGGTTTATTTCCTATCCCAAATATTCCAGAATTATTTCCGACTTATGGATTGTTCTGTAATGTTGATTATCTATAGACAAGAGCAAGAGAGACGTGAGCTACATATATGCAGATTAAGTGTTTTCCATCGATTTTTTTGTATATCTGGAAAGTCAGAAACGAAATAGTGTTTAACGGAAAGGATGTCTCCCCTTTGGATACTATAGATGTAGCAATACAGGAAGCGGAAAATTGGGAGATGGCGAACCAGGTGGAAGCTGCCACCGGAGATGCGGAAACCCGAAACCCGGGGCCAACCGACATGACGATTTCAGGTAGTTAATTCAGATATCATGTGGATGCTTCTTGGGTGGGCTTGGATAAACTGTATGGGGGAGGCCTCATCCTCTTCCATAACGATTCTATCCAACAACTAGGGGCTTTTTCAGGAAATGAGGCTCAGTCCCCTCTACATGCCGAAATAGAAACGACCTTGTTGGCAATGAGGTCTGCCCAACATTCTGGTATTTCTTCTATTCACTTTCAGAGAGATTGTCTGCAGCTTCTTAAGCTCGTTGATGGAGATGAGGAGTGGCCGAACCTCGTATCAGAATTAGAAGATTTTAACTACTTGCGCTCTCCGTCTACAGAGTTTTCCCTATCTTTTATACCACGTACTTGTAATACTCATGCTGATTCCCTTGCAAAAGAGGTTCGTGCTCGAGGTTTTATCTTTTCCCATGTATGCACAATGGTTCCGGATTTGTTGGCCTCTGAAGCTAACCTATTTGATCCATTGAACTAAGTCATGTGCTTTTTTTTTGCCAAAAACAAAAAATCTTATATTTGTATATATAATCATTCACAATAGGATATATATATATATATATATGTATAACTTTTTATATAGTATTAAACGGGAAATTGAACGCAACTCATATATTTGTGTATATATATACATTCACAATATGACACTTATGTATACATCGTTATATAGTATTATATGGAAAATTAAACGCGACTCTTGTATTTGTATATTTATATATATATACATCCACAATACGATATGTATGTTTACCTTTTATATAGTATTATTTTCCTATGAATTAGTTTTGTATTTTAATTTGTATATTTATAAATAAAATATTACATCTCTATATTTATATATATACATTTATAATATGATATCTACGTATATATTGTTATAGAGTAATATTGACATATGAATTAGTTCTGTAATTTAATATATAGATATTCGAAGCTGTTCTTAGCCAGTGACAATTCTGAGAGAAGAAGTAAATTACGGTCTCAAGAATGTAAAAAAAAAAAAACAGTGAGAATTTGAGTGGATATATATCTTGCCACTTACATATCAAAGATAACGTTAACAAGCGAATAATTTGTTTAGGATATATGAATGATGTGCAAAAGGTACACACTTACTTTCTTATTTTACGAGATTATTTAATATTTGTATCAGACTATCACTAATTTATTTAATGATATAGGCGCATGGCGTTAGTATCGGGATATATATAGTGGCAAAATATTTTTATGTTTGTGCCTATAAATGAGTTTTGTTCTTCTCGTAATTAAGGTGCGGTCCTTTGATATTGAGTGCAGTTGCTCTTTTTCATCCTGTTTATATGTATATTTTACAAACAAAATTCAAATCATAGTCATTTTGCAAATTTTTGGCCATAGTAAGTTTTTTTTTTCCGACGGGTATAGTAAAAGATTATTTAGTGGTATATTACCGATAAGTAATCGAGTAATGAAGATATTAGTTAGACAATATTTTTTGACAAATTTGGTTTTCTTTTTCGTACTTTTGACTCTCTTTATATTTTTTTTTTTTTGTCTCCTTTCGTACTTTTGACTTAATGTGCAAAACCAATTGTAGACTAGTGAAAGGTAGAGCAAAATAGTCAAATATAGGTCGGAAATCTCTCCCCAACTTTATGCACAGGACTCAACTAACCCATTTTCCCTTCTTTATAATTTATCACTTTATTAATGACCCCAAACGCACCACCATAGGGTCCATAATAATCTTCCCAGATCTATGTAATGATAAATTTACATATTTATTAGGTACTTATTAAAATAATATATGGTTCCGCTTTACTGTGGGTCGAACTTATTTGGTAGCAAAAGGAGGACGAATTTTAGGTATATAAAATTACATAAAGTAATCCAGGGACTTCCACATATCGATATAAATAATGCGTTATCTTATAATTAGAAGCACATTAAGTTCACAATCAAAGGAAAATCAAAGAGTGAAGACCCCATATGACTAAGACAAAAATGGCCGTGAAGCTCATTTACCTTTCTCTCTTTGTATCCATGGCTCTTCTAATTTCAGGTACATATAGCTGTATTAACCATGTAAAAATGTTACTTCCTTTCTGGTTAAAAGATCTTATTTTTTTCTTAATGTTTTTGATATGATGATATGATGATATACAGAAGGAAATGCTACTAATGCGGGCTGGACTATGGTCACGAAAGCAGCTACCACGGAAGGACGGGATGGGAAGAGTGGGGGGACGGAATGGCTATACGTAGCAGGAGATTGTGCAAAATTACCACGTTGCAACAAATATTGCGTTTCCAACGGGTTTCGTCTTGGTGGGTTTTGTAAGAAATTGTCCCCTCAAGCTTCTTCTCTTTCTTGTGTTTGTAAATATACCTAAATTTCATCAAACTTACCAATAAGTTTCCTTTTTGTTGTTGTTGTTGGGAGAGATAATAAAGTGTTGTTGAGAAGTTATGCCTATTTGTTGGTCCATTCTAATAGGTTTATTATGGTTTTGAACTTGTAAGGGCTTGATTGGTTCTCTCGCTAGCACCCTTAAAATTAGCTTTTGCGTGTGGTAGATCTGTTGTCGGTGTTTAACAACAATCACATAAAATTCTTTATACCGCTTCGAACTGCTTTTTGTCGCTCAAAATCAAAAGCTCATTCCAGCTAGCGTTTGCGATTGCGGACGATTGCGGGTGGATAATTAAAAAATTTAAAATTAAAAAATACAAAATTTATTTAAAATTAAGATATATATAAGATAAAAAAAAAGATTTGAATATTATAATTACAAATAATTAAATAATTTTCATAATTTTACCAAGATTTGAATATTAACTAATATTCATTAACAATCTTTCATAATTTTATATGTATAAGATATATAAAATCTAAATATTTTGATTAATTTTCTCTACATCACTAATATATATATATTTATATATATATAACAACTAAAATTCTTTTCATCTAACATCTACATACAAAAAAAACAATTTCTCTATTGAAATCATAACTTTCATCCAAACTAAAAAAAATTAAGGAATAAAAGTAAGTATTATACACATACTATTTTTATAATTAATTATATTTAATTAATAATTTTATAGTTTTTTTATAATAATTTGGTTTTTAATATTTTTTATAGTTATAAAATATGTTTATATTTTTAATTTATTGTTTAACCGTTACTGCACCTATTTCTAACCGATTTGCCAGTCGTAAATATCTCGCAAACACACCTATTTCTAACCGATTTGTCAGTCGTATAAACCACTTAATAACGATGTTAACCGCAATCATCCGGGGCCGCAAAATCCGCAACCGCAACCGCTACCGCTGCGTTTAAACTATTCAGTCCTAAGTCTTTGTTTTTTTATAATCTTGATTTTAGAAATAAAATCATGCTATAACGGAACCAGTGCCAGTCCTAAGTTTTAGAAGACCGGAAGCTAATATTAAAAAAGTCCGAATATAGCAAACTCATGATTTAAACTCAAGATATTGAACTACCAAACAATATTACTTATACCACTTCAATAAAGAATATGTTAGAAAAGCAAAACCAATAATAATTGATAATATTGAAGGCTGAAAGCTCATGTTTCTTGAGTTTCCCTCAAGGGTCGGGCCTGAAGAACGGAACAATATCCTTTAAAGTTTGATCTCATCATACAAAAATTTCAAATTTGTTGCAGAGATGTGAGCGTTGGTAACATCAAAAAATTCATTTAAAACATAAAAGTTAACAAAGTTGGATTTTATACCGGTGAGAAACTTGTGGCCGTCTCTTAAAATTAAATCGGATTCTATTTACATTGTATCTTCTCCTTGTCGATGGGTTCTTCTAGTCCTTTTTTCAAATTTACTTCAATTAGAGCAAATAAAATATTATTCACCAAGCAACTCCTCAGCGATAATTTGCAGACAAAACCCGTTCGCGGTTTACTCTTCATTCTCAAAAGTCAATACACAGACACACACAAAACAGAGCTCCACAATGTAATATTCTCTCTTGGCCATCATCATTGATACGTGATAAAAGGTTTTTCTTGCTTGCTCTTAAACAATTACTCAAACCTCACTCATGTCATTGTAATGTTTGAGGATCAATCCAAATGGGTGTGATTGTGACAATAAGAATACATAAAACTTCTTAATCTAAGCTAGCATAAGTAACTAACCCCTTAATTAAGCAATCAAAGCACTAATTAAGCAAATTAAAGACTAAGGTGGGTTATTGGTTCTTATATTTTAATGGATTTAGAAATCCTCTTTGAATTTAGAAAATACTCAAATCCAATCAAATAACAAGGTTAAATCTAGTATTTGGGTATTTGTATTTTAGTCATGAAAATACTTACAAATCCATTCAAATCCAAGAAAAAACTGAATCTTTATAATACTTGGATTTTAAAATCATAGAACCAATAACACTGGATTTCAATATATTTTTTAAAATCATAGAACCAATAACACTGGATTTGGTTTGGATTTCTAAATCTATTAAAATACAAGAACCAATAACACCCCCTAATTAACTACTAAACAAGATTATCAAATGACTAAAAAGAATCCAAGGATAGGGTTATCAATCTAAGGTGTTCCAAGAACTAATCTTTGATGTCAATCAACACAATATAAGCTAATCCCTAAGCTTAGAACTCAAAAGCAAGACTAATCCACTTTCATGGCACTAATCCCTTCATTAATCATTCTAATCAAGAACAAACTCTCATTTGTGAAAAGGAAGCTAACAAGCATTATGAAACAGTTCTAAATTGCTAATAAACACCCTAGACAATCACTTTCATGAGTTAGGATTGTAAATCCCTTGTTTAGTTGGTTGGAGAATTTCAACAAACACCTTGTGGGTGGGTGATAGACTCATAATTTAGCATATTTTAGCATACATTTAGGATATGTTTTCATGCATATTGCATTTATATTTAGATTAATTGTGTTTTTTTGTCCAATTTTAGTTTTTAGGACATATTGCATAAGCATTTGCATATTTCTTGCATATATGCATCATTTTTAGGTTATTTGGTGTACTTGGAGCTATCTTGGATGATGAGCATGGACAAAAGGGTTAAAGAAGAGCTTAAGAGTTGATGGGAGTCAAAGGAAAGCTTGGAAAAGTGAAAAGAGCCTGAGATCGACCCTAAGATCGAGCTGGTTTGCCCATTCCAAGATTTAGATCGACCACAAGATCGACCAAGCCCGGCCATTCCAAGATTTAGATCGACCC
>JAHZTW010000002.1:37538720-37553243 GCA_020283515.1 Alliaria petiolata | reverse complement strand
CATTCTTTTCCACCACAAACCATGGGTTTGGAGAGAATGAATGATGAGAGGATCTTATCTTATCCACAAACCATGGAAAGATTGCTTCTTAGGCCTAAGGATAGCTCATTTAGAAATGTGTAGATTTACTTTTTGTAAGCCAAGATCGAAACTTTAGCTTCCCTAAACATGAACCTCATCCTTGAATCTGTCATTTGTCATATAAGTAGTTTCAAAAGCTTTCTCCTTTAGATTTAAAGTTTGTTCCTTTAGGTTGCTAGAAATAGCCTTATTTACTTGTTTTTAGATTTCGATTTTTATTAATCAGTAGCTTTGTCCTTTAAATTTGTAAAAGTTTTTTTCTAGTTAGTTAACTTCCCATTAGGGATTTTAAAATAGTTTTCGTGTTCATTCAGTAGCTGCAAGTATCTACTCTTGTATTCCTAGTATCTTTCACACCTAGGCTAGATTGACACCTCACATACTACAATGACATGTGTGTTTGAGGATTGAGTTAAGGCTTAAAAACCCTTACATCAGTGGGAAATTCCCTAAGACCTAGTTGTAGCTTGATCATGGCTAAACTAACATTTAGAACACTAAACAAGCATTTAGAACACTAAACAAGGAGAGAAATGAAAGAATCTAATCCTAGACATCAAGATTAATCCATGAAACACCCTAAATCTAACTCATCCCTAGATCCTAAGTAAACTACTCACTAATCATGATTAGACCCTCAAATCCTATGAAAGAGATGAAGATACACATGATTAGAGAGATAGGTATGTAAGATTATGAAAGATAAGTACTAAATTGCATAAACTTAATAAAATGTCTTACAAAATCACTTAGAAACCAAATAGGAAGATTTTTTAAGTAAGAACAAAAGATTAAAAGATATTTAGGAAAATTTAGGTTATTTAGTATTTATAGTGAACTGTGGACGAACCGGGTCAACCCGGAACAAACCGGGTATTGACCCGGTTTATGTCTGAAAATCGGGCAGCGTATCGAGCTTGCTAGGTAGATATGCAGCTCGATACGCTGCTAAAGATTTTCTTCAAGGGTTCGGCTGTGACTTGTATTGAGCTTGCTAGCTCGATACAAACGCTCGATACGCTCGCTCCAAAACTCCGGGTCGGCTTGTATCGACTTAGTAGGTCGATACAAATGGTCGATACACTCTTTCCGTTCTCCCTGCCAGGCTGTATAGACCTTGGTAGGTCGACATGAAGGTCGATATGCTCCCAAAAGAACTCTTCTCCATGTTTGGCCACTCCTCTTCCTCCTCTTTGCCATCCATCACTCCATAAGGTCCTCCAAGCCTCCAAGACACCTAATAAGGACTCAATATGTACAAATATGCAACAACCTAAGCTAAAACTCACTAAACTATAATATTGATGCAAATGAGACTAAAAGTGGCTAAATGAATGCAAAAGAACATGAAAAGCTATCTAAAATGAATGTTTAATTATGCTAAATTATGAGTATATCAACTCCCCCAAACTTGCCTTTTGCTTGCCCTCAAACAATCAAACATGACAAATCTAAGAGAGAGGTTTGAAAGTGGGATCTCAATATCCAAGAATGCCAACAAACATAACCAACTCAATGTCCTAGTTCTTAATTCTAAGATGCACTTGAATTCATCCTACTCCAAAAGAGTTAGCCATGTTCATCACAACAATCAAATGCACAAAGAACTCAATCTAGATAAGTCACTCTATCCAACCAACTCTTTAACATTCATTAAATTGCAAACCGTGAATCATGACAATGCAATGCAAGTGAATTCATTTGGCTAAGGGACTAGGCTTTGAGATAAGAATGATCTCAATTCAGTGGGCTTCCAATTCGCATAAGTGTTTTCATTCAAAGAGGATTGAACTTCATGCATAATGGTAAAGGTAAAAGACAAGTGATGCATACAAGACTAGACTCTCATCTATCCATAATGCTATCAATGGTCCTAAACCCCTCTCATTATTTATTTTTAAGCTCACCCAACCCTCTAAAGCTACCCTTTTCTCCCAAGGCTCTTTGTTCCTTGCAAAACCCATGAATCTCTTTTCTCTTAAAGCTCTAAGGGGAATCTTCTTCAACCTTTATCTCATAGCGAATGGTGTGATCTTTTACATACTTAGCTCTTCTTTCTATTCCTAGGTAGCCTTTCTTTTCTTTGGCCTTTTGGCTCTTTTGATTCTTTTATTTTTTTTCTTTTCTTAATGCTACCTATAACTTTTCAAACTTAGAGCTATACAATTAATCACACAAGATCCACCATTTCAAACTATGCTTCCCTTATTTTCTATCAAGCCTTTATCACCCTTTTCTTTCTACTACTTTCCACAACACAACATGCCAAGATGCAAGCATAAAATTTCATTTCAAAGCACCAAACAATACCACGAACCACACCCCAAATCCTAAGCCTATTACTAGCCCAAAAATGCAAGAGCTAGAATCTACATGAAAGCCTAAACTTGTCATCTCAAACCTAACACTTTATGCTAAGTTCAGTCAAAATAAGTCCTCACAAGTATTAACACTAGAACATTTGGCTTCAAAGGAGGTAAGGTAAGGTGGGAGTACTACTTGAGCTAGCAAGAGGGTGGTAAAGTGAGTAAGAAAGCTCAAATATATATATTATCCATGAATTCACTTTTAATGCAAGGCATGATAATTAGATGTCAAAATTTGGTTCAAGTGAGTAGAGTTGGTTATCAAATTCAAGACCCTATTTCGACCAAGTTCTAGGTGACAAGTGAAGTGATCCAAACATGGTTCTTCCTTACTTTCAAGAGTTGTTCAAATGCATTAAAGAACTACTAACTAGGGCATTGAATTGATTACATGAGTTGGCACTCTACAAGGATAAGCTCATCATTGCTCCCAATCCATATGAATGCAAATCCTACATGAAATGAAACTAGACTCAATCCTAAAATGCAAATGCAACATCTAAATGACAATTTTTTTTGGAAATTTTCATACTTTTTTGGTTTTTCTATGCCTTAAATGAAATGCGTGAGACTCAAAATGCATAAAAGAAAAATAAGACTCACAAAAACACAATGTAAAATCTCTCAACCTCTCCCTCAAACTTAAATTACACAGTCCCTTGTGTAATAAAAGTGTAGAGGAGACCTCAATCAACATGACATAAAAAACAAAATGAAAAAAACTAGAAGACATATATACAAGGGAGGTGGAGGTACCTCAAAACTGTGAAGAGGAATGATGACAGGTTTTCTCTGTGCTCAAAAACCTTAGTATGCTCATGTCATTGCAATACTTAAGGGTCAATCCAAATGGGGGTCGAACAATACCAAGAATACACAAGTTTTGTGAATCTAAGTGAAATCCGAATAATAGAGGATAAATCCGAAATAAAATAATTATAACTACAGAAATGCTTGGAAAACTATTTTAAAAACTCGGGAAGGATGTCTACTAGATAGCTGAAGACTTCTAAGAATTTTAAACAAGCAACTACTAGTTTTAGAAAATCGAGATCTAAGATGCGATAAAACAGAGAAAATCTAGCTAAGGAAAAGGATTTTTGAAAACTAGAAATAAAAATCTAATGACCTTAAAATTTTTCCAGGGTGCGAAATCCACTACTTAGGGATTTCTAAAATACTGTAAAATGCAAGAATACTACTTTACGAATTTATAGAACTATTAAGCTAGAAAAAGACTACTAGATGACTTTTAAGCCGAAAGATCTAGACTTTGAACTAAAGGAAATTGATTTTGTGTTCTTAAAGGCTAAGGAAGGATTTACTTTTGGGGATCATGTTTAAAGGGGTTCAAGTTTAAGCCTTTGGATTTTACAAAATGGATCTACTCATCTCTTGTGAGCTTTCTCTAGACCTTGAGATGCTAATCTAGTTTTACCCATGGTTTGTGGACTCGAAGGCAGTGAAGAAAGGAGTGGATTTAGGATTGGGCTTTGGGGGTTTAATTTATTTAGACTTGTTTCGGATTTTGGCTTTGGTGTTATTGATAACTCAATCGAATTTGGCTAAGTTAGTTTATGATTTTTGAACCTCGTATTTATGTATTGAAATGTGGATTATTTATGCAATGAGAATGAATGTTCTTGAGAATCGAATTGTTGTTTGAGTTAATGAGAAAAGTTTGAAATTCCGCATAAGTGTGTAAGTTGGTCAAAATTGTTTAAGGACGGACGGCCTGGTTAGGATTACTGGGTCGGGTCGCCTCATTTTGGTATCAGAGCATGGTCGATTCTAGGACAGTTCATTAGCATAGTTGGGGTTAGATAAATTTACCTTTCACTGCCGAGTCTCGCGGTTTGTTGTTGTTTGAGTTGGGAACTCTTAGTGGCGGTTAGCTACGGGCTAACCGATAGATGTCTTGTCTGGCAGATGGCTCCGAGAAGGACTAGGGCTGCAAGGTTGAATGGTGTTGCGAACTCGGGGAGTTCTAGATCTGAGAATGCGGTTGGGAACCAGCATGAGGTCGAGGCTGCTGTGGCGGCTGAGGCTGCTGAGGCTGCTGCGGCTGCGGCTGCGAATGCTGCGGCTGCTGCGGCTGCTGCTGCTGCGGACGCGGCTGCTGCGAATGCGGCTGCGGGTGGAGTGGAGAACGTGGCTGGGAATGCTGCGGGAGCTGTTCCAGATAGGCTGGAGGTCGTGCTGGGATTACTAGCTCAAGTGTTGGAGCGGTTGCCAGTGGCTGCGCCTGTACCGGGAGTGGTACCGGCCGTGGCACCACCAGTGGTTGTGCCAGACGTTGGGAACGTGGTTGTAGAGGAAGCGGGTCAGGCCGTGGTGATTCCGTCTTACCTCAAAGTGTTGGATCATATGGCGAGGTTGGGAACCAAGTTCTTCGCGGGAGGAACTGCGCCTATCGAGGCCGACGAGTGAAGGATGAGGCTTGAGAGGAACTTCGAGTCTATCCGATGTCCGGAAGAGTACAAGCGAGACATAGCTGTGCATTACCTGGAGGGTACTGCACATACGTGGTGGAAAGGGATCATAGGACGTTTGGTGAACCCGAATTGTTCGTATGAGACGTTCACGGCTATGTTTCAAAGCAAGTACTTTTCGCAGGAGGCGTACAATCAGTTGGAGGCCGAGTTCTTGTACTTGCGCCAAGGGACCAAGACGGTTCGGCAGTACGAGACTGAGTTTAACCAGTTACGCAAGTATGTGGGACATGACCATGATACCGAGGAGAAGCTAATCCGAAGGTTCATGAGTGGACTAAGGGTCGAGCTGCGTAACGGGTGTGTGGTGCATGACTTTGCAACGGTCACGGAGCTGGTTGAGAAAGCAGCGTTGCTGGAGTCTGGACAGGCACATGAAGCTTTGTCTAAGGCTGGAACGGTGGTGGTAGCGGCCAAGAGTGGTCAAGCGTCCGGGGGACAGAACCGCAAGTTTGGAAAGAATGTTCCAGCCAAGGCAAGTGGAAACCGCAGCGTGTGTGGCACTTGCGGAAAGATGCATATGGGCGTATGTAAGCGTACGTTTGGCTCGTGCTTTCGTTGTGGTAGTCCGGACCACAAGATCGCGGAGTGTCCTTAGCCAGAGACGAGGATGGTGAGAGTGTCGGACGGAGGAAGCGCGGGTGTGGTGTGCTTCAGCTGTGGAGAGCCGGGACACTACAAGCGTGATTGTCCAAAGGCAGGAGCGGCTGGGCAAGCGGCTAATCAGCTAAAGCGTGCAGGAGAGGCGCTGGCGCCACCAGCTAAGAGGCCGAACGTTACACCAAGGGTGTATGCCACGACCGCGGAAGGGACTGGAGATCCGACCACTTCTTGACCGATCACCGGTAAGTTTTAGTACTTACGGTTTTCTTGAGTCTTGTGTGTTGCGTGTTTGGATAAGCGTCTTAGCATTCTAGGGGTTGAATGTAGGGACCTTATTAATGGGTGAGGTGGAAACCCATGTTCTATTCGACTCCGGAGCGAGTCATTGTTTTGTTAACCCAGGAATGATTGGAAAAGGAGGATTCCAAANAAAGGATTAGCTGTCATCTCAAAAGTGGTCCCTCACAAAAATACAAAAAGCAAAAAGCATAAAGCAAGAAGCAAGAGGATAAGGCGGCGCCTGGCGTCAGAGATCAAGCACGGTAGTCGATCTCTTGGGTCGATCTGGAGTTGGTCGAGTAACTTGGTCGATCTCCCTACTCGATCTCCTTGCCGTCCATGCGAACGTTTCTCCTCAGTCGATCTTCCTACTCGATCTCCCGACTGATCTGGTCAGCTACTCGATCGTCTACTCGATCTCGTCTAGAACGAGTCCTTTGGTCCGATCTGCTCCTCGATCTCAGCTCCATTCTCCTTGTGCGAGTCCTTCTTGGTGCTTCCGCGAACTCCTGAGCCATCCTCTCGAACATTCCTCAAACTCCAGCATAGATTCCAAAGCTCCAAGTAACAAACAACCTGAAAAGTGTGCAAATATGCAAGAAACTATACAAATGCTAATGCAAGGAGTTCTAGGACCTAAAATGTTGTAAATGATGCAAACCAAGCTATAATGCAGTATTTATAGATGAAAACCTATCCTAAATGCAAGCTAAATATGCGAAATATGAGAGTATATCAACTCCCCCAAACTTGCCTTTTTGCTTGTCCTCAAGCAAACAAAGACTAATAAGGGGGAGAGGTTTGAAAGTGGGAGCTCAATATCCAAGATTGTAAATAATAATAATCAACTCAACATCCTAGTTCTTAATTCTAAAGTGCAGGTGAACCATTCTACTCAGTAAGAGTTAGCCATGCCCATTTCAACAATCATTCGCACTATGATTTCAATCAAAACAAGCCTCCCTATCATACCAACTCTTTAACATTCATTAAGCATGTAACCGTGGATCATGACATTGCAAGGAAAGTAAATTCATTTGGTTTAGGGGACTGGGCCTCGAGATAAGAATGATCTCAATTCATCCGGTTTTGCATTTAAGTAAGGGTGACACTTAAGAAAGATTGAACCATATGCATAATGCTAAAGGTAAGAAACAAGTGATGCATACAAGCATAGACTTTCATCTACCCAAAATGCTATCAATGATCCTATACCCCTCTCATTTATCTTTTTGCTCACTCAACCCTCTAGAATCTACCCTTTCCCAAGGCTTTTCATGCCTTGCTAAACCCTTTTGAATTGCAAATACACTTCTTTCTTTTAAAGCACTAAGGGGAACCTTTTCAACTTAAGCGAATGGAGTAGTCTTCAAAACAACTTAGCTCTCTTTTTTTTTTTCTCTAGGCAGCCTTATATAATTTTTTTTCTTTGGCCTTTTGGCTCTTTTGGTTTCTTAAGACCACCTAACAACAATTTTTTTTTCTTTTCTGTTTTTCTTAGAGCTACTCTTTTTTTACAAACCAAGACTCTCCATTTCAAACCATGTTTTCCCCTTATTCTTGTCAAACCCTTCATCCAACTCTTTCTTTACAAACTTTCCCACAATCAACAAGTATAACCTCGGCTAATCAAACCCCCAAATCCTAAGCCTAAAGCTAGCCTCAAAATGCAAGGCTAGAATCTACATGAAAACCTATACTTGTCATCCCAAACCTAACTCTTTATGCTAGGTTCAATCGAAATAAGGCCTTACAAGAAATCACACAAGAACAATTGGCTTCAAAGGAGGTAAGGTTTGGTAGGGGTTGTACTTGAGCTAGCAAGAGGGTGGCAAAGTGAGTAAGAAATCTCATTTATTTTAATCCATGAATTCACTTTCAATGCAAGCATGATAATTATAAGTCCAAATTCGGTTCAAATTATTAGAGTTGGTTATCAATTTCAAGACCCATTTCAACCAAAACCTAGTGACAATTGAGATGGTCCAAGCATGGTTCTTCCTAAATTTCGATTGTATTCACAAGCACTAGAGAACTACTAACTAGGGTGTTGAATTGATTACCAAAGTCTAACAATCTACAAGGATTTTGCTCATCATTGCTCCCTATGCATATGCAAACATCCTAAATGATACAATTATAGACTCAATCCTAAAATGTAAATGCAAACTACATGAATTTTTTTTGAAAATTTTTCAAATTTTTCTGATTTTTTTTTATGCACTTAGATGAGACTCAAGGATGCAAACACAAAATAAGATCCAAAGAAAAACATGTTAAAGCACAAATACTCTCCCCCAAACTTGAATGACAATGTCTCGGTGTCACACAAGTCCAAGAGAGAAGAAACACACAATGCAAGAGAAAACTAAAACTAAAAATGCGTGGTATATACAATGGTTGGTGTTTAGGTACCTCAATCCTGCGAAGTGGAGGAGGAGGTTGGTGAGAAGGAGTCTATGGAGATGGGGATTGTTGCTGTGCNATCCTGCGAAGTGGAGGAGGAGGTTGGTGAGAAGGAGTCTATGGAGATGGGGATTGTTGCTGTGCTTCCAAACGCCATGTAGCACTCATCATCCGGGGGTAGGAACTCTAGTCCTTCTAGGCTGTTGGTTAGCATGTCGTGGGGGCTTGGGAGGATGTAAGCCTTGCGCCCGTTTTGCTTATTCTTGAAGTAATAAGCAAACGTGTTTGGGGCTGGTGGGGGTCCAAAGAAACCCTTAGCGAGCATGTAGGCATAATCCATGTATGTCTTCTCGGTGCATGCGTGAAAGAATGAGAGGTCCACTCCCGCTTTCTCTAAAAGGGGAGTTAGAAATCCCCCTATGTTGATAGGACATGACCTTGACCTTCGGACCATTCCCTGGTAGTCCACCAACGAGGCAACTAATATGCATCCGTAGTTGACATCTTGGCCGAAGTTGTCATCCACCGGGTCTTCATCATTGCCCGTGATCTACCTCTCGTCCCACAAGACTTCTTTCACGCCCTCGTAGAGAAAGCTAAGCTCCTTCTTTCCCACTGTTGAATCCCATATCTTCCCCGCAATAGTGTTGGCTAGGAGCTGCAGCGTGTACAGAAGCAAGGGATTCCTAGTGTCCTCGATCGTGGACTCGTCGCTCCTAAGGTTTTCTTCACCGATTAGATCCCACAAGGTCTTGGCTGACTCGAACTGCGGGAACTCGACTAGGGAGGAGTCGGGGTTAAGCTGGTAAGCTTCGCAGATGTCCGCAGCGGTTAGGTGGAAAACATTCCCACGGACCTTGAACGTCATGCGCCCCGTTGGCGGAATTGGTGATCTCGGGTCGTCGTATGCAAATTCTATTGTGGAGAGAAAATGCAAAGTGACCTCCGGATAGGTCAGACAGTCCATGGTAGACAACATGCCAAGCTCCATGTTGTCGAACAACTCATCAAAGGGACCGAGGAGTCCGATGCTCTCCAAGAACGTACGACTTGCAAATCTTGTAGGTCCAAAGCTCCTATTCTTGAGCCGCATGCGAGTTTTCTTCTCTTCTTCAGTCCATACCATGAGTCCCGCTTGTGGTGAGTAGCCAAATGTCGACGCCATTGTTCTTGAAATTTTAAAAGCTCGCAAGAAGGATAAGGAGATGGTAGATATCAAAATGATGAACAAGAAACTAAACCTTATGCAATAATACCAAGATTTTGTGATAAATAGAGGAGATGCCATAAGATTTAGATGAGGTTTTAGATTAATCACAACAGATTTTTCAGAATATCCCCTAAATCTTAGATACCTTTTAAAGAAAATACAATCTCAACACCCAATCTCCACAATTCTAATAATTAGCAATTTCAACAATAATATCAAAATATCTTAAGATAATTGCTACAAGGATTATTAAAGAAAAGCTCTTGTCAAAACCGAATTGCACTCCTCTCAATAAAAGAAAATTTTGGAAAATGAGATTGAAATACAAATGAGAAGAGTGTTAAGGCGAGGTCTTTATAAAGGGTGTGAGACAAAAATTCTTGGAATAATGCACATGCAAGAAATCTCGTGAAATGTGGTCAAAGCTCAACCACCATGGTCAAAGGTGTTAACCTTGACCAAGATTCAAATTCAAAATTGGAGGGAAAGAGAAAGAGTGGTAAATTTGAAAACTTACCTCGGCATGAGATCGAGTCACAATGGTTGATCTGGACCTCGATCTCATGCCTATCTCGTCCGCGATCGATCGGCTTACTCGATCTAGAGCTTGATCTGAATTGAATCGAGCTGCAGATCGATCTTCTTAGTAGATCGTGAGGTTACCCCTGACGGAGATTGAGTGATTCAGTCGATCCACACCCCGATCATAATTGCAGTGTTAACACGTGGGTGGGTCATCCTCTCGAAATCGACTGATCCACTCGATCGCCCTACTCGATCTCTTCTAGATCGAGTGAGGGCTTTCGTTTTCCTAACCCGATCTCGTAAAGATCGAGCCGGAATGGGCCGATCTTTCACTCGATCTATCTGCTCTTTTCCTCCTTCCTTGCCATTTGGTTAATTCAAGATCATGGCCCCTGGTTCCTAACTCTTCTTGCCTGAAAACATAAACATAAAAGCGTAAAATCGAACTAGAAATATATACAAGGATAGTCATGGGATTGCCTCCCAAGTGCGCTTTTGTTTAACGTCGTTTAGCTCGACTTTCCTTACTCCCTTAGCGTGGAGCTCGGTCGGTCGGAGTGGGGATGGGCGTGGTAGAGCTTGTCCCTGGCTGAATCTCCACAGTGTAGATAGTGTTCATCATCTCTATCACCGTTCCCTTGTCTCTCCCGATTAACTCATGCGGAAGTAGGAACCTTGCTTTTGCGAACGGTTTCGCGCCACCCTTACTCTTGACCTTGCAGAGTATGGAGTCATCCTTGATCTCCAATGGGTGCAAGTTCAAGGTGGCAGGTTGTGGTCGGCTGTATCCGGATCCTCTCTTATTAGCCTCAAAGAGAAACTTGAGAGTCTTCCTCTTTATATTTCTCTCCCTTGGCACTATCTCCGGGTGGGCTTCCTTCTTCCCATAACTGATAAGTTCCAGTAGACCCTTCCGATGTGGTTCCTCATTCCCTCTGCTCTTGTCTTCAAGACTGATCATTTCCCTCGTGGAGACCGAGAAACAAGAACCCCATCCAATCTCATGCTTGCCCTTCAAGGCAATGGGTCCCGCTTCCTTCCTAAGTGAGTCGGCTTCACTGTGATTCTCTTTCTTAGTAGGACCTCCTTTGTCAATTAGGATGCTCTCCTCCTCTTCTTGAGTCACCCTCCTCGTGATGCCAACTTGGAAAGCTTGGCCTTTGATAGTCGGCTTTTTCAAGCCATCCTTTGTAGTGAACTCGAACTTTGCGCCCTCTCCCAAGTGTAGGGAAATCTTTCCATGCTTCACGTCGATCACAACCCCTGCTGTGGCCAAGAATGGCCTTCCCAATACAAGGGGGTCTTCATCCTCCTCGTCCATTTCCAAGACAACAAAGTCTGAAGGAAGGGTGATACCATTGATCTTCAAAGGGAGATCTTCAAGTATTCCCTTTGGTAGCCGTGTGCTTCTATCGGCTAGGATTAGGGACATGTTGCATTCCTTGAAGTCTGTGAGACCCAACTTCCTTGCAGTGGAGTAAGGCATCCGATTAATGCTTGCTCCCAAGTCACAAAGGCTGTTTTCAAACTTCAAGTCCCCTATTGCGCATGGGAGTGTAAAAGATCCGGGGTCTCCGAGCTTCTTTGGACTTTTCTCCTTGTGCGCGACCACGTTACACTCGTGTCTGATAGCTGAGATATCCTCGCTGTCTTTAACCTTTTTAGCAAGTGTGTCTTTTAAGAACTTGGCCAACTTCGGCATCATAGCTAAACAATCGACCATCGGTAACTTCAGCTCTACGTTTCTCAAGTGCTTTTCAAACAAGGCTCTTTGCTTCTCAATCAGCTGGTTCTTGAAACGTCCAGGGAAGGGAAGCTTAGGTTTGTATGGTGGAGGAATGAAAGCTTGTTCCTCCTTGCTAACTTCATCAGCCTTTTTCTCCAAAACCACTTCTTTCCCTTTCCTTGGCCTTGCAATGTAGACATTGTCAAAGGTGATCTCTTGATCATTCTCCTCCTCTTGAACCACAATGTCCTCATTGTCTTATACTCCAGCCCGTGGTGCTAACTCTTTGCCACTCCGTAGAGTTATAACATTGGCATACTCCTTTGGATTTGTCTCACTTTTCCCGGGTAGACTAACTTGGCCGCTAGAAGAGGCCTTCCCTTTCTCCAACTGACGAAGCCTATTTTTGATGTTGGTTATCTGTGTAGATACCTCAGTGAGAGATGAATCTAGTCTGTTGTTCATATCCACAAACTTCTGGTTGTGAGATGCTTGCCCTTGTAGAAGCTGTTGGAACATAGCTTGTACCGGATCTTGTGGTGGAGCTTGCACTTGCTGCTGTTGAGGAGAAAAACCTGGTGGGTAGCTCTTGTTCCCTTGCTGCTGTTGGCCTTGGAAGTTGCCTTGTCTTGGCCCTTGATAGCCATTGTTCTGCACAAAACCTCCTTTGTTGAAAGGAACGAACTGTTTTCCTTGTGTAGGGGGTAGACTTGATCCTTTGGGTTTTCTACATTGGTACTTCTGTATGAGAGGTTGTTATTGCCTTGAAACCTCTGGACATACCCTTAGTCTACCCAGTTTGCTTCTTCAAACTCTTCTTGAGTTCCTTCCTCATACACATTCAAGCCTTCTTCAACAAAATGAACATGTTTCTGATTTTGGAGCATCATCTTGTCGATCTTTTCATGAAGGGACTTGAGTTCCTTTTTGTGTGAATCCAGCTTTGTACCCCTTGGTGCTTGGTCATAGTCTTCAGAGTAGTTGCCATCACTCAATGCCAAGTTCTCTATCAACTCCATGCCTTCGGTTACCTCTTGCCCCAAGAAGTTCTCTTTGCTTGCGGTATCAAGTAGCAAGCAGATTTTTGGCAATGCACCTCGGTAGATTGTGCTGAGGAGGGTCTCTTCGGAGAAACCGTTGTGAGGACAAGCTATGGTATAGTCCTTGAATCGCTCCATTGCCTCACTGAATGTTTCATTGTGCCTTTGGGCAAAACCGCTTATCTCGCTCCTAAGTCTTGCTGTCCTTGTGGAGGAGAAAAACTTGGACAGGAAGGCTTTCTTGCAATCAGTCCATGAAGTAATAGTGCCTTGTGGAAGAGTCTTCTCCTAATGGCGAGCTTTGTCCCCAAGTGAGAAAGGGAACAACCGAAGCTTGAAGCTATCTTCGGAGATACCATTTATCTTGATCATCCCACATACTTGTTCAAAGTTGTCCAAGTGCTCTAGAGGATCCTCCAATGCAAGGTCGTGGAACTTGCTGTTCTGAACCATTGAAATGAAGCCTGGCTTGATTTCAAAGTTATTGTTTTGCACAGCTGGTGGTGTGATACCAAACCGATTGGTGTGAGTGTTTGGTGCATCACCCGCACCAATGATTCTTGGCATCCTCTGAGCGTGGTGAGGGTTTCCATTACCCCTACCATCTGGAGCATGTTGTGGACGAACCTCTTCCTGGTCTTGATCAGCCATGACTTGCTCAACAATACCCGGTTGCTCTGTTTCCTCACAAACTTGCTCTTTTTCTTTCTCTCTTCTCAAACGTGCACTCCCAAGTAGATGAATGTTGTCCAAAGGTTGTAACAGATTGTTGTCCCAATCCATATGAATGCAAATCCTACATGAAATGCAACTAGACTCAATCCTAAAATGCAAATGCAAAATCTAAATGACAATCTTTTTGGGAAATTTTCAATTTTTTTTGGTTTTTCTATGCCTTAAATGAAATGCGTGAGACTCAAAATGCATAAAAGAAAAATAAGACTCACAAAAACACAATGTAAAATCTCTCAACCTCTCCCTCAAACTTAAATTACACAGTCCCTTGTGTAATAAAAGTGTAGAGGAGACCTCAATCAACATGACATAAAAAACAAAATGAAAAAAACTAGAAGACATATATACAAGGGAGGTGGAGGTACCTCAAAACTGTGAAGAGGAATGATGACAGGTTTTCTCTGTGCTCAAAAACCTTAGTATGCTCATGTCATTGCAATACTTAAGGGTCAATCCAAATGGGGGTCGAACAATACCAAGAATACACAAGTTTTGTGAATCTAAGTGAAATCCGAATAATAGAGGATAAATCCGAAATAAAATAATTATAACTACAGAAATGCTTGGAAAACTATTTTAAAAACTCGGGAAGGATGTCTACTAGATAGCTGAAGACTTCTAAGAATTTTAAACAAGCAACTACTAGTTTTAGAAAATCGAGATCTAAGATGCGATAAAACAGAGAAAATCTAGCTAAGGAAAAGGATTTTTGAAAACTAGAAATAAAAATCTAATGACCTTAAAATTTTTCCAGGGTGCGAAATCCACTACTTAGGGATTTCTAAAATACTGTAAAATGCAAGAATACTACTTTACGAATTTATAGAACTATTAAGCTAGAAAAAGACTACTAGATGACTTTTAAGCCGAAAGATCTAGACTTTGAACTAAAGGAAATTGATTTTGTGTTCTTAAAGGCTAAGGAAGGATTTACTTTTGGGGATCATGTTTAAAGGGGTTCAAGTTTAAGCCTTTGGATTTTACAAAATGGATCTACTCATCTCTTGTGAGCTTTCTCTAGACCTTGAGATGCTAATCTAGTTTTACCCATGGTTTGTGG
>JAHZTW010000002.1:37475287-37522012 GCA_020283515.1 Alliaria petiolata | reverse complement strand
CATATCTACCATGCATTTAGAATAAATTTTCATCCATATTTCATTTATAGGTAAGTATAATCATAGTATTTGATCATTTATAGGATTTAGAACATTTGCATTAGCATTTGCATTTTCTTTTGTATATATGCATCATTTCAGGTTATTCTATGCATTTGGAGACAATGTGGAAGCTGGAAACATAAGATGATGAGCTAGGAACAAGCAGAGAGCAAATTGATGTCATATGACTTGCTGTACCGAGATGTTGCAACCAATTCAAATCCATGCCACCTAAAGCGACTTAAAGATCAGACTTTACAAAGACTTTCCATTCCGATTCAGCCTCCACAATCTTCATAAAACTCATAGAAAATTGAGTTATCTTTCGTTCAGAGGTTATTTCAAGTCATTATGGTCAGTGGTTCAGAAGATACGGCTATTTAAGTAACAACATGTCCGTCTGGAAGTTTGGCGAACAATTTCGTTAACTGAACAATCAACTCGGATGAAGGGTTTTTTATTGTGACTTAGCCTCAGCAGTCTTCATGAGAGTTTTAGGAAATTGAGTTAGCTTTAATTTGGTGGTGATTTCAAGTCAAACGGTGCAGTAGTTCAAAAGATACAGATCGATCAATCCATGAACCTAAACCAAAAGATACCACTTGCAAAGTGCTCCAAAAAAGTGTTTATGCTTTAGTAAAAGTGGGATTAGAGAGGTCCCTTGTCCCTTGCCCCTTGTCTCTTGCCCCTTGACCCCTCTTTTAAGGCCAAGAGCCATGTTTAAAAATCTATATAAGGAGTGTGTGTGTGCTTGTAATAATCATTCAGTTTTTCATTCAAGTTATTAATCATGTCTTATATTCTCTCTTTCAAAGCCTTCTTTATATTCTTGTAAGCTTTTCTTTTGTTCTTGAAGTGTTCTTGAGTTCTATAGTTCTTCTTATTTAGTTTCCTAAAAACTCTTATTTTTATTATATATATATTTCTTATTAAAAGTATTTTATTATTTTCCACAAGTATTTAATAAAAAATCTTTCTTCATTAAAAAAACTGCTTATGTTCATCAGCTCTAAACTTGTGTTTAAGAGATGTATGAACATGAGTTGTGAGTGATCCACCAAGGTTTGGGGTTGGGATGATTTAAGGGGGTTGAAAACTAGATTTTGGGTGTTTTCTTGTACTTCATTCTAAATCTCTTCTTGGATTTGTGAGTTTTAAGGTCTAGAGATTCTCCTTGGAGATCTCTTTAATCCAGGGATTTCCTTATCCTAACAAGACTTAGGAAATCCCTTAAAACCAAATCCAAGAGACTAGCTCATCCTTTCCCACACATCATGGATGTTTAGGGAGCTAGTTAAACCATTTCTTTTAAGATCCATTCTTAATGTTCTTCACCTTTTCTTTCCACCAAACATCATGGGTTAGGAGGAAAGGGTGAAGAAAGGAATTATACTATACATCATGGATAATTCTATTTTGGTTTCTTAAGGTTTAGAGAATTAACTAATAAGAGTAAAAATATGTTTTCAAAACCCAAGATCGAATTTTCAACCTTCCTAAGAATGAATCCCAACCTTGAATCTATTTTCTATACTTGAACTTAAAACCATTTTTTTTAGCTTTGTGTTATTTTTAGTAAAAATCTCCTAGATAAGTTTAAATTGGCTTTATGGTTTTTATTTGTAAAATTGTGTTTTTAATATTTTTTAGTGTCTTTCTTTACTATCTGGTTTGATTTCGTTAGTTGTTTTATTTTTAGAATTAATTTTGTTTAATCTAGCTACTCACCATCAAATCTATTAATAATTACGGTTTTAGTTTTTGATTTTGTAAAATTGNTCTCGCTGCGAAGATTATCTATGTCTAAACCCTAGAATTCCAAATCTCTTTGCAAATCCTATCGATTCAAACAAGCATTAATTTCAGGTTCAATTGTTCACAAAACACTAAACCAAATCTCTTTGCGAATAGGTATTTTGCTCATCTAACATTAGTTCAGGCAATCAATAATACTCTCGCATCTATTAATTAACCTAAGATCAGATTCTAGGTCGCGAAGCTAGAATAAGCATTAAACATAAATCCAGATGAAGAACTCTAGTGATTTTATCCTAACAATATAATTTGACCTAACAATTCATTGATCACCTTTGAAAAACCCTAAACCTAACAAGCAGACTACTCAGACATGATTAATGAAACACAAATCATAACTTGAATAGAAAGCATAAAAGAATTCAATAGAATTAAATAAAGGAGTTCCAAATTTGCTCTTAAGGAGACAAATTCTTCTCTCCAAAAACCTAAACTTCTATGAATCTTAAAGTATGAGAATCTGCCTAAACAATGGCTGAAAAACTATATTTATTGGCCTAGGTACGAGCTGGACACTTTTGGAAATAAGGAAAACTGTTTTGGGTAATTTCCTTTTCTTCAAAGCTTGTAAAGTCGCGTCCAGTTTCTGGAAATAACTGGTGTCGATTGACACTGTTCATTAATATTCAATCCGAGTTCATCTTTTCAGCAGCTTGTTCCACAATGCTCCAAAATGCTCCAAAATCTCCAATTATGCTCAAAACGTAGCTGAACCTGCAAAGACTCTAATAGGACTCTAAAAATACCAAAAGACTCTATAAAATCACTTATAGCATGGTCCAAAAACGGGTAAAAACCATGATATATCAGTTGTCCCCTTGCTTCTCTAGCACGTCTGCGTATCCTTTGACTCCCCTGAGATGAGTGATCATCACGACTGTAGTAGTTATCTTCCACTTCGATCCTTACTGGTCTATGTTGTTCTCTTGCTCTTCCAGCAGCCACATCGTGTGGTTGCCTCTGTCTAGGCTCAGCACGTACCTCCTCTAGTCTTTCATAGACTCCATTTATTTCTATTCTCATCAAACGCTGCATCTCTCCCATCAATGCTTGCATTTGCAAATTAGGTACTGCTTCTCTTTCTCCATCGTTGCTTGCATCGTGATTAGACATATTTATTTTTCCTGCAAAACTCAACAAACAAGTTAGAAGTAAAAATCCTCACAAGTGTTTCTCTCGCAAGTGTTTCCCTCAAACGTGTTTCTCTCAATATGTAATCCCTCAGTGATCCTCTAGAGTTCTTATAGAACTAATCAACCAATCTGGATTGTATTCCCGAACAATCAAAGATAAAAAAAAACCCAATAGTTCCCAAAGAAATCGAATAGATAGAAAGAAAAGAAGAATAACAATTTTCAGAAATGATCTAAAAATAACCAGACTTCTTTTGATCTTTGCCTTTTGATTTCTTTCTTCTTTTTTTTTTTGATTTCTGATTTATTTATTTTTTTTTATTTTTTTTGATTTTTTTGGCTTTTGTTTTAGATCTCTTTTTTTTTGTACTGGTTATGAAATAAAAACGAAAATTACAAGATAGATAGCAAAGAAGATGAACATATTAGAAAATGAAAAGATGAGAAGATGGATGATTGAATACCGAAACCTCGAGTGTGCTCTGATACCAGATGATACGATTCTTCCCAAGAAGGATGCACTCTAGGTGTGGTATAAGGATAATCCTTGACTTCAAGTGACTCGCGAAGCAAGATGATAAGGTATATTAAACCTTATGCCCAAAACTTACAACGATTCAAGTGAAACTAGGCGGTGGATTCGTTGTTGATAGAACTCGTGGAGTAAGATGTTAAGGTATATGAAACCCTAAGCCCAAAACTCGCTCAAAACGAAGACTACGAACAAAGAAGGTGAATGGCCACACAAAAGTCTGCGGAATGACTTCTGATAAACCGGTTTGATCGTTTGGATATTACGCACCAAAGATCGAAAAGTTCACAAGGAACAAAAGAGAAATCACTCTCAAAAAGATTAATAAAAAGATGGTTATGTTTCTCAAATGAGTTACAAGGATTATAAAGAAGAAAAGATGTGTTTAAGACTTAGCTAAAATCGATAAAGACTTAGCTAAAAAGTAGGAAGACTTAGACTAGAATTAAAGATGTGTTTGAATGACTCTTAGACTCATAATGACCCTTAAAAACGTCCAGATCCCTTCCTTCTGATCAACTAGACTCTTCAACTGCTTTTCCTTCCTTTGGCAGAATCTTGACTATGTTGCTCAACTATATAACTCGACGATGTAGCTTGAATATGTAGTCGACTATGTAGACGAACGATATAGACGAACTATGTAGTTGACTATGTGGCTTGAATAATGGCATTCCCTTCTTTTGGTTAACTCCTTGCTTAGGTTTGTGAATCAAGTGCCTCATTAAAACCTTTCCTGGAAAACCCAATGGGAAAAACCAAGGAGTAGGAAAAAGAGTACAAATGATCACTAAACCTTGATAAGCTTCAGAAGTCTGCTGTGTATATTTCAGAAGTCTGCTGTGTATTTTCTGAAGTCTGCTGTGTATTTTCTGAAGTCTGCCGAGTGATTAAAACCAGAGTGGTTTTAACTTCTTCTCCTTTTTGCGTGATCATCTGACTGAGTAGTCCTCCAACTCTTTCCTTAAACCTCTTAAGCCTTGCACGAGTCATAGATCCTTCAGGTACATGCAAAGCATCCGTTGGTTCAAGCTCTCCTTCCTCTGGTTCAAGCTGCGCATCCATGATCATATCAAAGCTTTATTTTATTTTGTTTACTAACCTCTTTTGCTTTGTTTACTCCCTCTCTATAGGTGCATACACTTGAGATCTACTGAGCACAACAAAAAGAACATTTGGCCTAGCGAGTTAGAGTATGGATTTTGCACAAGGTTTGGGTGGCAATGCATATCCTCCACGCCAACCAATACACATTGGGGCTGGTTTTGCTCCTAACACCCATGTGAATCGCCAAGGTATCATCTCTCCTCCAATTGAGAACACTACCTTTGAGATCAAGAGTGGGTTGATATCTATGGTACAAAACAACAAGTTTCATGGGTTGGCTATGGAGGATCGATTAGACCACTTGGATGAGTTTGAAAGGATATGTAGCATGACCAAGCTCAATGGTATCTCTGAAGATGGGTTTAAGTTGAGGTTGTTTCCATTCTCTCTTGGAGACAAAGCACACATATGGGAGAAGAATCTTCCACAAGAATTGATCCATCACTTCTTGGGACCAACGAAAGAAAGCTTTCCTTGCCAAGTTCTTCTCTTATACAAGGACATCAAGGTTGAGGAATGAGATATTTAACTTCACTTAAAGGGCTAATGAGAGTTCTTGTGAAGCATGAGAAATGTTCAAGGGATACACAACACAATGTCCTCACCATGGCTTTTCGGAGGAGTCTCTTCTTAGTACTTTGTATCGTGGTGTGGTTCCTAAGTTTACAATGCTCCTAGACACAACTAGCAATAGGAACATCTTAGGAAAATAGGTTGAAGAAGGTCTTCAGCTTGTGGAAAACTTGGCACAAAGTGATGGGAACTATGGTGAAGACTATGATAGTTTTTCAAGATGTGGAGGTGACTATGAGGAGCAAAGGAGAAGAGAGATAAAATCTCTAAATGAAAAAATGGACAAGCTACTTCAAACCTCTACAAAGCAAGTCCACTATGTTGGTGACTATGATGAGTATTTGTTTCCTCAACATGGGGTGTCCGAAAATGTACAAGAAGAGGCCAACTATGTGGGTAGCCAAGGATGTCACAAGCCATTTGTCCCTTTCACCCAACACCATGGCTTTGTTCCCAAGAACAGTTTTCAAGGGTATCAATGGAATTCTCAGTCCAACCAAGGTTACCCAATGGGGTTTGCATCATATCACAAGGACATGTAAGCATCCCCTCACAATGTTTTGATATGAGAAGCATGCTCCAACAAATTCTCCAAGGTCAAGCAAGTAGTGCTATGGATATGAGCAAGAAAATGGAGGAAATAAACAACAAAGTTGATTGCTCTTACAATGATCTCAACTTGAAGTTTGAACCCTTGAACTCAAAGTTCAAGTACATGTAGACCAAAGGGAATGTCTCCACAACTCAAAAACAACCCAAGCAGTACATCAATGCTATCACATGGAGAAGTGGTAAAGCTCTTCCTCCAAGAGAGCTACCTTCCACACTCAATGAGGACATTGAGAAACAGGATGGGGAGGTGATCATTCAAGATGAAGAAAATGTGGTTGTTGATGACTTTGTGGTTCAAGTGTGATAACATGCATATTTTACCCGTTTTTACTAACATAAGTGAGTGCTTTAATAAGTAATTCATTAAGGTTTTAATGAATAAACACTAGATTTAGAGTATTTGGTTGTTCAAGACTCTTTTCAGGTAATCTTAGCAAAAAACGCATATTTTGGAGCAAAATGGACATTTCCGGGAACAGTGCTCGATGACAAAATTTCAACATCAAACGGATCAAGCTAATATTTGGAGACAAGGTAGCCTTATCAGCTATCTTTCACCTCGAAGTGGTTTGAGAACAATTACATGGTTGGATCTCAAGTTATGGAAGAAGCAAAAAGGTCCGTCAAGCACTCGGAAAGCCAGGCTGGCCGCGCCACGGCCTAGCCAGACGACCAGTGCCCGCGCCACGGCCGGTCGCTCACGCGGCCACACCACTTACGGTTCCCGAGCCTATTTGAAGCCCAACTTAAACCCGCAACCGTTTTATGAAGTCAACACCTAATCCACGACCAAGGGGACTTGAAGACCTATATATACTCGTTGTTTAGGGTCTTTTAGGGCATCACGAAATACTCTAAGTTACAGAATTCTTTTGGTGGCCGCGAATCTCATATTCGCGGTTTGCCACTTTGTTCTTCGAGGGAGATTGATTTCTTCTTGAACCCTCTTTGTTTCTTATCGATTTATACAAGTTATGCATTCATCAATCGCGTTTTCTATTCCTTCTTTCATGTCTGAGTAATTTACTTTCGTTGGGTGTTCTTTAAGGGGATCTATGGAGAATTTCATTAACTGTTTTCAAACCAATCGCTTAGGCTGAAGATTAGGGTTTTTTTCTCACAATACTTGTTCTTAATTCATGAGTCTACCGTCATGAACTAGAAGTGTGATCGCAGGATTTCGAGAGTGACTAACGTCCTGAATCTCATATACATACCTAGTAGGGTAGATCCCATCATTGATATGCTCTCAAATTTACCCTAGAGCTACTCTCTCAAATTAAGAGATCACTGTAGTATTTAGGGATCGAATCCACATGGAAGGGATAATCACTCAACAAATTTCTAAGTTCGAATTAAGCTAAGAAGAAATAATTAAAAGGAAAAGACAGCGAATTAAAATGGTGTAAGTTCAGGAGTCGAAACGCTAGGTTCAAAGAAATTCTCAGGTGAATCCTAATTGCAGATCTAGACAGAATGTTAGGAATTATTAAGCACTGTTCTTGAACTCGAAACACAACAATAAAATCAACCAACTCTCAATGCGAAGATTATCTATGTCTAAACCCTAAAATCTCAAATCTCTTTGCAAATTCTAACAATTCAAACAAGCATTAAAGTTCAGGTTCGATTGTTCACAAAATCCCTAAACCAAATCTCTTTGCGAATAGGTATTTTGTTCATCTAACATTAGTTCAGACAATCAATAATAATCTCGCATCTATTAATCAACCTAATATCAGATTCTAGGTCATGAAGCTAGAATAAGCATTAATCACAAATCCAGATGGAGAACTCTAATGATTTTATCCTAACAATTCAATTCAACCTAACAATTCATCAATCACCTTTGAAAAACCCTAAACCTAACAAGCAAACTATTCAGACATGATCAATAAAACATAAATCATTATTTGAATAGAAAGCATAAAAAAAATTAATATAATAAATAAAGGAGTTACAAATCTGCTCTAAAGGAGTCTGATTTTTCTCTGCAAAAACCTAAACTTCTATGATTCTTAAAAAATGAGATTAAGCCTAAACAGTGGCTTTGAAAACTATATTTATAGGCTCAGGTTCGAATCTTCAATTCCTTGGAAGATTATGAAAAGTCTTGCAACTTTCCTTTTTTGCAAAATCTGGAAACTTCACATCTTTGAAAACAGGAAAACCTGGTGTCCAACGACACCAACAGGCAGTGTCGATCGACACTCATCCTTCAACTCAATCCGACTTCAACACTTCGTGTCTTCACTCCATTAAGCTCCAAAATGCATGATATATCAACTCCCCCAGACTTATTTTGCTTGCCCTCAAGCAAAACAGAAACAAAGTATAGAGTCGAGGTTTGAAAACCGATCTCTCCTATTTTCTTGTCCCTTAGTCAACTGCTGCCCATTTTCAGGGTGTTCTACAAATTTTTTCATTGACTTTTTCTTATTCTTTTGAAGTCTTGGAATAGTGCTGCTCTTTACTTGTGTTCCTTGTGAGGAGACAGGTTCATGAGCTCTCACTAATATTGTTCCTTGTGAGGAGACAGACTCATGAGGATCTCTGCACTATTCCTTAACTTGGACTCTTTTTCTTTTTCTTTTCTAAAGGGAAGATCAAGGAGAGATTGTAGTGTTCTTATCTTGTCAATGCTAAAAGAGGAATCAAGTCCGATGCATACCAAGCTCTTAAGCAGGAATATAAACTCTCTTTGTTAGACTGATCCACTTGCAGCTTTCTACCTAGTAAAACCTGCAATCAACTACTATGGCAATGGTCCTTCAAGTGTCAATCTTTTGTGGTTAGTTCTTCTGAAAACCGAAAATTTCACTGATTTTAACTGACTCAAATGACTCTCAAAACAAAACACAAAATTAGTAATAAACAACACTGTCCCTAGTGTTATCAAGTCCGAAGTTTGCTAAAAGAAAGATTAAAAACAACATAAAAGACCAGTTAGAAGACTTACCTTCGTCTGCGCGTGGTGTCGATCGACACTATAGTGGTGTCGATCGACACTATAGTGGTGTCGATCGACACTGATCTGAGTCGAATCCAATGTCGCCTTTTTTCAACTGACTGAAACTTAAGATTTTAATAAAACGAAGACTAAATAGATAGAAAAACGTACCTAACAGTGGGTTGCCTCCCACTCAACGCTCGTTTTCAGTCATTAGGTTGACTGTGTCGGGGTTCAGACGTCTGGTGGATCAGAGGGTAGCATCGAATGATTCCCAGACGAATGTCTTCTCATCCATGGTGGTGTATATGCAGTAGGTGCATGAAAGAGACCAAGGAAATGAGGAACAGCAGCAGGGTTGGACTTTAGTTCGGGTGGGACACTTCGTTTTCCTGCAGAATTATCAAAAGAAACACCAAGCCCTCTACGAGAATCTCATGGCTTGCATAAGTGTGAAGTAGCTTTTAAACCTTTGGTATTCTTATTGAGAGGATCAGGAGGTTTGGAATTGTTTCCAGGAAGTACATACCTTTGCTTTCTTCGAGGTCTCTGGGCTGTAGGATGTGGAGTCGTCTGTTTGATAACATGTGATGGAGTTGAAGCATTGGAAACAGCTTCTGGTGCGATCCGCGAAGAGTGTCGATCGACACTAGGAGTGGTGTCGATCGACAATAACTCTGCAGCTCGAATCTCTACACTTTTTGTGTAATTTAGCTCTGCAATCCTTGCCTCCATCACAAAAACGTCTTCCTCCATCAACTTGGCATTGATTAGACCTTCATCTTCGTCCATAGTTCTGAAGATATGATTGTTTCCACTCCAGTCTTCAAGCTCCACAAATTTTTTAGAATTCTAAGCCAATGCCTTTTGAACAACCACCTTGTTCACTTGCTATGTATAATCCAACTCCTTGTCAAACCCAGCAGTAATGGCATCTGAATATTCCATGATTGGATCTTGATCCATAGAAATCTCTACTGAAAAAGATTGACCATTGATGGTGGAAGGTCCCCTTAACTTATCCATGTCAAAATTCATGACAACATCACCCAAGTCAATCTCTATTTTCTTTTTCCTTACATCAATAATGGCACCAGCTGAAGCCAAAAATGATCTTCCCAAAATAAGAGGATATGTAGGTTCTTCATCATATTTCAAAACCACAAAGTCTGTGGGAATCATGCAACCTTCAATCTTCAAGGGAACATCCTCTAGAACACATTCTGGGATTATTTTAGATCGATCAGCTAGGACAAGGGAGATTCTGGTTGGCTTGAAATCAGTCATTCCAAGTCTAACCGCGACAGAGTATGGTATCAAGTTGATACTTGAACCTAGATCGCAGAGAGATCGAGGAAACCTTTCTGTTGAGATTGAGCAATCTAGCATAAAGTTTCCTCGATCAGGTAACTTCTCTGGAATTCTCCTCTGAATCACAGCACTGACTTGTTCAGAAACCCACACTTTCTTCTTCTTCCTTGGAACTATGTTCAAGAGAATCGCATTCATGTCTCTGGTAAGCAATGCTCCTTCTTCAGGACTCACACTATTGACAACAATTCTCTTGACATATCTTCTTAATGCAGGTGAATGTTTGACTGCATCAACTAGGGGTAGCTCAACCATCAGCTTATCCATCATTTCCTTCCATCTGGCTTCTTCTATCTCCTGTTTAGACTTTCTAGGAGGCCCGGGATAGGGTATTTTAGGTCTATACACCTTTTCCTCTGCATCTTTTGAAGTTTCAGGTCGATTTGATGAAGTCTGGGAAGGGTGTCGATCGATTCCCAGTTGGTGTCGATCGACACTAATGTTTTGTGTCGACGTTTCAGTGTCGATCCTGCTCGATTTCGCTTCGTCAGAGCTCGAATCGTCGGGCTTTCCTAGTGGTGCCGATCGACACTCAGTAGTGGTGTCGATCGACCCTAACTCTGTAACTGCATCATCTTCTTCTTCAAGCTCCTCGAACTTCTTCAAGCTCCTCGAACTTCTCAAGGTAGTATGATAGACTCATAATTTAGCATGTTTTAGCACTCATTTAGGATAGTTTTGCATTCATATTGCATTCATACTTAGAGAATTTGTAACTTTTGTCTCATTTTAGGTCCTAGGACACTTTGCATTGGCATTTGCATATTTCTTGCATATATGCATCATTTTCAGGTTATTTGGTGTACTTGGAGCTATCTTGGATGCTGAGCATGGACAAGGAGTCAAAAGAGGAGCTTAAGAGTTGCTGGGAGTCAAGGAAGAACTTGGAAAATTGAAGAAAAGTAGAGATCGACCCTTAGAACGACCCAACCACTAGATCCAACAAACAGATCGAGCTGAAGATCGACCAAGCCACTAGATTCAACAAGCAGAGATCGACCCTTAGATCGACCCAGCCACTAGATCCAACAAACAGATCGAGCTGAAGATCGACCAAGCCACTAGATCCAACAAGCAGAGATCGACCCTTAGATCGACCAAGCCACTAGATCTCTAGTCAAATTCGCCTTCCCTCTTCTTTGGTTTTCACACTTTTGACAACTGTTTTTTGGCTTGTACTGAGGGGACAATTTGTGGATAAGATAAGACTTGTGACCCACAAATGAGGCCAACCCACGAAATATTCCGAGGGTCTTGTTCATTTTGAGATCTAGAACTTTTCTTTTCTCTCCATTGTTAAATCTTTAAGTTTTTCTTGATTTTTGTAACTTGAATCTTGAGTTTTTATTCAAAGTACTTCGTTTTCTTAGTTTAAACCCTTCTTCTCGCTTAGCTTAATCATGTTTAACACCTCTTATCCAATGATTAAGAGGGGTTCAAACATGATTAAGGAGTAGTTGTTTTAGGTTTAAGGTTGGGGTGATTAGGGAGGTTTTAAAGATTGGATCTTGGGTTTTTCATGTGCTTCATCTAAATCTCTTCTTGGATTTGGAGGGCTCAAGGCTTAGAGACTCTTGAGAAAGATCTCTTTGATCCTAGGGATTTCCTTATCTAAAAAAGACTTAGGAAATCCCTTAAACCTAAATCGAAGAGACTAGCTCATCCTTTCCCAAACACCATGGATGCTTAGGGAGCTAGTTAGGCCATCTTTTAAGATCTGAGCTCCTTGATCTTCAGCTTCTCTTTCCACCACGAACCATGGGTTAGGAGGAAAGTTGAGGAAAGGATTTATACCACAAACCATGGATATATCTAGTTATAGCTTCTTAAGGCTTAGAGATAGCACTAAAAAGTGTAGATTTATGTTTTCAAAACCCCAAGTTCGAATCTTTAACCTCCCTAAGCATGAATCCCAACCTTGAATCTGTTTTTAGCTTTTGAAATCTTAAAGTTTAAGTCTTTGTTTTTAGTTTGTCAAGGAACCATCTTTTTAGCTTAATTCTTCCATTAGAGTCTTCTAAATTCATAAAGTCGTGTTCTTGCTTGCTTAAGTATTTTAAAAATTTTCCAATATCATATTTCGCACCCTGGTAGAAGTTAAGAGTCAGTAGATTTTTATTTCTAGTTTTTAAAATTTTTCCTAAGTCGCTAGCAATTTCCTGTTTCGTCAGCCTTTAATTTTCTATTTTCTAAAATTAGTATCTCGGTCTTCATTTAGTAGCTGCAAATAGTTTTCACAGATTTGTTTCACCGATTAACTCGAATTTGACTTAGATTTACTTTGAGCTCTTGTATTCTTGTTAGCTTTCAACAACCTGATTTGGATTGATTCCTAAAGTACTATAATGATATAAAGAGGCTTTAGGTTTGATTTAGGATCACGAAAAAATCCTCTTATCATAGTACTAAAACTATTCAAGTCAACCATCTTCCCAAGATATGGAATTCCAAGAATAGTGATAAGTGACGGTGGTAGTCATTTTATCAACAAGCTGTTCGAAAACCTCCTGAAGAAACATGGGGTCAAGCAGAAGGTGGCCACACCGTACCATCCGCAGACAAACGAGCAAGTAAAGATATCCAATCTCGAGATCAAGGCGATATTGGAGAAAACGGTCGGGGCAACAATAAAAGACTGGTCGGCGAAGTTGGATGACGCTCTGTGGGCATACTGGATTGCCTTCAAAACACCCATAGGAAGATCACCATACGCACTTCTATATGGCAAGGCATGTCATCTCCCCGTGGAACTCGAGTACAAGGCTTTATGGGCCATCAAGCTCTTGAACTTTGACATCAAGACAACTCAAGAGAAGAGGCTGATAAACCTACACGAGCTGGAAGATATCCGTTTGGAAGCATTCGAGAGCTCGCGAATCAACAAGGAGAAAACAAAAGTTCTCCACGACAAAAAAAATAAACCGAAAGAGTTCGCACCAGGGAATCAAGTGCTGTTGTGCAAGTCAAGACTGAGACTGTTCCCCGGGAAGTTGAAATAGCGATGGTCCGGACCATACACCATCAAGGAGGTATTGCCATATGGAGCTGTGACACTGGTTGGAAAGGAAGGAGCGGATTACAGACCGAAGCCGTATTTGGGAAATGAGAAATACCAAGACTTGGAGGCAACCGTGGGTCATCTCCAAGACCCCAGCAAGGCTTAAACAACCTGGAAAAGTCAAGCTATGAGACTCTAAACAAGCGCTCTTGGGAGGCAACCCAAGCTTATCCTTTTACCTTATTTTGCTGTTTTTCTCTTTAGTTTACAATTCTCAAGAATAATTACTACTGGAATCGGTGATCTAGATATCGAGACACGAGATGTCGGGGAACCATAACGGGAAGAAGACTGCAAGAATTGTTCATTACGGGCGTGAAACCCATGTACCGGCCAATGTTAACGACAAATCCTAGAATATCAGGTCGCAGTCACGGTCTAAAGCCGTTATATATAGAAACATGACCTGGCTAGTATAACGGATTCACCCCTAACGAACCACACGCCATCGGACTTCTCCAACGGACAACCCTTCCTTCTAGAGCAGTGAGGACACCACGTCCTCACATCACACCGAGCAATGAGGTACCACCCCAGAACCATTATACATAAGCATTTTCTTTTTTCTTTTTCTTTTTCTTTTGCTTGAATTTTTGCATTATCCTAGGACCATATTCTTCCTCTCTTCTATCACACAGGGACTGTGTGATTTAAGTTTGGAGAGTATGTAGTACATGCATTCACTTAGATTAGACATCATGCATTCATCAAAATTGCATAGAAAAGCACAAAAAAATTAAAAAAATTTGAAAACTTATCCCACAAGATGCATTCATTTAGGATTCATAAGCATTCGCATAGGGTGTTAAGTATGATGATTCCTTGTAAATAGCCATTTTTAAGTCATGAATTCAATGCCTTAGTTCTTGTTTGTTTGATGCATTTTGAATTAGACTGAGCTTAAGGAAGCACCACATTTGGAATTTATCTTGTGAGATTCGGTTTTAACTTGATGCATTGTGACTTCAACCATTTCCCTAATGAACTTGAACCGTTAAAATGAAAACCTAATTATCTCGTTCTTATTTGTAGATCAACTCATAGATTTCACTTGGACTCTCTTTCCCTTTTAACCACTCTTCTGCTAGTCCAAGTACCAGACCACACCCTAAACCTAAACCCTTGTTTTAAGCCATAAACACTTTTGTGAGAGCATGTGAGGCCTTAGCACCATTTTCGAATCTTCTTAGGCAAAAAGTGTTGGGTTTAAGCCGACAGGGTTAGATTTCCATGTAAACATTGGCTCACATCTTGAGTCAACACTAGGCTAGGTGGTGTAGATACTGAAAACGGCTTGATACCGAAAATTGAGGCCGATATTGCTGGTTAGACTAGGAAAAGGGGGGCGAATTTTCATTGATCATACAGAAAGTGAAAAGAAAGATACCAAGGAGTCAGACGGGGACACATATAAAGGAGATGGCGGCACCAAAAGGCTTGGAAACAAAAGAAGAAAAAGGTGATTCCAAAAGAAAGCAAAAGAAGGCCAATCAACAAAGTCTAAATCCGGCCAACAACACCAAAGGTGAAACGCAAGGAACGCAACAAAGAAGTCAGAAAGCCGAAACCGATCTCCAACAAAAAAAGAATTTCCCCGAAATGACCAGGAAAGGTAATATCGAGGAGTAATAACGGGATTAAGGAGAAATGACAAAAGAAATGGTAGCTTAGGAGGGAGCAGTTTAGACTAGGGTAGGAAACGAAATAGATGTTCTGGGTAGATGGGAATCTAGCCTTGTATGCATCCATTGGTTTTTACCCTTAGCATTTTGCATTAAGAAGATTCCTATCAAGAGTGATCCCACTAAACACTTAACCCGTTCGCGCTACGAGTTCATACTTAGCTCGTGACCTTATCCTGAACCAAGTGAGTTAATTGACAGGCATGAATGAGATTCACGTTTTAAATTTTTTAATGAATGTGAAAGGGAATTGGGAATTTGAATATGCATCTAAGTTAGGATTGATTTTGCTTGATATTGTGATGAATGTGGCTAAGCCTTTTTGGATAGGTAGAATTCGACTTGCATCCTAGAAACCTGAACTTAGACATTGAGTTGATTTATTTTAAATGGCGTTTTGGATTCAACCTTACACCTTTTCTTTTAAAACCTCACCCCTCCGGTTGGCTTTTGCTTGAGGACAAGCAAAAAGGCAAGTTTGGGGGTGTTGATATCTCTGTAAATTGCATGTTTTTATTTCATGCTAGTTAGGACTTCATTCTTGCACTTTCATCCTAGTTTTCCTCACATCTTCACCCATGATAGGATTAGATGCATTAGGTTATGTTTATGCATAGTCTTGCATGTTTGGAGTGTTTTCTCAGGTGCTTAGGATGGTCCGAAGAAGAAACCAAGAAGGGAGATCACAAATGGAGGCTGAACAGGTTACATCGAGCATGGATCACGACCCCGTATCCGATATAGACAAGCGCATGATGAACCTCAACGAGTAGCAGCGACTTAGTCCCGAAAGGAACACCTCGGAGCGAAGATCCAGCTAGAGGATCCCATGAAGACGGATATCGGAGTACGGCAACAAGAAGTACCCGATTCAAGTAACTAGGAAGGAGAGCCTTCACGACATGATCCCAAAACACTTGTCCGACATGGAGACTGCCCGAAGAATCAGAAGAAGTTAGCATATCGGCTTGCTCACCACGACTTGAGCCCGAAACGCTAAAGTCCAAAATAGTACCATTTCGTGAAAGTGGTCCCAACGTTTTATGTTTTTCCTCTTTGGTGTATAAATACTTCTCCTCCACCCTTATCCTTTTATCACGCTTTCTAGTTTTATTTTCTGCTTTCTTTTTCAAACCGAGAACTTTTGTATTTCCACCATTGAAGCTTGCTTTCAAAGCTTTGATTTTTATGCAATCTTGAAGTTTTAAGTATTATTGCTTAGTGTATTTCAAGAAAAATTCTTCCTTTTCTTATTTTCGACTATCTTGCAACCCATGAGTAACCTTCTTATCCTTATGGATCTTGAGGTTTCTCAAATGGTGCGTTAGTAGTCTATATCGGTTTTGGGATAAGGATAAGGAAAATAAGTTAAAGTTCCAATCTTTGATGCAGATCTATGCTTAATCCATCTTAGTCCTTTCTTATTTGATACTGTTAATGCTTAGTCATCTTCGCTATTTGAACTTTGCCATCGAGCTTCTTCAAACAAACGCCATGTTTGGATGTTTGCAAGGACCAATCTCATAAGAGATTCGCTCATCCTAGCCTAAGGGATTAGATGCCTAGGGAGCGTTTTGGCATTAGTAGAGTTGTTTATTAAAGCTTGTCATTCTCATGGATCACTACGCGAGAGTGAGGTTAGGTTATGAGATGGAAAAGAGTTTTTTACCACGAAAGTGGATTTATCTAGATCGTGAACTCTGTGCTCAAGGATTAGCCTTATAGAGAGTAAATCTTGCATCAGAGAAAGGTCTTTAAGGTTTCTGACCCGAAAACCCCTTATCCTTTGAACCGATTCCTATTTTCTTTTGCAAGTTTGTTTCTTTAACTACCATACCTTTCATTCCTTAGAAATGCTTAGTTTTAATACCTGTTTTCCTATTATTGTTACAATCTAAGTGATAGACTCCCACCATTTCAACCATTTAATCTCTCTTGGCTTGTAAAAAAACACCATGAATGCAGTAACTTGAACTCTCCCATCGGATTGATAAGACCCATAACCTATACTACACTCGGTTATAAGTAGTGGGTCATTGACTGAGTAGAACCCTATAGAAAAATCTGCTTATCACTTATTGGTCTCGAAGAGAACCTTGAGAATGTTCCCTTTCCTTTTTCTTTCACATGGTGCTATCTCCGGGTGACTTTCTTCTTTCTTACAACTAAACAGGGTTAGCAAAGCCTCCCCATAAGGTTCCTCTGTATCCTTAATCCCATCTTCAAAGTGAGCAACTTGCCTTGTTGAAACCGAGAAGCAAGAACTCTTTTGTTCTTCCGCACCCTTGTCGATCAAGGTAACGGTTTGCCCTTTCTTCTTCACTGAATTGGTTCCTGCGTGGTCTTCCTTCTCAGTACGACCTATTTTGTCTACGAGGGCATCTTCATCCTTGAATGGATGCAGCTCATCCGTGATGCCTACTTGAAAAATTTGACCGTTGATCGTTGGCTTTCTCGCGCTATCCTTGATGGTAAACTTGAACTTTGCACCCTTGCCCAAGTGTAGAGAGATCTTTCTGTGCTTAACGTAGATTATGGCTCCTGCATTAGCCAAGAATGGCCTCCCCAACACAAGAGGATTTTCGTCCTCCTCGTCCATCTCCAAGACAACAAAGTCAGTAGGAATGATGACATCGTTAATTTTCAAAGGGAGGTCTTCAAGCACCCCTTTTGGCAGCCGAATGCTCCCATCAGCTAGGACTAGGGATATGTGGCTATCTTTAAAATCAGTGAGACCCACCTTCTTCGCAATGAAGTGTGGCATAAGGTTAATACCCGCCCCCAAATCACAAAGGCTGTCCTCAAACTTCAATTCCCCTATAGCGCACGTCAGTGTAAATGAGCCGGGGTCACCGAGCTTCTTCGGTGCTATCTTTCTGTGACTAATGGCATTGCATTCTTGACTCAATAGCTTGTATTCTTCACCTTCTTTGACTCTCTTGGCAAGTGTATCCTTCAAGAATTTGGCATACTTCGGTACCATAGCCAAACAATCAAGCAACGATAATTTTTGCTCAACGTTCCTCAAGTTCTTTTCGAACAAAGCCCTATGCTTCTCAACCAGTTGCTTCTTGAAACGTCCAGGGAAGGAGAGCTTTGGTTTGTAGGGTGGAGGAATGAAAGCTTCTTTCTGTTTGCTAGCTTCCTCCACTTTTTTCTCCAAAACCACTTCTTTGGTTTTCTTTGGCCTTGCAATGTAGACATTGTCGAATGTGATCTCTTGATCATTGGAAAGATCACTCTCCCCCTCTTGAACCTGAATGTACTCATTGACCTTAGTTTTAGACCGTGGTGCAACCTCCTTTCCACTCCGAAGTGTGATCACATTCACATACTCCTTAGGGTTCGTCTCACACTTGCCGGGTAAGCTAGCTTGGCCGCTTGAACTTGCTTTTTCCTTTCTCTAGCTGACGAAACTTGTTGTTGATGTTTGTGATTTGTGTAGATACCTCAGTGAGAGAAGAGTCCAGCCGATTGTTCATCTCAACAAATTTCTGGTTGTGAGATGCTTGCCCTTGAAGCAATTGTTGGAACATAGCTTCTACCGGGTCTTGTGCTTGTAGTTGTTGGTTTTGTGGCCCGAATCCAGGAGGATAAGTCTTATTCCCTTGCTGTTGTTGGCCTTGATAGTTGCCTTGTCTTTGACCCTGGTAGCCTTGGTTTTGCACAAAACCACCTTTGTTGTAAGGAACAAAAGGACTTCAGCTCTTTCTTATGTGACTCTAGCTCATTACCTCTCGGTTCTCGGTCATAACCCTCAGAGTAGTTTCCATCACTCAAGGACAAGTTTTCAATCAATTCCATACCCGCTTGAACTTCTTGTTCAAGAAAATTCGCTTTGCTTGCCGTGTCAAATAACAAGCGAATCTGTGGCAATGCTCACTTGTTCAAAATGAACTTAATGAATGTTAAAGTTCATTTTACTACTTAAATTACACAGTCCCTTGTGTAATCCAAGCTTGGAGAAGATTTCAAAATACAAAAATAAAAACTAAATGGTATTTACAATGGTTTAGAGTGGTACCTCAATCCTCGGAGGAGTCAGAGGAGGAGGAGGATTCGGAAGAGGAGTCGTCTATAAAGATGGGGGTTGCGGGTGTGCTTCCTAATGGCATGTAGCACTCTTCTTCGGTTGGGAGAAACTCCATGCTCTCGAGGCGGCCCATTAGCTTCAAATCCGGGTTTGGGAAGATGCAGTCCCTTTTCCTATTTTCCTTGTCGGTGAAGTGATGGGCGTACATGTTCGGAGCGAGAGGAGGTCCGCAAAAACCCATGGCTCCCATGAAGTTGTGATCCATGTAAGCTCGATCCGAGCACTTCTCGAATATGGACAAGCCGAGCCCGACTTTGATGAAGATCGGGGTAAGAAAACCCCTTACGTATATCGAGCATGGTCGAGACATCAACGCCCAAGCCTTGTACTTCATTAGTGAAGAGGCTAGAATACAACTGTAGTTCACGTCTTCCCCAAAGTTGTCGTCGACCGGGCCCTCTAAGTCCCCCGTCAGCGACCCCTCGTCCCATAAGGTCTCTTTTACTCCTTCCCGTGAGTGTGTTTGCAAGGAGTTTGAGGGTGTATCTAAGCAATGGATTCCTCACCCTCGCGGTCTTGACCTTGTTGTTCCTGAAGTTCCCTTCAGCAATTAAATTCCAAAGGGATCGAGCGGACTCAAATTGGGGGAAGTCCACGACGTGCGCCTCATCATTGAAATTGTAGACTTGGCATAGCTCTTGCATGGATAGGGAGAAGGTGGTGTCCCGAATCTTGAATGTTATCTCACCCGACGATGGGGAAGGAGAGCTTGGATCTTCGTAGGAGAGATCCAACGTCGAGAGGAAGTGCATGGTGGCTTCCGGGTATGTTCGGTTGTCCATCGTTGCTAGACAAGAGAGCTCCATTCTTCCAAGGAGATCATAAAATGAGTCCAACATCCCAACCCCTTGTAGGAAAGCTCTGATCGCGAACTTGGTTGGCTCATATTACATTCTCTCAAGCCTTAACTTCGCCCGTTTTTCCTCGGGGGTCCAACTCGAAAAATCCGCCAATCGACGTGCCGAGTACCAAGCTCCATCCCTTGATGCCATCAAACCTATAAAATAACCAAAGCTCGGGCATGGCATTAGCAGAAGAACAGTCCATCCAGCAAACCATAGGCAAGGAACCAAGTCATCTATTTCAAAGACAAACACTTAGCAAAAATTTCAAAATCTCAAGTTGTCCAAATTCTAGTGCTATCTATAGGCTAACCTTAAGGGTGATTAATGCAAACTAATGCATGTGAGAATCCCTAATTCTAACAAATTGCAAGAGGAGAATTGAGAATTTCGCACATTGAACTCTAGATGCATGATTTTTGAGAGTTGATCATAGAAATTCTATTATGGCATTCGAAACTTGCTCTTTAACCGAAATCGATCAATGCCCAATCCTCAAATCATCAATTTCCACATTCTAGCTCATAGCCTTCTAAAATTTTCACCATTAGAGCAAAGGAGAAAAATTGGGTTCAAGATCATTTTACCTTGTAGATGAAATTGATGGTGGACAGAGATGGGTATGAAATTCAAAGCAAGTACAAGAATGCGAGCTAATGGAACTTGAAATTTTGAAATTTGGTTGAGTATGGAGGAAAGGGAGCAAACTCTCGAGTTATGATGAAGAAATGAGGTGTTCGCAATTTTGGGGAAGAAGAAGTAGGGCATCCCGGTTTAATTCTAGTGAATTAAACCGGTCAACCCCATTGACTTACCTGGAAAAGGAGTGTATCGAGCTTAGTAGTTCGATACATAGCTCGATACACTTTCAGACGGGGCTTTTAAAACTGTATCGGGCTAGGTAGCTCGATACATATGCCCGATAAAGGAGTCAGGCTTTCCCTGGTTCGCCTGTATCGACCTTTGAGAGTTGATCATGGAAATCCTATTATGGCATTCGAAACTTGCTCTTTAACCGAAATCGATCAATGCCCAATCCTCAAATCATCAATTTCCACATTCTAGCTCATAGCCCCCTAAATTTGTCACCATTAGAGCAAAGGAGAAAAATTGGGTTCAAGATCATTTTACCTTGTAGACGAAATTGATGGTGGACAGAGATGGGTATGAAATTCAAAGCAAGTACAAGGATGCGAGCTAATGGAACTTGAAATTTTGAAATTTGGTTGAGTATGGAGGAAAGGGGGCAAAATCGCGAATTATGGTGAAGATATGAGGTGCTCGCGATTTTGGGGAAGAAGAAGTAGGGCATCTGATGACAGGTTTTCTCTGTGCTCAAAAACCTTAGTATGCTCATGTCATTGCAATACTTAAGGATCAATCCAAATGGGGGTCGAACAATACCAAGAATACACAAGTTTTGTGAATCTAAGTGAAATCCGAATAATAGAGGGTAAATCCGAAATAAAATAATTTCAACTACAGAAATGCTTGGAAAACTATTTTAAAAACTCGGGAAGGATGTCTACTAGATAGCTGAAGAATTCTAAGAATTTTAAACAAGCAATTACTAGTTTTAGAAAATCGAGATCTAAGATGCGATAAAACAGAGAAAATCTAACTAAGGAAAAGGATTTTTGAAAACTAGAAATAAAAATCTAATGACCTTAAAATTTTACCAGGGTGCGAAATACACACCTTAGGGATTTCTAAAATACTATAAAATGCAAGAACACTACATTACGAATTTATAGAACTATTAAGCAAGAAAAAGACTACTGGATGACTTTTAAGCCGAAAGATCTAGACTTTGAACTAAAGGAAATTGATTTTGTGTTCTTAAAGGCTAAGGAAGGATTTGCGTTTGGGGATCATGTTTAAAGGGATTCAAGTTTAAGCCTTTGGATTTTACAAAATGGATCTTACTCATCTCTTGTGAGCTTTCTCTAGACCTTGAGATGCTAATCTAGTTTTACCCATGGTTTGTGGTGTAAAACCTTTTCTCACTCCTTCCTCCTAACCCATTGATCGTGGTGGAAAGAAGAGGCCAGAAACGTGATGTTTAGATCTCAAACAGTGGTCTTACTAACCCCCCTCGCATCTATGGTGTGTAGGAAGGGATGAGTTAGTATCTTGGGCTTGGTTTTAAGGGATTCCCTAGAACTTTCTAGGAACAAGAAATCCCTGGAATCATAGAAGTCTTTCTCAAGATCTTCTAGCCTTAAACCCCCAAACCCAAGAAGAGACTTTGATTAAAAACTAAAGGAAACCAAAGCTCAAACCATTAAACCCCCTTAATCTCCCCAAAACGCAAAACCAAGGAGGATTACTCACTCCTCATGATCGAACCACCCACAAACATAAGTTTAGAGGGATTCAACATGTTCGGATTAAGCAGAAAAGAAGATTGAAGCAATAAAAACTAGAAATACTTGGATTAAAATCAAGAAGTACAAGGTTTTTCAAAAGAAGAAAACTTAGAACATGAAAAACTAGAGAGAAAATGGTGGCTAGACCTAAAGGGGAAAAGATGACAATGAGAATATCCTTGCTTGATCCCAAAAGGATTAGCTGTATCCTCAAAAGTGGTCCCCCACAAAAATACAAAAAGCAAAAAGCATAAAGCAAGAAACAAGAGGATAAGGCGGCGCCTGGCGTCAGAGATCGAGCTCGGTAGTCGATCTCTTGGGTCGATCTGGAGTTGGTCGAGTAACTTGGTCGATCTCCCTACTCGATCTCCTTGTCGTCCATGCGAATGTTTCGCCTCAGTCGATCTTCCTACTCGATCTCCCGACTTATCTGGTCAGCTACTCGATCGTCTACTCGATCTCGTCTAGATCGAGTCCTTTGGTCCGATCTTCTCCTCGATCTCAGCCCCATTCTCCTTGTGCGAATCCTTATTGGTGCTTCCAAGAACTCCTGAGCCATCCTCTCGAACATTCCTCAAACTCCAGCATAGATTCCAAAACTCCAAGTACCAAACAACCTGAAAAGTGTGCAAATATGCAAGAAACTATGCAAATGCTAATGGAAGGAGTTCTAGGACCTAAAATGTTGTAAATGATGCAAACCAAGCTATAATGCAGTATTTATAGATGAAAACCTATCCTAAATGCAAGCTAAATATGCGAAATATGAGAGTATATCAACTCCCCCAAACTTGCCTTTTTGCTTGTCCTCAAAGCAAACAAAGACTAATAAGGGAGAGAGGTTTGAAAGTGGGAGCTCAATATCCAAGATTGTAAACAATAATAATCAACTTAACATCCTAGTTCTTAATTCTAAAGTGCAGGTGTACCATTCTACTCAGTAAGAGTTAGCCATGCCCATTTCAACAATCATTCGCACTAAGATTTCAATCAAAACAAGCCTCCGTATCATACCAACTCTTTAACATTCATTAAGCATGTAACCGTGGATCATGACATTGCAAGGAAAGTAAATTCATTTGGTTTAGGGGACTGGGCCTTGAGATAAGAATGATCTCAATTCATCCGGTTTTGCATTTAAGTAAGGGTGACACTCAAGAAATATTGAACCATATGCATAATGATAAAGGTAAGAAACAAGTGATGCATACAAGCATAGACTTTCATCTACCCAAAATGCTATCAATGATCCTATACCCCTCTCATTTATCTTTTTGTTCACTCAACCCTCTAGAATCTACCCTTTCACAAGGCTTTTCATGCCTTGCTAAACCCTTTTGAATTGCAAATACACTTCTTTCTTTTAAAGCACTAAGGAGAACCTTTTCAACTTAAGCGAATGGAGTAGTCTTCAAAACAACTTATCTCTCTTTTTTTTTCTCTAGGCAGCCTTATATAATTTTTTTTTCTTTGGCCTTTTGGGTCTTTTGGTTTCTTAAGACCACCTAGCAACAATTTTTTTTTCTTTTCTGTTTTTCTTAGAGCTACTCTTCTTTTACAAACCAAGACTCTCCATTTCAAACCATGTTTTCCCCTTATTCTTGCCAAACCCTTCATCCAACTCTTTCTTTACAAACTTTCCCACAATCAACAAGTATAACCACGGCTAATCAACCCCCCCAAATCCTAAGCCTAAAGCTAGCCTCAAAATGCAAGGCTAGAATCTACATGAAAACCTATACTTGTCGTCCCAAACCTAACACTTTCTGCTAGGTTCAATCGAAATAAGACCTCACAAGAAATCACACAAGAACAATTGGCTTCAAAGGAGGTAAGATTTGGTAGGGGTTCTACTTGAGCTAGCAAGAGGGTGGCAAAGTGAGTAAGAAAGCTCAAGTATTTTAATCCATGAATTCACTTTCAATACAAGCATAATAATTATAAGTCCAAATTCGGTTCAAATTATTAGAGTTGGTTATCAATTTCAAAACCCATTTCAACCAAAATCTAGTGACAATTGAGGTGGTCCAAGCATGGTTCTTCCTAAATTTCTATTGTATTCACAAGCACTAGAGAACTACTAACTACGGTGTTGAATTGATTACCAAAGTCTAACAATCTACAAGGATTTTGCTCATCATTACTCCCTATGCATATGCAAACATCCTAAATGATACAATTCTAGACTCAATCCTAAAATGTAAATGCAAACTACATGAATTTTGTTTTTTGAAAATTTTTCAAATTTTTCAGATTTTTTTTTTTTTTTTTTTTATGCACTTAGATGAGACTAAAGGATGCAAACACAAAATAAGATCCAAATAAAAACATGTTAAAGCACAAATACTCTCCCCCAAACATGAATGACAACGTCTCGGTGTCACACAAGTCCAAGAGAGAACAAACACACAATGCAAAAGAAAAATAAAACTAAAAATGCGTGGTATATACAATGGTTGGTGTTTAGGTACCTCAATCCTGCGAAGTGGAGGAGGAGGTTGGTGAGTAGGAGTCTATGGAGATGGGGATTGTTGCTGTGCTTCCAAACGCCATTTAGCACTCATCATCCGGGTGTAGGAACTCTAGTCCTTCTAGGCTGTTGGTTAGCATGTCGTGTGGGCTTGGGAGGATGTAAGCCTTGCGCCTGTTTTGCTTATTCTTGAAGTAATAAGCAAACGTGTTTGGGGCTGGTGGGGGTCTAAAGAAACTCTTAGTGAGCATGTAGGCATAATCCATGTATGTCCTCTCGGTGCATGCGTGAAAGAATGAGAGGTTCACTCCCGCTTTCTCGTAAAGGGGAGTTAGAAATCCCCCTATGTTGATGGGACATGACCTTGACCTTCGGACCATTCCCTTGTATTCCACCAATGAGGCAGCTAATATGCATCCGTAGTTGACATCTTGGTCGAAGTTGTCATCCACCTGGTCTTCATCATTGCCCGTGATCCACCTCTCGTCCCACAAGACTTCTTTCACGCCCTCGTAGAGAAAGTTAAGCTCCTTCTTTCCCACTGTTGAATCTCATATCTTCCCCGCGATTGTGTTGGCTAGGAGCTTCAGCGTGTACCGAAGCAAGGGATTCTTAGTGTCCTCGATCTTGGACTTGTCGCTCCTAAGGTTTCCTTCACCGATTAGATCCCACAAGGTCTTGGCTGACTCGAACTGCGGGAACTCGACTTGGGAGGCGTCGGGGTTAAGTTGGTAAGCTTTTCAGATGTTCGCAGCGGTTAGGTGGAAAACATTCCCATGGACCTTGAACGTCATGCTCCCCTTTGGCGGAGTTGGTGATTTCGGGTCGTCGTATGCAAATTCCATTGTGGAGAGGAAATGCAAAGTGACCTCCGGATAGGTCGGACAGTCCATGGTAGACAACATGCCAAGCTCCATGTTGTCGAGCAACTCATCAAAGGGACTGAGGAGTCCGATGCTCTCCAAGAACGTACGACTTGCAAATCTTGTAGGTCCAAAGCTCCTATTCTTGAGCCGCATGCGAGTTCTCTTCTCTTCTTCGGTCCACACCCAGAGTCCCGCTTGTGGTGAGTAGCCAAATGTTGACGCCATTGTACCTGAAATTTAAAAGCTCGCAAGAAGAATAAGGAGAGAGTAGAAAAACAATGATCAAGAAACTAAACCTTATGGAATATTTCCAAGATTTTGTGATTAATAAAGGAGATGCTATAAGAATTATAGGAGTTTTAGCTTATTCGCAAAAGATTTTCAAAATATCCCCTAAATCTTAGACCCCTTTTTAAAGAAAGTAAAATTTCAACACCCAATCAAGCATAATCCACAAATTCAACGATAATATTAAAATACCTTAAGATAATTGCTACAAGGATTACAGAAGAAAAGCTCTTGTCAAAACCGAATCACACTCCTCTCAATAAAGAATTTTTGAAAATGAGGTTGAAATACAAATGGGAAGAGTGTGAAGGCAAGGTCTTTATAAAGGGTGAGAGACAAAAATTCTTGGGATAATGCATAAGCAAGAAATCTCGTGAATTGTGGTCAAGGCTCAACCACCATGGTCAAAGGTGTCAGCCTTGACCAAGATTCAAATTCAAAATTGGAGGGAAAGAGAAAGAGTGAGAAATTTGAAAACTTACCTCGGCATGAGATCGAGTCAGAATGGTCGATCTAGACCTCGATCTCATGCCTATCTCGTCCGCGATCGATCGGCTTACTCGATCTAGAGCTTGATCTGAATTGAATCGAGCTGCAGATCGAACTTCTTAGTAGATCGTGAGGTTACCCCTGACGGAGATCGAGTGATTCAGTCAATCCACACCCCGATCATAAATGCAGTGTTAGCACGTGGGTGGGTCATCCTCTCGAAATTGACTGATCCACTCGATCGCCCTACTCGATCTCTTCTAGATCGAGTGAGGGCTTACGTTTTCCTAACCCGATCTCGTAAAGATCGAGCCGGAATGGGCCGATCTGTCACTCGATCTATCTGCTCTTTTCCTCCTTCCTTGCCATTTGATTAATTCAAGATCATGGCCCCTGGTTCCTAACTCTTCTTGCCTGAAAACATAAACATAAAAGCATAAAATCGAACTAGAAATATATACAAGGATAGTCATGGGATTGCCTCCCAAGTGCGCTTTTGTTTAACGTCGTTTAGCTCGACTTTCCTTACTCCCTTAGTGTGGAGCTCGGTCGGTCGGAGTGGGGATGGGCGTGGTAGAGCTTGTCCTTGGCTGAATCTCCACAGTGTAGATAGTGTTCATCATCTCTATCACTGTGCCCTTGTCTCTCCCGATTAACTCATGCGGAAGTAGGAACCTTGCTTTTGCGAACGGTTTCGCGCCACCCTTACTCTTGACCTTGCAGAGTATGGAGTCATCCTTGATCTCCAATGGGTGCAAGTTCAAGGTGGCAGGTTGTGGTCGGCTGTATCCGGATCCTCTCTTATTAGCCTCAAAGAGAAACTTGAGATTCTTCCTCTTTATTTTTCTCTCCCTTGGCACTATCTCCTGGTGTGCTTCCTTCTTCCCATAACTTATAAGTTCCAGTAGACCCTTCCGATGTGGTTCCTCATTCCCTCTGCTCTTGTCTTCAAGACTGATCATTTCCCTCGTGGAGATCGAGAAACAAGAACCCCATCCAATCTCATGCTTGCCCTTCAAGGCAATGGGTCCCGCTTCCTTCCTAAGTGAGTCGGCTTCACTGTGATTCTCTTTCTTAGTAGGACCTCCTTTGTCAATTAGGATGCTCTCCTCCTCTTCTTGAGTCACCCTCCTCGTGATGCCAACTTGGAAAGCTTGGCCTTTGATAGTCGGCTTTTTCAAGCCATCCTTTGTAGTGAACTCGAACTTTGCGCCCTCTCCCAAGTGTAGGGAAATCTTTCCATGCTTCACGTCGATCACAGCCCCTGCTGTGGCCAAGAATGGCCTTCCCAATACAAGAGGGTCTTCATCCTCCTCGTCCATTTCCAAGACAACAAAGTCTGAAGGAAGTGTGATACCATTGATCTTCAAAGGGAGATCTTCAAGTATTCCCTTTGGTAGCCGTGTGCTTCTATCGGCTAGGACTAGGGACATTTGCATTCCTTGAAGTCTGTGAGACCCAACTTCCTTGCAGTGGAGTAAGGCATCAGATTAATACTTGCTCCCAAGTCACAAAGGCTGTTTTCAAACTTCAAGTCCCCTATTGCGCATGGGAGTGTAAAAGATCCGGGGTCTCCGAGCTTCTTTGGAGTTTTCTCCTTGTGCGCGACCACATTACACTCGTGGCTGATAGCTGAGATATCCTCGCTGTCTTTAACCTTTTAGCAAGTGTGTCTTTCAAGAACTTGGCCAACTTCGGCATCATAGCTAAACAATCGACCATCGGTAACTTCAGCTCTACGTTTCTCAAGTGCTTTTCAAACAAGGCTCTTTGTTTCTCAATCAGCTGCTTCTTGAAACGTCCAGGGAAGGGAAGCTTGGGTTTGTATGGTGGAGGAATGAAAGCTTGTTCCTCCTTGCTAACTTCATCAGCCTTTTTCTCCAAAACCACTTCTTTCCCTTTCCTTGGCCTTTGCAATGTAGACATTGTCAAAGGTGATCTCTTGATCATTCTCCTCCTCTTGAACCACAATGTCCTCATTGTCTTTTACTCCAGCCCGTGGTGCTAACTCTTTGCCACTCCGTAGAGTTATAACATTGGCATACTCCTTTTGATTTATCTCACTTTTCCCGGGTAGACTAACTTGGCCGCTAGAAGAGGCTTTTCCTTTCTCCAACTGACGAAGCCTATTGTTGATTTTGGTTATCTGTGTAGATACCTCAGTGAGAGATGAATCTAGTCTGTTGTTCATATCCACAAACTTCTGGTTGTGAGATGCTTGCCCTTGTAGAAGCTGTTGGAACATAGCTTGTACCGGATCTTGTGGTGGAGCTTGCACTTGCTGCTATTGAGGGGCAAAACCTGGTGGGTAGCTCTTGTTCCCTTGCTGCTGTTGACCTTGGAAGTTGCCTTGGCTTGGCCCTTGATAGCCATTGTTCTGCACGAAACCTCCTTTGTTGAAAGGAACGAACTGTTTTCCTTGTGTAGGGGGGTAGACTTGATCCTTTGGGTTTTCTACATTGGTACTTCTGTATGAGAGGTTGTTATTGCCTTGGAACCTCTGGACATACCCTTGTGGCTTGTTGTAGTCTACCCAGTTTGCTTCTTCAAACTCTTCTTGAGTTCCTTCCTCATACACATTCAAGCCTTCTTCAACAAAATGAACATGTTTCTGATTTTGGAGCATCATCTTGTCGATCTTTTCATGAAGGGACTTGAGTTCCTTTTTGTGTGAATCCAGCTCTGTACCCCTTGGTGCTCGGTCATAGTCTTCAGAGTAGTTGCCATCACTCAATGCCAAGTTCTCTATCAACTCCATGCCTTCGGTTACCTCTTGCCCCAAGAAGTTCCCTTTGCTTGCGGTATCAAGTAGCAAGCGGATTTTTGGCAATGCACCTCGGTAGATTGTGCTGAGGAGGGTCTCTTCGGAGAAACCGTGGTGAGGACAAGCTATGGTATAGTCCTTGAATCACTCCATTGCCTCGCTGAATGTTTCATTCTACCTTTGGGCAAAACCGCTTATCTCGCTCCTAAGTCTTGCTGTCCTTGTGGAGGAGAAAAACTTGGACATGAAGGCTTTCTTGCAATCAGCCCATGAAGTAATAGTGCCTTGTGGAAGAGTCTTCTCCCAATGGCGAGCTTTGTCCCCAAGTGAGAAAGGGAACAACCGAAGCTTGAAGCTATCTTCGGAGATACCATTTATCTTGATCATCCCACATACTTGTTCAAAGTTGTCCAAGTGCTCTAGTGGATCCTCCAATGCAAGGTCGTGGAACTTGCTGTTTTGAACCATTGAAATGAAGCCTGGCTTGATTTCAAAGTTATTGTTTTGCACAGCTGGTGGTGTGATACCAAACCGATTGGTGTGAGTGTTTGGTGCATCACCCGCACCAATGATTCTTGGCATCCTCTGAGCGTGGTGAGGGTTTCCATTACCCCTACCATCTGGAGCATGTTGTGGACGAACCTCTTCCTGGTCTTGATCAGCCATGACTTGCTCAACAATACCCGGTTGCTCGGTTTCCTCACAAACTTGCTCTTTTTCTTTCTCTCTTCTCAAACGTGCACTCCCAAGTAGATGAATGTTGTCCAAAGGTTGTAACAGATTGTTGTCACCTCTAGAACACAGGTTCATGTACCTGAGATCACAAGTAGCAACAAAGAGAAATCAGTATCAACAAAGTAAAAAGAAAGAAAAACTTAGTCTCCACTAAACTTGAAATCCTAATAGGTTCAAACAATCCCCAAACTTGGCAACGGCGCCATTTTGATGACAGGTTTTCTCTGTGCTCAAAAATCGTAGTATGCTTATGTCATTGCAAAACTTAAGGGTCAATTCAAATGGGGGTCGAACAATACCAAGAATACACAAGTTTTGTTAATCTAAGTGAAATCCGAATAATAGAGGGTAAATCCAAAATAAAATAATTGCAACTACAGAAATGCTTGGAAAACTATTTTAAAAACTCGGGAAGGATGTCTACTAGATAGCTGAAGACTTCTAAGAATTTTAAACAAGCAACTACTAGTTTTAGAAAATCGAGATCTAAGATGCGATAAAACCGAGAAAATCTAGCTAAGAAAAAGGATTTTTGAAAACTAGAAATAAAAATCTAATGACCTTAAAATTTTACCAGGGTGCGAAATACACTACTTAGGGATTTATAAAATACTATAAAATGCAAGAACACTACTTTACGAATTTATAGAACTATTAAGCAAGAAAAAGACTACTGGATGACTTTTAAGCCGAAAGATCTAGACTTTGAACTAAAGGAAATTGATTTTGTGTTCTTAAAGGCTAAGGAAGGATTTGCGTTTNTAAACAATTAAGGCAAGCAATAAGAACAGGTTCGATTTGTTCACAAATTACCTAAACCAAATCTCTTTGCGAATAGATAATTTGCTCACCTATGATTAGTTCAAGTTATTAATAATGGTCTCGCATCTATTAAACAACCTAAGGTTTGATTTCTAAGTGATCAATTCAGAGAATCAAGTTAAGCACAAATCAAGGTGAAGATCCAATTGATTTCCCTAATAATTCTAGTGATTCTACAAACTCTTCATCAAACCCTAAATCATCCTAACCTAACTAGAAAACTACTCAGACATAATTATGTAAACACAAAACATGGCTGAATAATATTGCATAAAGGAATAGAGAATGATACAGGGGTTCGAAATCTGGCTCAGATTAGTTAGAATTGTCTCCCCAAAATCTCATGATCAATCTCTCTCTAAGTCTCAAAAGCAGAAAATAATGATAAGGTATATTGGCTAAACAATGCCAGAAAACTATTTATAGAAGGGGATTTTTCATCCAGGGGCAGACTTGTAATTCTTCAAACTTGAGCTCTTTCCTTTTTCTGATTGGAAACCGTCAGACTTTGGCCGACTCTGTCCTGGTGTCGATCGACACTCAGCTCGTAAATTAACCCTCTTGACTTCATCACTTCGGCTGCTTCTCCAAAATGCTCCAAAATGTTCCATATTCTCCCATTTAGCTCCAAATGTTCTCCATCCTGTAAAGACTCTAAAAAGACTCCAAAACTAGCAAAAGACTCTATAAAATCACTTATATCATGGCTTAAAAATGGGTAAAAACCATGATATATCAACTCCCCCAGACTTAGCATTTGCTTGCCCTCAAGCAAAACAGAAACTTATACTGAAGTAGAAGTTTGAAAACAGGAACTTCCAAGTACTTTTTCAAAACGCCACATTGATTAACACTTATTGAATCCACATGATATTAGAGCCAACCTTAGGAAATGTTCAGTGTACTTACCACAAGCTTAGCAATCTCCCAGTTTGAATCCAGATCCTTTCCTTGGTAAAAGATTCGAACTCCAACAGTGGTATTGCCACAGAACTTTACAGATTCTTTGCCCTTCCTTAGTACCAAAACAAGATATTCTCATACAGCTCCCCTATTTTCTCTTCCCTTAGTCAACTTCTGCCCATTTTCAGGGTGTTTTAAGATCTTTTCATTGACTCTTCTTATTCTCTTTTTGGGATCTATGGAATAGTGCTTCTCTCTCCTTGTGTTCCTTGTGAGGAGACGTTTTCAAGAGCATTACTAATATTGTTCATTGTGAGGAGACAGGCTCATGACAAGGCATTATTCCAGACTTAGACTTTCTTTTCTTTTAAGGGAAGATCAAGGAGAGACTGCAATTGCCTATCTGTTCAGACTGAAGGGGAATCAAGTTCTGCGCATACCTAGTTCTTTGTAAGGGGATCTGAGCTCGCCCTGTTAGACTGATTCCACTTGTAGCTTTCTACTTAGTAAGTCCTGCAATCAACTCTTATAGCAATGGTTCTTCAAGTGTCAAATTTTTGTGGTTAGTTCCTAGAAAAACTGAAAGTTCCAACTAATTTTGACTCAATGAAACATTATTTTAAAAACTTCTGACTCAATACTCAACTGACTCTCAAAACAAAACACAAGATTAGCAACCACCTCCCCCAGACTTGAATAACACTGTCCCCAGTGTTACGGAGAATGAGTTTGGATAGCAAAAATTCATACCAACTGTTGCGAGAAAGAAAAAAGAAAAAATTGGATTACCTGACTTCTGCGTGTAGCGTCGATCGACACAGATGGTGTCGATCGTTGCTGTGATAGATGGTCGTGTCGATCGACACTGGAGTGTGTCGATCGACACTCTGTCCGAGGACAGAGTTCTTCCACTCGAACATTGATGTTGTTAAGTCAGATTGTTGTTAGAATTCTTCCAAGCTGTTAGAAAACTCAACAAAAGGTTAAAAGCACAAGATAATCCAATAAGCTCAATAACTGCAACAAGTTTGAAACAAAGTACTGAATCAAACAAAATGAAGACTCAAGTAAAAAGAAAAACTGACTCAAAGTACTAAAAAGAAAAATGAATGGAAAAGTCACTCGTCGTCATCAGCATGTGGTGGAGAGGAACGTGGTGGCATAGGTGGGCGAACGCAGGTAGACACCGAGGCAATGGCGTTCCAGATGGCCTGGAAGCTCTGAACCACATATCTCTGAAATGCAGCCTGCTCCATAGGAATCTCAGGAGCGTCTGGAAGGTGATGCGGTCCAATAGGCTCCAAGGTGGCCCGTGCTCTGTGCCTAGAACAAGAAGGTCGTGGTGCATCCTCAGCTCGGGAGGAAATGCCTCTGCGTCTGGCAACGGGAGCAGTCCTAAGCTTGCTCGGACTGGGGTGAAATGCTAGGCGTCCTGGGTTACTGGTAATGTGAGTGAGGTCTCTGTCAGTTAACTTAATCAAACGCTGCACTCTCTGCTCCTCGCTGAATGCCCATAGTCTCTCTCCGGTCACCCAGTGAGTCCTCTTCAAGTACTCCATATCCACCAAGGCACGTGATGTAACAATGGAGCAGGTAGAAGTGTCTATCCCGCAGTGCTAGAAGATGGGTGTAAGAAGACTCCCTTTGGTCTCTGGCTTCAGCTTCGTACCACTGAAAGGCTTCGTCTTCAAGGAAGCCAGATGATGAGCAAATACCGCGCCAAGGTTCGCGCTAACTGGCGCGTCATCATCCTCATAGATCTCAGTCCAAAGACCTCGATAGAGCAGCACCAACTCAGACACTCGCATCTTCCCTGGCTCGTGCTTACACAGAAGTGTAGTAGAGAACAAACATACCAAGTAGCGCAGGGTAGGATGGCGAATGTCGGTGTGAGTGGAGGTCTTAGAATCATACCTCCCGTTCCCGAAGTGCGACCAGGAGTCCTGGTTGTCTGGAAGCTGAGTCTGAAGAGAGACCCCAGTGGCATGCTTGTCTGCGAATCCATAGATCCCGCAGAGATCTGGAAGTGAAATGCGGTAGCGGATCCCGCGGATCAGGAATGTCAATGTGCCTTCCAGAGCATTCCGGTTGATCTCGTTCCAGTAGTAGACCCTGGCTGTGTCAATGAACTAGCGGACAAGATCTGGGTAAAGATCGTACTGCCGCGTCGCAATGGTGCCCATCCCAATTCTGCTCATCAAAGATAGGATGTCATCCTTGATTCCTAGCGCGCTCATCGTCTTCTCACAAGCATAGCGAGTTGTAGTGATCTCAACTCCCAGCCACGCATTGTAGAACAGCGTGTCGTAATCATCCCATGTCTCGCTGATGTCTCTGTAAATGCACGCGTCCTTTGCCACCTCTGCAGCTGGTGAATCGTCCCAACGTCGTGTCACACGAACCTTCACCTTTTCAGGCTTAGGCCATGGAGGAAGAGCTGGAATTGCCTCGTCATTTGCAGTTCCTGAGGCTTCAGCATCAGTTTCTCGTGGTCTCTTAGTCCTAGGAGCCATCTGCAATGAAAAATTAAACCAAAATCAAATCCAAAGTACAAAGAAATGAAGCACAATGTATCGGTCTTGGTCGGGTGTCGATCGACACTCATGGTGTCGATCGACACCAAGTACGAAACTTCAACAATCCGATAGTTCATGATGTTTAAACTCAAACTATGCATCAATGAGCGGTTCAAACTACCCTAGCATCATCAATCAACCAATTCAAAGCCATAATACCCAAGAAAACTCCCTAAATTCGCAACATGCATCATTAATTTCTAAAATTCGAAAATTTCAAATTGTGCAAATTTGAGGAGGAAAAACAGTTGGGTAATGATTCTAATCATGATATACAACCTAAATGAGCATCATTCAAACAAGAAATCAAGCTAAATAGGTCAAATTCGAAATTTTTCACCTTGGGGCCGAAAATGAAATTGGGAGATTTGAAGAACATACCTTGTAGATCGAATGAATGGACAATGGAATGTGAAAGAGGGTAAAAATCCGCACGGATTAGAGCAAAGAATCACTCAATTTGGTTAAGAAAGTAGAAATTTGTGATTTGGGAAAAATCCTCTCAAACTCACGGTTTTGAAAATATGAGAGAATGAAGAAGAAGTGTCGGGTTTTGAAGACTTACCTGTATCCGGATGGTGGTGTCGATCGACACACATGGTGTCGATCGACACTGAGTCTGTTCGAGTCTCCTTCGTCTATATTTTTTTTTTTTTTTTATTTTTGTTAAAAGCCAAAATAATTAGTAAAACCAAAACAAAATGTAAATAAAAACGTACCTGAAAGTGGGTTGCCTCCCACTCAGCGCTCGTTTAACGTCAATAGCTTCACTGTTCTTGTGTGAGTTAGGCGTGTCCGTCTGGAATCTCGGCTTGAGCCCAATAGTGTTTCACCCTTTGCCCATTCACAGTGGACTCCTCTCCTTTGGATTTTGTCAAGACAATTGCTCCATATGGTCTGACCTCTTTGATGGTGAAGGGACCTGACCAATGTGAACGCAATTTACCACGAAACAATTACAAACGAGAGTTATACAGAAGTACCTGGTCATTTTGCTCGAATTGTCTGCAGATGATCTTCTTATCATGATATGCTTTAGTTCTCTCTTTGTAGAGCTTTGAGTTCTCATAAGCATGATAACGAAGTTCATCCAATTCGTGGAGCTGAAGTAGGCGCCTTTCTGCAGCAGGCTTCAAGTCGAAATTCATCTTCTTGATAGCCCAATGTGCCTTGTGTTCCAACTCTACTGGAAGATGGCAAGATTTGCCATAGAGTAGCTAGAAAGGTGTAGTTCCTAAAGGATTTGTTGCCCAATCCTTCCTTATCTTGCCTACTGTCTTCTCCAGAATTTGCTTGATTTGCCTGTTGGAGACTTTCTTTAGCAGCTTGTCGAACACCTTGTTGATAAAGTGAGATCCACCATCACTAATGACAATCCGAGGCACTCCGAATCTGGGGAAAATGATGGTCTGAAACATTTTGCGAACCACTGCAGCATCATTGGTCTTAGAAGCAATTGCTTCCACCCACTTAGAGACATATTCCACAGCCACCAAGATGTATTGCATTCCGAATGTTGGAGGAAAAGGACCCATGAAGTCAATACCCCAACAATGAAAGACTTCAACTTCAAGGATGAAGTTCTGTGGCATCTCATTCCTCTTGCTGATCTTTCCTCTCCTTTGACAAACATCACATCGCGTGATGAATAGCTGCGCATCCTTGAACATAGTAGGCCACCAAAAACCTCCTTGAAGAACCTTGGACACTGTCTTGAATGTAGCAAAGTGTCCAGCATACTAAGAACCATGACAATGGAATAGGACATCACGAAATTCACTCTCTGCAATGCATCTTCTGTAAACATTGTCTGAACAATGCTTGTATAAGTGTGGCTCATCCCAATAATACCTTCTAAGTTCCCTCATGAACTTCTTCTTATCATATCCTTTGAGATGGTTAGGCTCAATGTCTGCAGCAAGGTAGTTCACAATATCAGCATACCATGGTCGAGTTGCATCTTTAACAGCAAAGATTGGTCGTCGAAATACATCATCCAAGAGCCTGCGAACTGAAGCTTGCGTAGGGTGTCGATCGACACAAGTGGTGTCGATCGACACTCGGGCACAAGAGTTGTCGATCTTTGATTCGGACGGGGTGTCGATCGATGCTCCCCTAGTGTCGATCGACACTAAGCGTATCTGGTCCGAGATCATGCCTTTCAAGCGACTCTCAACAAGATATATATATTCTCCTCAGGTAGAAAGTCATCTATGGGCACATCATCTTCAATTCTGATCCTTGAAAGATGATCAGCTACTCCGTTTTCAACTCCTTTCTTGTCTTTGACCTCTATGTCGAACTCTTGAAGATGTAGAATCCATCTAAGCAACCTTGGCTTTGCATCCTTCTTTTGCATCAAGTACTTCAATGCAGAATGATCAGTGTGAACAATCACCTTCGAGCCAACAAGGTACTGCCGAAATTTCACAAAGGCAAATACCACAGCTAACAATTCCTTCTCTGTAATTGCATAGTTCTTCTGAGCATCATCCAAAGTCCTGCTGGCATAATAGATGGCATGAAGTTTCTTGTCCTTCTTCTGTCCTAATACCGCGCCCACTGCGAAATCACTGGCGTCACACATCACCTCGAAAGGTAAATCCCAGTCCGGAGGTTGCACAATTGGAGCACTCACTAATGCTTGCTTTATCTGTTCAAAGGCTGAAAGACATTCTGCAGTGAACTCGAATTTCACATCTTTGCACAGAAGAGCGGTGAGTGGCCTTGCAATCTTGCTGAAATCTTTGATGAATCTTCTATAGAATCCAGCATGTCCTAGAAAACTCCTCACTGACTTCACAGAATCTGGTGCCTGTAGTGTTGTCATGACCTCTATCTTGGCGCGATCCACTGCAATGCCTTCTGCTGAAACCTTGTGGTCAAGTACAATCCCATATGTGACCATGAAGTGACACTTTTTCCAGTTCAGAAACAAGTGCTTCTCTTCACATCGCTGCAACACTGCGCATAGGTTGTCCAGATAGTCTTTGAAGGATGATCCATAAACAGAAAAGTCATCCATAAAGACCTCCATAAACCTTTCAATCATGTCCGTGAAGATCGCCATCATACACCTCTGGAAGGTCGCATGAGCATTACAAAGTCCAAATGGCATCCTGCGATATGCAAATGTACCATAAGGACATGTAAAAGTGGTCTTCTCTTGATCATCTGGATGGATTGGAATTTGGAATAATCATGAATAGCCATCCAAGAAACAGTAGTATGGATGGTTCGTCAATCTCTCAAGCATCTGGTCGATGAATGGTAAGGGAAAATGGTCCTTCCTAGTCGCAGCATTCAGCTTCCTGTAGTCTATGCACATTCTCTGTCCAGTCACAGTCCTTGTTGGAATCAGCTCGTTCTTCTCATTCTTCACCACTGTAACTCCTCCTTTCATAGGAACCACGTGAACCGGACTGACGCAAGTGCTATCTGAAATGGGATAGATGATCCCTGCTTCCAAGAGCTTCATGATCTCCTTCTTGACTACTTCCTTCAGGTTTGGATTCAGCCTCCTTTGGTGTTCAATTGATGACTTGGTCTCATCCTCAAGCTGAATCCGATGCATGTATAGGTCTGGTGAAATACCTGAAATGTCATCAAGAGAATAGCCAAGAGCTTTGCGATACTTGCGCAGCTTGCTTAGCAACAACGTGAGCTCTGCATTGTTCAAAGAAGCATTAACAATTACATGATATGTTGAATTAGGACCAAGAAATGCGTAACTTAGCCCGGCAGTGAGCTGTTTAAGCTCGACTTTAGGTGCCTTACCCTTACTCCAATCAGCGAGTGTGGCTGATTTCGTTGATCGCGCAGGATGTCGATCGACACTCCTTGATGTCGATCGACACTCCTTGGTGTCGATCGACACAAGTCCTCAGCAGCAACTAGTTGCATCACTTGTTCGCTTGCATCCAACATCTTTGCATATCCAGCAGCTACATCGTCCAAGCACTTAATGTCCTTTGTTGAAGTGGTCAATGCACGTTACAGAGGGTCTGTAGGGTGGTGCTCTTGGAAAATTTCCTCAGCAAGGTTGGTGAGTGAATCGACATAGAAAATTTGTCCATCAATTGTTGGTCTCTTCATCAGCTTCTCCATGTCGAAGTTCATTACCAAATCTCCAAGGTTCAGTGCGATCCTGCCCTTCCTCACGTCAATGATCGCTCCAGCTGTAGCCAAGAATGGTCTACCAAGTATGAGAGGGTCTTTGGGTTCCTCATCATATGCCAAATCAAGCAGTCTCCCACTTTGATAGGAACATCTTCCAAAACACCTTCAGGGATTCTGACGGATCGATCAGCAAGTACTAGGGAGATTTTTGTGGCCTTGTGATGTAAGACTCGGTATAAGTCTTAAGGCAGGCGGAAGATTGGATCTATAAGCTGGCTTTCACGCTCTCTCTTATAGATCAATGGATGGTGATGATAGAACAAGGCTTGAATCCACAAGACTTGAGCCGAGATGGTGTCTAACAAGCTGGCTTTCATGCTCTCTCTTGTTGTACGGTTTATGGGGAAGTGATGGTGGATCGAAGGGCACCACAGAGGGATGAGGGATCTCTGATACTGCACAAATACTTAGTCTTAGGTGAATCCACACGCTAAGAACAAGCAAGAACAAGAACAAGCGGCGGCTTGTAACTTTTAGAAGAACTGCGTTATTTTATTGATCAAGTAGGGTAACCAAAAATACAATGCTGCAGGGGAGCTTTATAAACAGCTCGTCAGCTAGCCCTAAGGATGGAAATAAAAATCAAAACGACAACACCAGAAACACAAAGGAAACAAAACGCAAAAGGCAAAAATACATGAAAATGGAAAGTTCACTTAAACTAAAAAGAAAATAAAACTAAGCCTATTCTGTGTGGCCTTCTTCTGGGGCTCCAACCTTGGCTTCTTGGATGTGTTAAGAACCGCTGGGACAAGTCAGATTAGTTGCACAAATTGTATAAATTGAGTATACCTGATTTTGGCGTGCAAGGGCCGGAAATGCTTCCTTGGTGGTTGTGTATAGTCCTGGTCCGTTCCATGCTGGTTTCTTGATGATTCCATCTTCATGATGTCCAGTGAAGTCGAGCTGGTAGCAATCTTCAAGTTCCTTCCCGTGGTTAGCTCCTAAAACGTCATCTTGCTCCATTTGCTCTCTCTCGGCTTCAAGGCTTGTTTCCGCGGTATCTTGAGGCTGAGACGTGATCTCTACGAGATTCTTGCTGTGTTGGACTCCATTATATGTCAAGTAATCAGACATACCTTGGTTTGTTCGAGGCTGGTCATCTTTGAGGCTCAGCCTTGCAAAATCTTCCAATATGTCCGTCTCGGGTGCTTTGGAGCTATCTTTGAGGCCGGCTCGTGGTGGTGGATTTCTGAACGTGTCTCCCAGCTCCATTGTGTTCAGGAGGGTCTCCACAGCTACATTGAACCCTTCTCTAAGTCTCCTGGTCTTGGACCGTGTCATTGGTGAAGACTTGACCGTCGGTACAAGCTCGTTGGTCTCGGCTAGGTCGATGTCCTCATCATTCCCTCTCTCTTCAGAAGGTTTTGTCCTCAAAACTGCTTCATCTGCATCATAAGGAGATAAATCAGTAACATTAAAGCTATGAGAGATGTTAAACTCACCTGGCAGCTCCAAGCGGTATGCATTGTCATTGATCTTCTCTAGCACTTTGAATGGGCCGTCTCCTCTCGGTGCAAGCTTTGAACTCCTTTGGCGTGGGAACCTCTCTGGTCTCATGTGTAGCCAGACCCATTCTCCAGGCTCGAACGTCAATGCCTTGCGTCCCTTATCAGCTTGTCTCTTGTATCCCTCGGTTTTCTTCAAGATATTCTCCCTTGCTTTCTCATGGAGTTTCTTTACAAACTCTCCTTTCCTGAGGCCATCTAAGTTAACTTGCTCAACTTGGGGAATTGGCGAGAGATCAAGAGGGGTTAGTGGATTAAAACCATAAACTACTTCAAATGGTGACATCTTAGTAGCAGAATGAGTGGCATGATTATAAGCAAACTCAATGAATGGCAAACAATCTAACCAAGTTTTTAAATTTCTACCAAGTGTTACTCTAAGTAAAGCAGAAAGTGTACGGTTTACCACTTCAGTTTGTCCATCCGTTTGTGGATGGCAAGTTGTAGAGAACCAAGCTTTCTCCACAATATTCTCCAAAAGTGGCTTAGGAACTTAGTGTCTCGGTCAGAGACAATGGTCCTAGGTACTCCATGCAAGCGTACCACTTCTTTAAAGAATGGATCGGCCGTTTGCGTAGCATCATTGGTTTTTTCACATGGTATAAAGTGTGCCATCTTTGAAAACCGATCCACAACAACAAAGATTGAATCCTTGTGTCTAATCTTAGGCAAACCTAGCACGAAATCCATAGAAATATCCACCCATGGTGCATTAGGAATAGGTAAAGGTAAGTAAAGTCCATGAGGATGTGACCTGGATTTGGCTTTATGACAAACGACGCATCTAGAGTAGTGTCTCTCCACGTCTTTCTTGAGATGTGGCCAATAGAAGTGATCAAAGACTACGGCCAATGTTTTGTCCACGCCGAAGTGACCCATCAGACCTCCACTGTGTGCCTCCTTAAGTATAAGATCTCTCATTGAACTCTGAGGTATACACAGGCGCTTGTCTTTGAAGAGAAACCCATCGTGTAAGTAGAATGAGTTGAAAGCTCCTTTACCGCATGATTGATAAGCTTCACCTAACTCTGGATCATCTTTATACAGCACCTTTAGATGCTCAAAACCCAGCACCTTTGCTTCCATGGTAGAGATCAATGCGTGTGTTGGGGTCGGTTTCCACCCAGGCGAAATCAATCAGACAAAGCGCTAGGTTGTACAAGGCCGAGGTGAATCACCTCGGCACACGGAACACGCACGGCCGAGGCGAGTAACCTCGGCGCACGGAACGTGCGCGGCCGAGGTGAGTCCCCTCGGCACACGGAACGTGCACGGCCGAGGCAAGTTGCCTCGGCGCACGGCACATGCACCGCTGAGGTGAGTCACCCCGGCTGACGGGGCGAGCACGGCCGAGATGAATCATCTCGGTGCGTAAACCGAGGTGATATTTCGTACGCAAACCGCGTAGAATCCGAGCCAAACCGGATACGCATAAGATGGGCCGAACCAAATCATATACGAGTCGAGCCGACATTCCTCCTTGACGGCCCAAGCGCAAGGCCCACGAAGCTGTCTAAGCCCAAGACAGAGCATGAAACCGAGTCCTAAATGGATCGTTGTGGAAGTGGGCCGAGCCCAATTCTATGAGGACGGCCGAAGCAAAGAAACCCTAGAAGGCGAAGTCTCGTGGAAGGATGCGCCGCCAAGGGAAGATAGAGAAGAATCTACAACAATATTCTTCTAGATATCTGCAGAGTCGGCAAAGGGATGTATAAATAGAATGGTTAACACATTTGTAAGGGGATCCGCGCTTTACCCTAAAAAATACTTGTACCCTAAAAGCTTCTCGCAGCAATTCTAATAAAGAAAACCATCTTTGGATCTTTGTTTTGGTTTTTACTTTGAATCTTTGCGTCCTCTTTATTTTGTCTTAACAGATTCTCTATTGTGCGGAATCCAGCACGCACAATTTGGCGCTAGAAGGAGTGTGCTAAGAATTCACACATCGAAGACCGACGTGAACCAGATCCGAAGAGATGACCACCGGAGTAACCGATGCCGACAACACCACCGCAGCAGGAAACGTCACCAGCGGCACCGAAGTGAACCCTACGGCGGGAGACGGAGCCCCCGACGCTATTCAACCGACGCCGGCTCAACCCGAGGGGATCTTTGCGTCCCTAGCCGAGATGAAGGCCATGATGATTGCACTGGCAAATAAAACGGCGGAGCAAGGCAAGACTCTTGAGAACCTCACGACGGAGAGCCGAGCCCAAAGTCGGCGCATCGGCAGCCTAACCCCCATGATGAATCCATCCACTAGGGTTAGACGGCTAGGCCTCAACCCGACGGCGCTCAACTTCGCGACTACAGGAGCACACAACAGCCGAGCAGGAGGCTCGGAGAATCCCCAAACGCAATCGCTCTCCGGTGAACGGACTCCCGCAGCCACGAGGCCCAACATCACCGAACCACCACGACTGGTCCGACGAGGAGCCCCCGAGAGAGATCAGCAGCTTGGCGGAGCCCTAGACGAACCCACTGATGGCTCGGCAGCTACAACAAGAACCGGGGAGGAGCGAACCGATGCGACGACGTCGCAACCGGCCGAGGCGACCATTGCCTCGGCGCGACAAGATGGAACCTCAGGACTCAACCCCGATTCGGAGCAAGACCAAGACTTAGCCGAAGAGGAAGAAAATCTCATGTGGGTCGAGCAGGCACACTATCAGGACGAGCCCCGGATGACAAGTCGTGGCAGACTTATCGAACTCAACCCGGCAAACCGGAGGAGCGCCCTTGACGAAATCCGAGCTGATTTGGCTCGGGCAAACGCGGAGGTGAAGGCTATGAGATCACAGGTGCACAAGGCGACGAGCGCAGCACCCGAGATTGACTTAATGCTGGAAGAAGCCCAGATGACGCCGTTCACAACAAGAATTATGGAGACGAGGGTGTCAGATCCAGGAAAAATCCGCCTCCCGACCTACGAGGGATCGTCGGATCCAAAAGAACATATCATGGCTTTTCGCACGGCGATGGCACGATCCAACCTCAGAGAAAGCGAGCGGGACGCGGGATATTGCCTTCTGTTTGTCGAGAACCTCCGAGGACCGGCCCTTGAATGGTTCTCCAGACTCGAGCGTAATTCTATCGGCAACTTCAAAGATCTCTGCACCGAGTTCATGAAGCAATACTCAATGTTCATGAACCGAGGCGTGTCTGACGCTGACCTTTGGACGCTGTCTCAAGGACCGACCGAACCATTAAGGACTTTCATGGGACGCTTCAAAGCAGTAATGTCGAAAGTCGGCGATGTGAGCGACAAAGGAGCGCTCCAGGCGTTAAAGAAGTCCCTGTGGTATAAATCGGATTTCCGAAAAGAGATTGGGCGCAACAAACCTCAATCCATCCAAGACGCAATGCATCGGGCGTCGGACTTCATACTCGAAGAAGAAGAGTTCCGAATCCTTGACCAACGTTTCGGACCAACAAAATCGGCAAACAAGAATCAAGTGGCACCGAGCCAGCCGAGCCATTCCAGGAATCGCCCGAACGGCGCCTACGTCCATCACGAGGGACCAAACTTCAGCGGAGCGCACAACTATCAGATCAGCGCCGAGCAAGGAGCTGGGCGAGGCCGAGGAAGAACGAACGGAAACACTTGGACTAGAAATCCGGGCTCGTACGACGAAAAGGCATACTGCGAGATCCACAAAACCTACGGACATTTCACGGCCAACTGCCGAATTCTGGGAGACAAGCTAAGGGCAAAATTCCTAGCCGGAGAGCTCGGCAATTCAATCAGCTTGAAGGACCTCGAACAGGAGAAGCCGGCCGATGCCGAGCAAGTTGAGGCCGAGCCCGAAACTCGACCAGGTGGTCCGCCGAAGCGGGGAAGAAGAAATAATAACGCCTCGGAATCTGGAGGGCCACGCCAGAGGATAAACATGATAATGGGAGGATCGGAGTACTGCAGAGACACGGTATCCGCGATCAAGGCTTTCCAACGAAAAGCCGAAGCCAGCGTCAACTGGTCCGCACCGAGCAGAAATCCAAACGATATCATCACCTTCGAAGAAAGAGAAACGACGGGCATAGACAGGCCGCATAACGACCCCCTTGTGATCGAACTCGTAGTGAGGGACCACGAAGTGGCTCGAGTCCTGATTGACACCGGGAGCTCGGTGGACGTCTTTTTTCGCGGAACCCTTACGAAAATGGGAGTTGACTTATCCGAGATTATACCGATCCCGAGCCCGTTGACCGGATTTTCCGGAGAGAAACGACAATGACAATCGGAACGATCAGACTACCAGTCTTAGCAGAAGACGTGACCAAGATCGTCAATTTCTCAGTAACCGAGGGTCCCCCGATGTACAACATTATCATGGGAACGCCATGGATCAATTCGATGAGAGCCGTGGTCTCGACCTACCATCTCTGTTTGAAATTCCCCGGAGCCAACGGGATCCAAACGATTTGGGGAAACCAGAAAGAGTCCCGAATATGCTTCATGGCCGAGCACAAATTGAGGAATCCCAAAACCGAGGCAAAAGGAGAGAGCGTCCATAAAAAAATTAAAACGGATCGAGAGGCAAAGGTCGGGACCAAAAAACTCTTGTAACAATTACAGAAAACGGAGCTGGCCGAAGATAATTGGCCGCGGTGCGCCCCGGTGGTTTCCGTAGTCTTAGATGAGGAGGATCCGTAAAAACGCGTCGAAATTGGAGCCGAACTAGACGACGCGATCAAAATTGAGCTGATCAACCTTTTGAAGAAAAATATCAACACTTTTGCTTGGGCCGCCGAGGACATGCCCGGGATCGACATCAACGTCACATGCCACGAGCTCAACGTCGACCCGACTTTCAAACCAGTTAAACAGAAGAGAAGAAAACTCGGACCCGAGCGAGCCAAAGCAGTGAATGACGAAGTAGACAGATTGCTTAAAGTTGGGTCTATCACCGAGGCTAAATATCCAGACTGGCTCGCAAATCCGGTAGTCGTGAAAAAGAAAAACGGAAAATGGCGCATCTGCGTCGACTTTACCGATCTAAACAAAGCGTGTCTGAAGGATAGTTTCCCTCTCCCACACATTGACCGGCTCGTCGAGGCAACCGCAGGCAATAAGCTCCTCTCGTTTATGGATGCTTTTTCTGGGTACAATCAGATCTTGATGAACCCCGACGACCGAGAAAAAACAGCATTCATAACCGACCGAGGCATTTACTGTTACAAAGTGATGCCATTCGGATTGAAAAACGACGGAGCCACATATCAGCGTTTGGTCAATAAAATGTTCGCCGACCAATTGGGAAAAACGATGGAAGTATACATCGATGATATGCTGGTAAAATCGCTGGAGAAAAGTAGCCACATCGCCCATCTGGCGGAATGCTTCGAACGACTGAATCACCACAACATGAAACTCAATCCTGCGAAATGCAGATTCGCAGTGACATCAGGAGAATTCCTCGGATATCTGGTTACGAGCCGGGGAATCGAGGCAAACCCGAAGCAGATCGATGCGTTGATCCAGATGGCGTCGCCCAGAAATAAACGAGAAGTGTAACGACTAACTGGACGCGTCGCTGTCTTAAATCGCTTCATTCCGAGATCGACCGACAAGTGTCTAGCTTTCTACGACACACTCCGAGGGAATAAGAAGTTCGAATAGACGGAAAGATGCGAGGCAGCCTTCCAGGAGCTGAAGCAATACCTAGCAACTCCACCCGTGCTCGCAAAACCAGTCGAGGGAGAACCTCTGTACTTGTATATCGCCGTCTCTACTACCGCAGTCAGCGGAGTACTTGTCCGAGAAGAGCGAGGGGAGCAGAATCCAATCTTCTACGTAAGCCAAACGCTGGCGGACGCAGAAACAAGATACCCGCAAATGGAGAAACTGGCACTCGCTGTGGTAATGTCCGCACGGAAACTCAGACCATATTTCCAATCGCACTCTTTCGTAGTCCTGACGTCTTTCCCATTACGAGCTATACTGCACAGCCCGAGTCAATCCGGAAGACTAGCGAAATGGGCAATTGAACTCAGTGAATACGATATCGAATATCGAAGCAAGAGCTGCGCCAAGTCCCAAGTCCTCGCTGACTTTTTAATAGAGCTTTCGATGGACGGAGCGAACGAGCCAACTGAAGATTCCACGTGGATACTTCACGTAGACGGCTCGTCATCAAGACAAGGTTCATGAATCGGAATTCGCCTGACGTCTCCTACCGGCGAAGTCTTGGAGCAGTCATTTAGGCTGGCCTTCCACGCTTCAAACAACGAGGCGGAATACGAAACCCTGATCGCGGGACTCAGACTTGCACGGGGAATCAAAGTTCAGAAAATTCGGGCCTTCTGCGACTCCCAGCTCGTCGCTAATCAATTCAACGGAGAATACACCGCAAGGGACGATAGGATGGAAGCATACTTGGGCGTGGTCCAGAAACTCTCAAAGGAATTCGAAAAATTCGAACTGACAAGAATCCCCCGAGGCGAAAATGCTCAAGCCGATGCATTGGCAGCCCTCGCCTCATCGTCCGATCCCGGGCTTAAGCGAGTGATCCCGGTGGAATTCATCGAACAACCCAGTATCGAAAGCTCCGAAACTGTTAACCTGGTCGAACCAGCTAAAGCTCTTGAGGAACGAAACAACGAACATGCGACACCCGCGATGGATCAAGATCAACCGCAGGGGTACGGATGCGACCAAGAATGGATGGGGGCGATTCGAACATATATAATGGACGGAGAGACCCCCACTGATAAGTGGGCTGCACGCAAGCTCAAGGCTCAGGCCGCTCGCTATGTCCTACTCGACGGAGAAGTCTTCAAATGGAGGTTCTCGGGACCTTTAATGACTTGCGTCGAGGGAAAAGAAGCTCGCAGAATAATGGAGGAAGTTCACGAAGGATCTTGCGGAAATCACAGCGGTGGAAAGTCCTTGGCGATAAAGATAAAACGTCATGGATACTACTGGCCGACCATGATAAAAGACTGC
>JAHZTW010000002.1:37424088-37441050 GCA_020283515.1 Alliaria petiolata | reverse complement strand
AGGCAGGATCGTTTCTTTGGCTTAGGTGATGTGTGATTCACGCTAGTGCGGAACCGAGTCCGTAAGACTTGATGGTCAGAGTTAGGGTAGATGATCATGCGTGTTTGATTGCTTGCTTGCTAAGTGTGTTGATATCGTGTTAGAATTGTTAGCATGAAAGCGTGATTATTTGCTGGCTAAGGTGTTACGGGATGACCGTATTCACTAAGCATTTATGGTAATGCTTATGCCTCTCTTATGTGTTGAGTGTGCAGGTAAAGATGTTGTCCAGGACCGTTAGTTCTGAAGGCGGACTCGAAGGCAGTGAAGAAAGGAGTGGATTTAGGATTGGGCTTTGGGGGTTTAATTTATTTAGACTTGTTTCGGATTTTGGCTTTGGTGTTATTGATAACTCAATCGAATTTGGCTAAGTTAGTTTATGATTTTTGAACCTCGGATTTATGTATTGAAATGTGGATTATTTATGCAATGAGAATGAATGTTCTTGAGAATCGAATTGTTGTTTGAGTTAATGAGAAAAGTTTGAAATTCCGCATAAGTGTGTAAGTTGGTCAAAATTGTTTAAGAACGGACGGCCTGGTTAGGATTACTGGGTCGGGTCGCCTCAAGACCTCAATCAACATGACATAAAAAACAAAATGAAAAAAACTAGAAGACATATATACAAGGGAGGTGGAGGTACCTCAAAACTGTGAAGAGGAATGATGACAGGTTTTCTCTGTGCTCAAAAACCTTAGTATGCTCATGTCATTGCAATACTTAAGGGTCAATCCAAATGGGGGTCGAACAATACCAAGAATACACAAGTTTTGTGAATCTAAGTGAAATCCGAATAATAGAGGATAAATCCGAAATAAAATAATTATAACTACAGAAATGCTTGGAAAACTATTTTAAAAACTCGGGAAGGATGTCTACTAGATAGCTGAAGACTTCTAAGAATTTTAAACAAGCAACTACTAGTTTTAGAAAATCGAGATCTAAGATGCGATAAAACAGAGAAAATCTAGCTAAGGAAAAGGATTTTTGAAAACTAGAAATAAAAATCTAATGACCTTAAAATTTTTCCAGGGTGCGAAATCCACTACTTAGGGATTTCTAAAATACTGTAAAATGCAAGAATACTACTTTACGAATTTATAGAACTATTAAGCTAGAAAAAGACTACTAGATGACTTTTAAGCCGAAAGATCTAGACTTTGAACTAAAGGAAATTGATTTTGTGTTCTTAAAGGCTAAGGAAGGATTTACTTTTGGGGATCATGTTTAAAGGGGTTCAAGTTTAAGCCTTTGGATTTTACAAAATGGATCTACTCATCTCTTGTGAGCTTTCTCTAGACCTTGAGATGCTAATCTAGTTTTACCCATGGTTTGTGGTGTAAAACCTTTTCTCACTCCTTCCTCCAAACCCATTGAACGTGGTGGAAAGAAGAAGACAGAAACGTGAAGCAAAGCTCTCAAAAAATGGTCTTACTAACCCCACTCGCATCTATGGTGTGTAGGAAGGGATGAGTTAGTATCTTGAACTTGATTTTAAGGGATTCACTAGAACTTTCTAGGAACAGGAAATCCCTGGAATCATAGAAGTCTTTATCAAGATCCTCATGCCTTAAACCCCCAAATCCAAGAAGAGATTTTGATTAAAAACTAAAGGAAACCAAGGCTTAAACCATGAAAACTCCCTTATCCCCCCAAACGCAAAACCAAGGAGGATTACTCACTCCTCATGATCGAACCACTCACAAACATAAGTTTAGAGAGATTCAACATGTTCGGATTAAGCAGAGAAGAATATTGAAGCAATAAAAACTAGAAAATACTTGGATTAAAATCAAGAAGTACAAGGTTTTTCTAAAGAAGAAAACTTAGAACATCCCCAAAACTAGAGAGAAAATGGTGGCTAGACCTAAAAGAGAAAAAATGACAATTGAGAATATCCTTGCTTGATCCCAAAAAGATTAGCTGTCATCTCAAAAGTGGTCCCTCAGAAAAATACAAAAAGCAAAAAGCATAAAGCAAGAAACAAGAGGATAAGACGGCGCCTGGCGTCAGAGATCGAGCTCGGTAGTCGATCTCTTGGGTCGATCTGGAGTTGGTCGAGTAACTTGGTCGATCTCCCTACTCGATCTCCTTGCCGTCGATGCGAACGTTTCGCCTCAGTCGATCTTCCTACTCGATCTCCCGGCTGATCTGGTCAGCTACTCGATCGTCTACTCGATCTCGTCTAGATCGAGTCCTTTGGTCCGATCTGCTCCTCGATCTCAGCTCCATTCTCCTTGTGCGAGTCCTTCTTGGTGCTTCCATGAACTCCTGAGCCATCCTCTCGAACATTCCTCAAACTCCAGCATAGATTCCAAAGCTCCAAGTACCAAACAACCTGAAAAGTGTGCAAATATGCAAGAAACTATGCAAATGCTAATGCAAGGAGTTCTAGGACCTAAAATGTTGTAAATGATGCAAACCAAGCTATAATGCAGTATTTATAGATGAAAACCTATCCTAAATGCAAGCTAAATATGCGAAATATGAGAGTATATCAAGGAAGAGGATCCTAAAGAGAGCGTTTGATTGCTCGAGGATTGGGCTGGTGACCGGCTTGCCTTCCTTTTTACTTGGGAGCGCCTCGTGAGAAGAAGCGCGAGGTGGATCCTCATAGACAGCTCCCCTTTATTGCACATGGAAAGAATGGCGCCTATCAATGCCTATTTTGTTCTCTCCCTCAGCCTCTTCCACATTTTCATTCTCATTTCTAGCTCTTGAAGAGGATGAACCTTTGATGATTGCCTTAAGCCCCTTAAACGTCTTCTTTAAGCCTTCCACAATTTCGTCTAGCTTCTTAATGGCTCGGTCTTGGTGCTTGTTCCACCTTTTGACTAGGCTAATGTGAAGGTGAGCTTCTATCAAGGCCGGGCTTGGCATCGGGTCAATGCAAGAGTTGAAGTAGTACCTCTCGCTACCATAAATCAGGCTTGGAGCTTCTTGGTCTTCTTCCACTTCTTCTTCTTCAAGAACTTGGTTCGGGTCAAAGTCGAATGTCCCCTTCTTGGCAATGGATTGAAGAGGCGGATGAACAGAGGGATTGTAGAGGTCCTCATATGGGGGAACAAAATCAATGTGGGAGATGTCTTGGAACGAGGTTGCTTGTGAGTTGGGAAGGCAAATCTTGGCCTCGGTCTTCAAGTCTACAGCAAACTTGTATGCAAGTATGTGGCCTAGACACCCCGAGAGGAACAATTTCCGTCCAAGGTAGAAGATATCCATCCACTCGGGGTCAATGCCATCCGTCCCTAGCCGATCTCCACAAGCTTCAAGAATCGGGGTTATGATCCCGCCAATGCTGAGCTCGGGATCCTTGTCCTTCATCGTGACTACCCAATCTTGGTAAGAGAGGAGTTGCCTAACGAACAAGCTAACCATTCCCGTTCCCGTCCTATCCCCGCGAACTCACGTGCCTCCTCTTGTCTGAAAGCCGATGAACTTGGAAAGACCCAGATCCAACAACTTGAGCTCTTCTTGACTCACTTTCCCGGTTTCCTTCCTTGCATAGAAGGTGTGATCAAGAGCCTTGTGAGCATACCTCAATGCTGGATTCCTTATTTGGCTTCCCGTGCTTCCCCCCGGCTTAAAGTTTCCAACCGCAATCGTCTCCCACAAGCCCTTCAGCTCGCACTCATCCACGGTGAGCATCTTTGTTCTCCTTTCACCCTCCTTGAAGCCAAAGTTCTCATTCAACTGGCGGAAGGACATTGTGTAGATGGTCCTATGGATCTTGAACTTGAAGAACCCATGGCCATGTTGCGGAGGTGAATCCTCTCCTTCATAGTGGAAGTGCGCGGTGAGGGAGGAGAGGAACTCGCATGTCGCGAGCTTGTAAGCGGGATTGGCCATGGTGACAAACTTCGCCAAGCCCATGTTGGAGAATAGGGTTTGGAAATCCTCAAAGATCCCCAAAGCTCGAAGCGTCTGCTCATGCGGGTACTTTGTGCTCTTGAAGCGCATAGCCATGAAGGCTTTGAGAAGCTCGGCGGATGTGGGCTTCTTCTTTGGGGTTTCTTTTGTGGTCTTGGATGACCCCTTTGAAACTCTCTTTGCTGCCCTTTTCTTCCCCCCAAGCACCAACTGTTCTTCTTCACTGCCAACCTCTTATTCCACAACCGCTTTCTTCTTCCCTACGCTCTTGGATGATCTTGCTTGTGAGCTTCCCCCTTGGTTTCCTTCATCCCCTTTAGTCTCTCCCATTGTACCTATAAAACAAACAAAGCTTGGAGAGGGAATTAGCAACCAATTTTGACAAATCAAACAATGCATCAAGTAAGCCAATAGCAAGAATCAATGCCCCAATCTCAAATTTCCTCCAAAAAAATCAACACTTAGCAAAACTTTGGCAAACACAAAACCTTGCAAAATTTCAAGTTGCCTAACTTCGAGTGCTATCAATTGGCAATCCATAAAAATGGCTAATGCAAGCTAATGCAAGTGAAAGCCCCAAAATCTAACAAGGTTCAAGTGAGTAATTTGAATTTTCGCACTATGAACCCTAAGTGTCAAATTTTCGAAAATTAACCATGAAAATCCTATGATAGCATTCGAAATCTACTCTCTAACCATAATCAAGCAATTCTCAATCCTCAAACAACCAATTCGAACACCTTATACAATCAATCCCCAAATTTTCCACCATTAGAGCAAAAGGGAGAAAACTTGGTATTTGGATTGTTTACCTTGTAAATGCGTGCAAGGATGAACAAAAATGGCCTATGGAACTAGCACAAGAATTTGAGCTAGTGGCACTTGAAATCACGAAAATTGCTTGAGGATTGAGAGAGAGAGAGCCAAAATCGCGAGTGTACGAAATAAATGAGAAGTTTTCATGTTTTGGGGAAGAAGAAGGGGGAAAACCGGTTTAATTCACTCGAATTAAACCGGTCAACCCCCGTTGACTTACCTGGAAAAGGAACATATCGAGTTATGTAGGTTGATACATAGCTCGATACGCTTGCAGACGCGTCTTTTAAAACTGTATCGAGCTAGGTAGGTCGGAATAGACGAGAAGTTTTCGTGTTTTGGGGAAGAAGAAGGGAGAAAACCGGTTTAATTCGAGTGAATTAAACCGGTCAAACCCCGTTGACTTACCTGGAAAAGGAAAGTATCGAGTTATGTAGTTCGATACATAGCTCGATACGCTTGTAGACGAGCTAGGTAGGTCAGTCCAAAACTGTATCAAGCGATACATATGCCCGATACGGAGGTCGAGATTTGCCTGGTCCATCTGTATCGAACTTGGTAGGTCGATACAAAAGCCCGATACGGCTCCACCAGATTCCCTGTAGGAGCTGTATCGACCTTGGTAGGTCGATACACAGCTCGATACAGTGCCAAAAATCCTTGGCAAGTTTTTTGCTCTTGGCTCAACCTCCTCAGTCCAAATGTCATCCACAAACACTACAAAACACATTATTGAATTAAAGAGTGAAAATATATACAAAGATAGACATGGGAGTGCCTCCAATTGCGCTTGTTTAAAGTCGCTAAGCATGACATTTCAAACCCTTAGGCATGGGGGTGAACAAGGAGTGGAATTGGCTTTTCTCCTCCTTTCTTACGTACTGATATGTCTATATTTTGCATCGCATATACCTCCATTTAGTATAAGATTCTTATCATTTAGGAACCTAATTGAGCATCATTGTATTGCATTTTGATCATTCAGAGCTCTAGGATGTCCTTGCATAGTCTTTGCATATTTTGTTGCATTTGGAGTTTTTCTTAGGTATCTTGGAGGTTAGGAAGACCATTTGCAGATTGGTAGATAGCTTGGAGTCAAGGAGAAGTTGGAGAACAAGAATGAAGAATTGTCGGACATCTCATCGGTTTGCAGCCCATCGGACAACAAACCGATGTGAGCCTCCTCGAGTTCACATCATGGGCTGCATCGGATAGACGGCATCGATCAACAACCCGATGCACAACCACTCGGAAACTTTCTGACTTGCATCGGACAGAGAGCATCGGACAACAGTCCGATGCAAAGCATCCTGGAGTTCACACCGGACAGAAGACATCGAGCAACAAACCGATGCAAGCACGTTCGAGCTTCGGCCTTATTTCTTCTTTGTTCGCATCGGGTAACAGTGCATCGGACTCCGATGCGAACACTTAGCCGAGCCTAAAACCGGGTCAAGACCCGGTTTGTTCCGGGTTGACCCGGATCGATCACTATTCACTATAAATACATTTTACCTAATTTTTCTTAGTTATCTTATGTTCTTGCTTAGAAAAACTTCCCCTTTGGGTTATAAGTATTTTGTAAGACCATTTTCAAGAGTCTATGCAATTTAATAGTTTTTCTTGTTGAATCTTCCATCTTTCTTCTTTCTAATCATGTTTACCAACATCTCTTTCATAGGATTTGTGGGTTTCACCATGATTAGTGAGTAGTCTCTTAGGAACTTGGGGATGGGTTAGATTTAGGGTTTTCTAATGGTTCAATCTTGCAATCTAGGTTAGATTCTCTCATCTCTCTTCTTATTAAGGAGTTCTTAATGCAAAATAGCTAATCTTTTGCTATTTGGATCATAAGCATTTCATACACCCACCAAGTGTTTGATGAAGTGCTTGAACCACCTTTCTAAGAGATTTACATTCCTAACCTAAGATATTAGTTGCTTAGGATGTTTATCATGCCATTTAGACTTCTGATTAATGCTTGCTAACCATTTTAATACTAAAACATCATTAGTTAATTATGGTGATTAGGAAAGAGATTAGTACCACACATCATGGATTAGTCTTTATTAAGTGTTCTAGGCATAGAGTTGGCTTGATTAGTTGCTTAAATGATTGCAAGGTTGACCATTTGATTTCCCAAATCAATGATTCCATCCCTAGCTTTCGTTTTTAATTAATTAGCAAACGTGATTAGTAGTTAATCACGTGATTAGTGCTTAATTAGTGATAATTAAGGTTTTAAATCATATTTTTAGTCTTGTAGTGTCTCCTTTAGCTATTAGATTGCTTTTAATTGTCCCTTGTTTCCTAATTTCGAATTTGGCTTAGCTTAGACCAAACTTTGTATTCCTTTTGCATCAAACTCCTAAGATGGATTGATATCTCAAGTATTGCAATGATATGAGCAATTGAGAAATTGCTACAAGAGATAAAAACTCTTGTTTCAATTTGGCGCCGTTGCCATATTGGGATTGTTTGATCAATAGGATTTAAGTTTAGTTTGAGACTAAGTTCTTCTTTTGTGTTTATTGACCATCTCTTTTTCTAGATTTCAGTTAACCTTGAATGCATTTAAGATCATAAGGAGACAACAACTTCCAAGGCTTTCAAGACATTGATCAATTGGAAAGGGTTGCTAGGATTGCAAGAAGGGAAGCTGAAAGGTTAGAGAGGTTGAGAATGGAAGAGCAACAAAGGGTTCAAGCTCCTCAAGGTGTTGCTCCACCAAACATGGCGCAAGCACCAAGGGGCAATGGAAACCCCTTGCATGCGCCTAGAGAAGGGAGGACAATTGGGGCTGGCGATGATCCAAATATTCATCAAAATAGATATGGTATTCAACCTCCACCAGTTCACAACAACACCTTTGAGGTCAAGCCAGCTTTCATCTCCATGGTTCAACAAGACAAGTTCCATGGTTTGCCAATGGAGGATCCACTTGATCATTTGGATAACTTTGATAGAGTTTGTGGGTTGTTCAAGATGAATGGTGTGAGTGAGGATGCTTTCAAGCTAAGACTTTTTCCCTTCTCTCTTGGGGACAAAGCAAGGCAATGGGAGAAAAACTTGCCTCAAGGTACCATCACCTCTTGGGATGAATGCAAGAAGGCATTCCTATCTAAGTTCTTCTCCAACTCAAGGACAGCCAAGTTGATGAATGACATCTCAAGTTTCACTCAAAAGAATAATGAATCTTTCAATGAAGCTTGGGAGAGGTTCAAGGGCTACACAATGCAATGCCCTCATCATGGCTTCACACATGAGTCTCTACTAAGCACCATCTATAGAGGGGTACTTCCAAAGATTAGAATGCTTCTTGATACAGAAAGTAATGGAAACTTCTTAGGAAAAGAAGTGGAAGATGGTTTGGAGCTTATAGAGAATCTTGCCTTGAGTGATGGTAATTAAAATAAAGACTATGATAGAACTCCAAGGGAGGTGAATATGAATCTCACAAGAAAGAAATGAAGTCTCTACATGATAAGATGGACAAACTCATGTCCTCTACACAAAGGCATGTACATTTTGTTGTTGAGAATCAAGAAGAATGTGAGGATCAAGTTGGGTCTCAAGAGTGTGAAGAAGAGGTGAATTTCGTGGGAGGCCAAGGAGGATACAACAACAACTATAACAACAACTATAAGGGGAATAACAACCTCTCTTATAGGAGTACTAATGTGGCCAATCCCGAAGACCAAGTGTACCCTACTCAAACCACTCAAGGAAAACCTTTTGTGCATTACAACAATCAACAAAAAGGTTATGTACAAAGGTCTAACTATCAAGGAGAAAACCAAGGCAACTATGGTGGTCAAAGGAACAATGCCCCACCGGGTTTTGCTCAAGCTTCACAAGGTCCTCCACAAGACAACATTCAACTAATGCTTCAACAAATACTTCAAGGCCAAGCTCATAGTGATGCTAATGTGGAAAAGAAAATTGCTAAAATTAACACAATGATGGATTCTTCACTAAATGAGCTTGCCACTCAAATTGGGGGTTTTCAACAAAAGTCAAGCAACTTGAGAACAAAGGCAAGGATTCTAGCTCCAATTCTCAAGGCACTCTACAGGGAAAATGTGAGGCAAACCCCAAAGAATACATCAATGTCATCACATTAAGAAGTGGAAAGGAGTTGCCTACAAAGGAGAGTCCTCTAATCAATGAGGACATTGAAGTTCAAGATGGGGAGGATAGCTTTACAAAAGCTAAAGAAGCTGTAACTTTTGATGATGTGTACATTACCCAGAGAAACAAGGAAGTAGTAAAGGAGAAGCCAAGAGAGGATGTGCACCAAAATGAGTCAACCTTTATTCCCCCACCTTACAAGCTTAAACTTCCTTTTCCCGGGAGGTTTAAGAAACAGTTGGTGGAGAAATACAAGGCCATGTTTGGCAAACAAATTAAAGACATTGAGCTCAAGATGCCTTTGGTGGATGCCTTCATGATGATTCCTCAATATGCTAAGTTTTTGAAAGATGCTGTGGCACAAAGAGCTAAGGATGTCCAAGGAGTCATGCTAGTTTCTCAAGAGTGTAGTGCAATAATTCAAAGCAATGTGATACCAAAGAAGCTTGGAGACCCCGATTCCTTCACTATACCATGCGCCCTTGGTCGTCTTGGGTTTGAAAATTGCTTGTGTGATCTTGGGGCTAGTATCAACCTCATGCCCTATTCAATAGCCAAGAAGCTCGGTTTCACCAAGTACAAAGAATGTGGAATCTCTCTTATTCTTGCGGATAGGAGTGTGAGGATGCTAATTGGAGTTCTAGAAGACTTGCCTCTAAAGGTTAGCAACTTCATCATCCAACCTGATTTTATGGTGCTCAAGATGGATGAAGAGCCAAAAGATCCTTTGATCTTGGGAAGACCCTTCTTAACTACAGCTGGTGCCATCATTGATGTTAAGCATGGGAAAATCAGTTTGCAACTTGGAAAAGGGGTTGAGCTGAAGTTTGACATAAAGGAGACCTTGAGGAAGCCAACCATAGATGGTCAAGTGTTCTACATTGAAACTATGAATGAGCTAGCTGATGAATTACTTGAAGAGCTAGCTCAAGAATACCATCTTAGTGTAGCTCTAACCAAACCACATGGAGAAAATGGCTGGATGAGGAAACACAAGCATACATGCTAATGCTTGATTCTTGCAAGGCACTTGATGGGGAGGACAGATTTTCGAGTTTGGTAGCTTCATGTGAGGGTGAAGTGGATTTGGCTCAAGATAAAGGGTCCTTGAGGGTTGAGTTTTCAAGTCAAGGACAAGAGGAAAGTCTAGAGGAGCTTAAGCAAGGTGACTTGGCTAGAGATCTTGATGAGGATTGGAGTGAGCTCAAGGCTCCAAAGGTGGAACTTAAGCCACTTCCCATTGGACTAAGGTATGCTTTCTTAGGCTCTAACTCTTCTTACCCCGTCATTGTCAATGAATCCTTAAGTGATGATGAGCTCAACTCTCTCCTTAATGAGTTGAGAAAGTATAGGAGAGCTATTGGTTACTCTTTGAGTGACATCAAGGGCATATCTCCTATGCTTTGCACTCATAGGATTCACCTTGAAAATGAAAACACTTCCTCATTTGAACATCAAAGAAGATTAAACCCAAACCTTAAGGAAGTAGTGAAGAAGGAAATATTAAAACTCTTAGAAGCAAATGTGATCTTTCCTATTAGTGATAGCACTTGGGTTTCTCCGGTGCATGTTGTCCCTAAGAAAGGTGGAATCACTGTGATCAAGATTGAAAAGGATGAGTTAATACCAACTAGAACCATCACTGGCCATAGGATGTGTATTGATTACCGAAAACTTAATGCTTCTACTAGGAAAGATCATTTCCCTCTTCCCTTTATTGACCAAATGCTTGAGAGATTGGCTAACCATCCCTTCTATTGTTTCCTTGATGGGTATAATGGGTTCTTCCAAATACACATTCACCCAAATGATCAAGAGAAGACCACTTTCACATGCCCTTATGGCACCTTTCCTTATCGAAGGATGCCATTCGGGTTATGTAATGCTCCAGCTACCTTTTAAAGGTGCATGATCAGTATCTTCTCCGATCTTATTGAGGAAATGGTAGAAGTATTTATGAATGACTTTTCTGTGTATGGTGTCTCTTTTTCTGCATGTCTCTCTAATCTTTACAGGGTTTTACAAAGATGCGAAGAGTCTCACTTGGTGCTTAATTGGGAAAAGTGTCACTTCATGGTCAATCAAGGGATTGTGTTGGGTCATAAGATTTCTGAGGAGGGAATAGAAGTGGACAAGGCCAAGATAGATGTAATGGTCAACATGGCGCCACCATCAAATGTGAGAGGCGTAAGGAGTTTCCTTGGGCATGCCGGTTTCTATAGAAGATTCATCAAGGATTTCTCAAAAATTGCTAGGCCTTTGACAAGACTCCTTTGCAAGGAAGTGGAGTTTCAGTTTGATGAAGAGTGCTTGCAAGCTTTTGAAACAATCAAGAAGGCACTTGTGAGTGCCCCTATAGTGCAAGCACCGGATTGGAGTCTACCATTTGAGATCATGGCAGATGCTAGTGACTATGCTGTTGGAGCTGTTCTTGGACAAAGGAAAGATAAGAAGCTTCATGTGATCTATTATGCAAGTAGGACACTTGATGAGGCTCAAACCAAGTATGCAACAACAAAAAAGGAACTCTTGGCGGTGGTGTTTGCTTTTGAGAAATTCAGATCTTATTTGGTAGGATAAGAGGTGATAGTGTACACAGACCATGCTGCATTGCGACACATCTATGCCAAGAAGGAGACAAAGCCAAGGCTCCTTAGATGGATCTTGCTCCTTCAAGAGTTTGACATGGAGAGAGTTGACAAGAAGGGTGTAGAGAATGGTGTAGCTGATAACTTGTCAAGAATGAGGATTGAAGATGCTTTACCACTCAATGATTCTCTTCCGAAAGAGCAAATAATGATGATCAAGAGTGTTGCTAGTGCACATGGAGTTGGGAAAAAGCTTCAAGAAACTCAAGACCTAGAGGACAAAGCTTTGCCTTGGTATGCTGACATTGTTAACTACTTGGTGTGCAAAGAAGAACCAACTCATCTCAACAACTATCACAAGAATAAGTTCATGAGAGATGTGTCACACTTCTATTGGGATGAGCCCTATCTCTACAAGAGATGTGCTGATGAGATTTATAGAAGATGCTTGGCACAAGAAGAGGTTGAGAGTGTGATTTTTCATTGTCATGGGTCTAAGTATGGAGGTCATTTCGCCACATTCAAGACAGCTACAAAGGTGCTTCAAAATCTTTTTCTTAGTTTTTTTTCTCTTCATAGTTTAGTTTGTTTCTTCCAAAAAAAAAAAAAACAAAAACCGTTTCTATTTATTTTCCCTATTTTTCGTTTTTTCTGTTTAAAAAAAAACCACTTTCAAAGTAAATAAGTTTTGAGGACAAAACTCTTTTAAGAATGAGAGAATGATGCAATATTGGAGATCATCATACCAGCACTTAAACCAATCGAACCATGTGAAAGTTTGCCAGAAATCAAAGAAGATTCTCTTATTCGGTTTGGTCAAAAATGTATTGATTACCAAAGCTTATTGTGTGCTGAAAATCTTTGACCTTCCATTTATTATAGAAGATTATAAATATCTCAAGAGCAGCAAGGAATCAAGGAGTATCTCATGTTCGATCATATTCCACAAAAGAATCTTCTCATCATTTTATTTGGCTAATTTTCCTCATAAAGCTTATGCTTTCTTTTGTTTATCTAAGTGAGATGGATTTCTTTACTTAGTAAACTTTGAATCTATGTCTCTTGTATGCGATTTCTTGAGACTAGATTTGTGAACTTATCACAAGAGCTTTCACACTCTTGAGTGGCGTTCTTCGATCCATCATCGCTCATGTCCATTTATCGTTCCACCGGTCCAATTGCCTCGAGTTTCTCGGCCATTGAATCGCCCATCGGTCCATCTCACCACCATCTCTATCAATCCGCTGCTTGAAGATCTGTTCATCGGAATTATAAGTTTTGAAGTCGAGATTCTCCTTTGATGCTTATATCATAGCTCTTCTAGCAGCTCATGATCCGGGTACTTAGTTCCCATAAAAGGTCTCTCCAAAAGGGCCTTGTATACTTCCGGGGGTGTTGGAGGAGTAGCCGCGGCTTTCTCGGCCTTCCTCACTCTTGCTTTCTCCCTACTAATGTCCCTCTTTTGGGACAACTTCCTTATGACCGGTGGACTCTGCTCGGGATCCTCTTCTTCCACTTCCACGGGCCTCTTGCCTTGTCTCTTGCTAGCCTCACTCCTTGTTCTCCCCATTAGTACCTACACAAGCAAAATCTTGGAGAGGAGTGAGTATGTGATGAATTTTAAACTTTAAAAACCACAATCATGCAGTTATAAAATTCCATGGAGGCTTGCAAGAATTAAAACTCAATGGCAATTAATGATAAAGCAAGAAATAAACCCAATTTAGTGAAAATTTCTCTTAGCATTCAAAGATTTTAACAAGGAATTATTCAAATTAAGCACTCTCTAAGTAAATATGAATTAAAATTCAAGAGGTTTCTAGCTTAATTACCTATATAACATGGGAAAACAAGTTCAAACAAACCAAATTCCAAAATTTTGAACATTAATTAGGCTAAAACATGAATTTTCGGAACTCTCCAAAATCCTAAAATAAAAATATTCAAAAATCAAAATTTTCCCATGTTATTCCTTGAAAAACCTCAGCAATCATCACCCATAACAACAATCTACTATACCCAGCTCAAACAACTCATTCAAAGACCTTCTATCAACCCTAAATTCCAATTCATTCTCAAGGAGAATTCAAAGATAAAGAGAGAGGATGAGAATGCAAACCTTGGTTCCACGCAAAGGTCTGGTCGAAATCCACTAAGGAATCAAGAATGACCAACAATTTCGGAATTAATGCACTTGGAATCAAAGAATTTGATGAAGAATTGAGAGAGAAATGATAAAAACAAGTTCTTGTTCTTATGAAATGGGGAAAAATCGTGGTGAATGAGGGAATTGGGGAAGAAAGGGTCTTAAATCCTCTAAAATCGGTTCAATATAAGTGTGAGAAGTCAACATTAAACCAGTCAAAGGAAGGAAGAAAAGTCAAGCAAACCTGGTTTTTAAAACATTTTCGACCAAACTCGTCGAAATGTTTCGTCGAAAATTCACCCTTTAAAACATTTTCGACGTGCTTCGTCGAAATGTTTCGTCGAAAAGTCTCCCTGGACGAAAATTTCGACGTACCTTCATCGAAACTTTTGGCCGAAATTTCACCCTGGAAAAGATTTTCGACGAGCTACGCCGAAAATGTTCACCGAAATTTCACCTTGGCCAAATTTCGGTGAGCTTCATCGAAATTCTTCACCGAAATTTCTTTAAAAATTTCCTCCACACCTTTTTTCTTCAAGTCTAGGTCCTCCATACTCAACCTAAAACTTTCAAAAACTTATAGAAACATAATCATAGTACTAAATCAAGAATATATACAAAGGATAACAATGGGAATGCCTCCTAAGTGCGCTTGTTTAAAGTCACTAAGCTTGACTTTTCAAACCTTTTAGGCTAGAGGGGGGTTTTGAAGAAGACATGAGCTTGCCTCCTCCTTAAATGCATTCGCCAAGTATGGCTTGACTCTGTGACCATTGACTGTGAAGTCTTCACCATTCTTTCCTATCAATGTGATGGCCCCATATGGCAACACTTCCTTAATTTCAAAGGGGCCTCCCCATCTTGACTTGAGTTTGCCCGGGAACAACTTCAATCTTGAATTGTAAAGAAGGACTTTGTCACCAGCACTTAGCTCCTTCCTTACAATACTCTTGTCATGAAAAGCCTTGGTCCTCTCCTTGTAGATCTTTGAGCTTTCATAAGACTCAAGCCTAATCTCTTCAAGCTCTTGGAGTTGAACCAATCTCTTCTCTTGGGCAGTTTTTATGTTGTAGTTGAGAAGCTTCACAGCCCACAAAGTCTTGTGCTCAATCTCCACAGGTAGATGACAAGCTTTTCCATACACAAGGTTGAAAGGAGACCTCCCAATTGGTATCTTGAAAGCTGTTCTATAGGCCCACAAGGCATCATCAAGCTTGATTGACCAATCATTTCTTGTTAGACCCAAAGTTTTCTCCAAAATAGCTTTAATCTCACGGTTTGAGAATTACACTTGACCACTAGTTTGAGGGTGGTAAGGGGTGGCTACCTTGTGTTTTACACCATGCTTGTTCAATAACCCTTCAAAGACCTTGTTGATGAAGTGGCTTCACCCATCACTAATCACAACTTTTGGAACACCAAACCTTGGGAAAATTATGCTCTTGAACATCTTGACCACGACCTTAGAGTCATTAGTAGGACTTGCTATAGCTTCAAACCACTTTGACACATAATCAACAGCTACTAGGATGTATTGGTTACCAAAAGAAGAAGGGAAAGGTCCCATAAAGTCTATACCCCAAACATCAAACAATTCTACTTCCAAGATAGGGTTTTGGGGCATCTCATCTCTTTTTCTAATGTTCCCCTTCCTTTGACAAGGCTCACATCTCTTGATATACTCATGAGTGTCCTTGAACAATGTAGGCCACCAAAACCCACTTTGAAGCACCTTTGTAGCTGTTTTGAAAGTTGCAAAATGCCCTCCATATTTAGATCCATGGCAATGAAAGATCACACTCTCAACCTCTTCTTGTGCTAAGCATCTCCTATATACTCCATCAGCACATCTCTTGTAGAGGTAGTGCTCATCCCAATAGAAGTGTGACACATCTCTCAAAAACTTCTTCTTGTGATAAGTGTTGATATGAGTGGGCTCTTCATTGAATACCAAGTAATTAACAAAATCAGCATACCAAGGTTCACTCTTTGCCTCCATGCCTTGAATCTCTTCAAGCTTCCTTCCAATTCCATGCACACTAGCAATGCTCTTGATCATCATAATTTGTTCCTCCGGTAAAGAATCATTGATTGGCAAAACATCTTCAATACTCATCCTTGACAAATTATCGGCCACACCATTCTCTACACCCATCTTGTCCACTATTTCCATGTCAAACTCTTGTAGAAACAGAATCCATCTAAGGAGCCTTGGCTTGGTCTCCTTCTTGACATAAATATGGCGCAATGCAGCATGATCGGTATACACTATGACTTTTGATCCCACCAAGTAAGATCTAAACTTCTCAAAAGCAAACACAACTGCCAAGAGTTCCTTTTCTGTTGTGGCATACTTGGTTTGAGCATCATCAAGTGTTCTACTAGCATAGTAAATCACATGGAGCTTCTTGTCTTTCCTTTGCCCAAGCAAAGCTCCAACGGCATAGTCACTAGCATCAGCCATGATCTCAAAAGCTAGACTCCAATCCGGTGCTTGCACAATGGGGGCACTCACAAGTGCCTTCTTGATGGTCTCAAAAGCTTGCAAGCACTCTCCATCAAACTGAAAATCCACCTCCTTGCAAAGGAGTCTTGTCAAGGGTCTAGCAATCTTAGAGAAATCCTTGATGAATCTCCTATAGAAACCGGCATGCCCAAGGAAACTCCTTATGCCCTTCACATTGATTGGAGGCGCCATCTTGACCATGACATCTATCTTGGCTCTATCCACTTCTATACCATCTTCAGAGATCTTATGACCCAACACAATGCCTTGGTTGACCATGAAGTGACACTTTTCCCAATTGAGCACCAAGTGAGACTCCTCACACCTTTGTAGAACCCTGCAAAGATTAGAAAGACAAGCAGAAAAAGAGGCACCATACACAGAAAAGTCATCCATAAACACTTCTACCATTTCCTCAATAAGATCGGAGAAGATACTCATCATGCACCTTTGAAAGGTGACTGGAGCATTACATAAAACCCAAATGGCATCCTTCGATATGCGAAGGTACCATAAGGGCATGTGAAAGTAGTCTTCTCTTGATCATTAGGATGAATGGATATTTGGAAGAACCCACTATATCCATCAAGGAAACAATAGAAGGGATGGTTAGCCAATCTCTCAAGCATTTGATCAATAAAAGGAAGAGGGAAATGATCTTTTCTAGTAGAAGCATTAAGTTTTCGATAGTCAATACACATTCTATGGCCGGTTATGGTTCTAGTTGGTATTAACTCATCTTTATCATTCTTAATCACAGTGATTCCACCTTTCTTAGGGACAACATGCACGGGAGATACCCAAGTGCTGTCACTAATAGGATAGATCACATTAGCTTCCAAAAGTTTTAAGATTTCCTTCTTAAC
>JAHZTW010000002.1:37395027-37418649 GCA_020283515.1 Alliaria petiolata | reverse complement strand
TAAATTGCATGTTTTTGGCACACATTTCATGCTAGTTAGGATTTCATTCTTGCACTTTTATCTTAGTTTGCATCACATTTTCTCTCATGTTAGGATTAGATGCATTAGGTTAGGTTTTTGCATAGTCTTGCATGTTTGGAGTGTGTTCTCAAGTACTTAGGATGATCCAAAGAAGAGACCAAGGAGAGAAGTCACAAATGGAGAATGAGCCGGCGATATCGAGCATGGATCACGACACGAGGACGATTTGGACGAGTAGCAGCGGCTTAGTCCCGAAAGGAGAACCTCGGTGTGAAGATCCAGCAAGAGGATGCCCAAAGGACAGATATCGGAGCAAGACAACGGGAAGTGCCCGATTCAAGTACCAAGGAAGGCAAACCTTCACGACATGACCCTGAAATCCTTACCCAATATGGAGCCTGCCCAAAGAATCAGAAGAGTTAGCATTTCGGCTCGTTCATAACGACGTAAGCCCGAAACGCTAAAAGCCAAAAAAGTACCATTTTGGGAAAGTAGTCCCAAAGTTTATGTTTTTCCCTTTTTGTGTATAAATACCTACTCCCTCACTCTTATCTATTCATCACGTTTTCTATTTTATTTTCTGTCTTCTTTTTCGAACCGAGACTTGTGTATTTTCGCCATTGAAACTTGTTTCAAAGCTTTGATTTTTATGCAATCTTGAAGTTTTAAGTCTTATAACTAGTCTTACTTTCTTAAAGCTTCTTCCTTTTTTCTTGTTTTCGACTATCTCACGGCTTATGAGTCACTCTCTCTTCCTTATGGATTTAAAGGGTTCTCAAATGGCTTGTGAGTAGTCTAACTCGGTTTTAGGGCAAAGGGGTTGGGAAAAATGAGCTAAAGCTCCAACCTTTGATGCGTTTCTATGTTTAACCCATCTTAATCCTTTCTTATTTGATGTTATTAATGCTTAGTCATCTTCGCTATTTGAACTTTGCCTTCGAGCTTCTTCAAACAAATGCCATGTTTGAATGTTTGCAAGGACCAATCTCATAAGAGATTCGCTCATCCTAGCCTAAGAGATTAGATGCCTAGGGAGCGTTTTGGCATAGTAGAGTTGTCTATTCAAGCTTGTTGTTTTCATGGATCACTACGTGATAGCGAGGTTAGGTCGTGAGACAGCAAAGAGACTTATACCACGACAGTGGATTTGTCCAGATCCTGAACTCTACGCTAAAGGATTAGCCTTATAAGAAGTAAATCCAGCATCAAAGGAAAGATCTTTAACGTTTGGACCCTAAAAACTCCCTTGTCCTGTAAACCGATTCTTGATTTCTTTTACAACTTCATATTTTAGCCAATCTTATCTTCGGTTCTTTAGCATATTTAGCTTAAATACTTGTTTTCTGCTCTCTTAGTATCTTAGTCTCAGATTCTCACCATTTCACATTTTTCTTTTATCCATCTTAGCTTGTGAAAGAATTCCATAAATGCATGCCTCAAAATCTCTCATCGGATTGATAAGACCCATAACCTATACTACATTCGGTTATAAGTAGTGGGTCATTGACTGAGTAGAACCCATACAAAAATCTACCTATCAATTGGCGCCGTTGCCGATTTGAGAGGAATTTGAGCATTGAATTTCTAATTCTTAGCAAGACTACGACTTTACTTTCTTTTTCGACTCTAACATCGTTCCTTTAGACTTTTTCGCAGGTACCTATAACAACACGTTCAAATGGATGACATGTACCATCCCCAAGAAGGAATGAATGACGCACAACGGGAACATGCCGATATACCGCGACATCAACGTCTAATCGGTGAATGTGACTCCCCCACCAACTACAGACCACGAATCGGTATCACCCCAGCCTCAAGTGATGCTGGGTACGGGATAAAGAGTAGTATGCTTGCCATGGTCCAGAACAACAAATATCAGGGTGAAGCCGTGGAAGATCCCCTAGACCACCTCGACGATTTTGAGAAAATTTGTTCTCTGACCAAACAAGAAGGAATCTCGGATGACGGTTTCAAACTACGTCTTTTTCCCTTTTCCTGGGAGGCAGAGCTCACCAATGGGAAAAGACTCTCAAGCCGGGATCTATAAAAACATGGGATGAATGCAAACGAGCCTTCCTAAAGAAATTCTTCTCGCCGTCAAGAACATCGAAGCTGCGATTGGAAATCTCCACGTTCACACAACTTGAAGACGAAAGATTCAGTGAAGCTTGGGAACGTCTAAAAGGGTACACACTAAAATACCCCCATCATGGCTACTCAAGCTCCTCACTACTCAGTATCCTCTATAGAGGAGTGTCAAAGAAATATAGGGATCAGCTGGATACTGCAAGTAATGGCATCCTCCTTGGCCAAGACGTGGACGACGGCATGAACCTCGTCGAAAATATGGCCACTAGTGATAGTAACTACGAAGACGATGTTGACAACGAACCAACCGAGCTGGATAAGCAGAGGGAAAGCGAGGTAATGCTACTACAAGCCCGCTTGGACGCGCTACTAAAACGCCAACATGCTCAAAACGCTAAAGTAACGAGTATCGGGGTCATCCCGACGGAACCAAGCCGATATGGGGACACAACTACCAATAACGAGCAAAGACAATATGGGGAACCTCCAATTTCGGCTACATATCCTCCGCAAGCCCCTCCGTACAATGCAAATGCCTACACTCAGCAGGCATTTACTCCTCTTCCCCACTGTTACTCTCAACATCAACAAAATCAAGCTCCATACCCACCACCACCATATGGACATTACGGTTTCTACTCACAACAACAACAAGATTCTGACATCAAGAATCTTCTCACTCAGCTGGTTCAAAGTCACTGCAGTAGCACCCATGATATCAAATCAATCAATTCACGCTTGGACAAGCAGGAAGAACATATCAAGCTTATCCAACAACCAATGAACAATGCACCAACTACACAAACAGCCTACGTACAAGCTGTAACTCTACGGAGCGGTAAGATTCTTGCACTAAAAGCTCAAGCTCCGAAGATTAGCGAGGACGCTTCAGATCTAGTGGCGGGGGACAGCTTTGACAAATCAGAAGTTAACAACGAGGTAGAAGAAGTTCAAGAAAGTGTTGAAGATCAGTTGTTCACCAAACTCAGAGAACAAAATATCGGGATGACGCCGACACCTGCTGCCCGTTTTGAGAAACCAAAAGAGCCACGATTTGTTCCCCCCGCATACAAACCTCCTTACCCTTTTCCAGGAAGATTCAAGAAGGAACTCCTCGANGTTCAAGAAAGTGTTGAAGATCAGCTTTTCACCAAACTCAGAGAACAAAATATCGGAATGACACCGATACCTGCTGCCCGTTTTGAGAAACCAAAAGAACCACGATTTGTTCCCCCCACATACAAGCCTCCTTACTCCTTTCCAGGAAGGTTCAAGAAGGAACTCCTCGAGAAATACAGAGCTGAGTTTGCAGAGCATCTGAAGAAAGTGGAACTCACCATGCCGCTCATGGATGCTTTGGCGTTGGTACCACCGTATCAAAAATTTATAAAAGATGCAATCTTAGCGAGAACGAAAGAACTCCAAGGCATGATGGTAATGAAAGAAGAGTGTAGCGCCATTATCCAGAAGAAAGTAGTGCCGAACAAGCTAGACAATCCGGGAAGCTTCACTCTCCCATGTTCAATTGGTCCACTCACATTCAACAATTGCCTTTGCGATCTAGGAGCAAGTGTGAGCCTCATGTCATTGTCAATAGCTAAACGACTGGGTTTCACGTCATACAAGCCAAGCAGAATATCTCTGATATTGGCAGACCGATCTGTAAGGTTGCCTAAGGGACTACTCGAAGATGTTCCTATCCGGATTGGCGATATCGAGGTGCCAACCGATTTTGTGGTGCTCGAAATGGACGAGGAACCGCGAGACCCTCTTATTCTTGGGAGACCTTTTCTAGCCACGGCAGGCGCGGTGATTGATGTAAAGAAAGGCAAGATTAAGCTGAATCTCGGAAAGGATATCATCCTCAAGTTCGACATAAAAGAAGTGATGAAGAAACCCACCATAGGAGAAAGATATTCTGGGTGGACGCAATGGATAAGCTGAACGATGAACTCTTTGAAGAGCTTTCTTTAAAAGATTTGTTGCTTGTCGCTTTGACAAAAGAGGAGAGGCAGAACGGACATGTGGAACAGGAGAGCGAGGTCTATGTTATGCATCTGGATGCGAGGAAAACCATGGAAGATGATGGATATCCAGAGGACCTGGAGCATGGGAGGCACAAAATCGCCTGGAAAACAAAAGAAGGGACATATCGAGATCAAGCCGATATGGGTACAACGAGCTCGGAAGGCCAAGGCACGAGAGGAGATTGGAACGAACTAGACGCTCCAAAACTCGAGCTCAAACCTCTTCCAGAAGGGCTAAGGTACGCTTTCCTAGGTCCTAACTCATCTTACCCAGTCATTGTCAATGAAAACTTAAATGAATTAGAATTGTCCTCCCTTTTACGTGAATTGAGAAAGTTTAGGAGAGCAATTGGTTATTCCTTGGATGACATCAAGGGCATATCCCCTACTCTCTGCACACATAGGATACATATAGAAGATGAATTTATGACTTCTGTAGAACATCAAAGAAGGTTAAACCCTAATTTGAAAGAAGTTGTAAAGAAAGAGATTCTTAAACTTCTAGATGCGGGTGTTATCTATCCAATTTCGGATAGCACTTGGGTTTCACCTGTCCATTGTGTGCCCAAAAAGGGAGGAATGACAGTAGTCAAGAATGAGAATGACGAATTAATACCCACACGAACCATAACAGGCCATAGAATGTGTATTGATTATAGAAAATTAAACCTGGCCACAAGGAAAGATCACTTCCCCCTCCCTTTCATAGAGCAAATGCTGGAAAGGGTAGCTAACCATCCATACTACTGTTTTCTGGATGGTTATAGCGGCTTCTTCCAGATACAGATACACCCAAACGATCAATAGAAAACCACATTCACATGCCCATATGGTACATTTGTATATCGAAGGATGCCATTTGGGTTATGTAATGCACCAGCAACTTTCCAAAGATGTATGATGTTAATTTTCTCTGACCTATTTTTCTGTGTATGGTCGCTCGTTCGGTGTTTGTTTGTCGAATTTGTACAGGGTTCTCAAGCGTTGTGAAGAGACAAACTTAGTACTCAATTGGGAGAAGTGCCACTTCATGGTCAGAGAATGAATAGTGCTTGGTCACAAGATATCAGAGAGAGGTATCGAGGTTGATAAGGCGAAAATAGAGGTCATGGTGCATTTGAAGCCACCCACCACGGCGAAAGAAATCCATAGCTTCCTTGGTCATGCGGGCTTCTACATGAGGTTCATCCGTGATTTCTCCAAGATAGCTAGACCACTCACAAGGCTCTTATGAAAGGAGGCCGAGTTTGTCTTCGACGAGGATTGCCTCCAAGCGTTTAACACAATCAAGGATGCACTTGTGAGTGCTACCATAGTTTAAGCTCCTGATTGGGACCTTCCATTCGAGATTATGTGCGACGGGAGTGATTATGCCGTGGGAGATGTTCTCGGCCAAAGGAAAGAGAAGAAGTTACACGTGATCTACTACGCAAGCCGGACACTAGACGATACCCAAGTGAAGTACGCCACGACCGAGAAAGAACTATGCNTGTTCTCGGCCAAAGGAAAGAGAAGAAGTTACACGTGATCTACTACGCAAGCCGGACACTAGACGATACCCAAGTGAAGTACGCCACGACCGAGAAAGAACTATTGGCAGTAGTGTTTGCCTTTGAGAAATTCAGAAGCTACATGGTGGGATCAAAAGTGATCGTTTACACGGACCATGCTGCACTAAGGTATATCTATGCGAAAAAGGACACCAAGCCGAGACTGCTAAGCTGGATCCTCCTGCTACAAGAGTTTGACATGGAAATCCTGGACAAAAAGGGAATAGAGAACGGTGTAGCTGATCACTTATCCCGGATGAGGATAGAAGATTTGATTCCCACCAATGATGCTCTACCAGAAGAACAGCTCATGATGGCAGATGTCCTAGGAGGAATGTACCGAGTTAATAAGAGTTTGGAAATTGTAGCCAGCATGGAAGAAAACGACATTCCTTGGTATGCAGACTACATCAATTACTTGGTGAGTGGGGATATCCCGAATGACCTCGATGCTTACCGAAGGAAGAAATTCTTCAAGGACATTAATTATTTCTTCTACGACGAGCCGTATCTCTTCAAGAGAGGGATAGATGGGATCTACAGAAGATGTGTGTCGAAAGGAGAAGAGAAAGGGATCATATTCCATTGCCACAGTTCGGCCTACGGTGGCCACTTCGCCACGTTTAAGACCGCAACAAAAATCTTGCACGCAGGATTCTGGTGGCCAAGTTTATTCAAAGACACTCATGAGTATGTATCCTCTTGCGAAGCGTGCAAAAGGAAGGGGAACATTAGCAAACGGGACGAGATGCCACAGAACCCGATATTGAAAGTCAATATTTTCGATGTATGGGGGATTGACTTCATGGGGCCACTTTCTTTCTCCTATGGCAACAAGTACATACTAGTTGATGTTGATTATGTCTCGAAATGGGTCGAAGCCGTAGCTAGCCCAACCAACGATGCAAAGGTAGTACTAAAGCTATTCAAGTTAACTATCTTCCCAAGGTATGGAATCCCAAGAGTGGTAATAAGTGACGGTGGTAGTCATTTTATCAACAATCTGTTCGAAAATCTCTTAAAGAAGCATGGAGTCAAGCATAAGGTAGCTACACCGTACCATCCACAGACAAACGGGCAAGTCGAGATATCCAATCGCGAGATCAAGGCGATATTGGAAAAAACAGTCGGAGCCACAAGAAAGGATTGATCAACAAAGTTAGACGACGCTCTATGGGCATACATGACCGCTTTCAAGACACCCATTGGAAGATCTCCCTACGCCCTCCTATATGGGAAGGCTTGTCACTTGCCCGTGGAACTTGAGTACAAGGCTCTATGGGCCATCAAACTCTTTAATTTCAACATTAAGACAACTCAAGAGAAGAGGCTAATAAACCTACACGAGCTAGAAGAGATCCGCTTAGAAGCATTCGAGAGCTCACGAATCTACAAGGAGAAAACAAAGGTCCTCCACGACAAGAAGATCAAACCGAAGGAGTTCGCACCAGAGAATCAAGTGCTGCTATACAACTCAAGATTGAGATTGTTCCCCGGGAAGTTGAAGTCACGATGGTCCGGACCATACACCATCAAGGAAGTATTGCCATACGGAGCTGTGACACTGTTCGGAAGAGACGGGGAGGATTACACGGTGAACAGACACACAGACTGAAGCCATATTTGGGGAATGAGAAATACCAAGTACTGGAAAAGACCGTGGTTCGTCTCCAAGACCCCAGCAATGCTTAAACGGTCAGGAAAAGTCAAGCTATGAGACTCTAAACAAGCGCTCTTGGGAGGCACCCCAAGCTTATCCTTTTAAATTATTTTGCTATTTTTCTCTCTTTACTTTGCATTATCAAGAATAATCATAAGTGGAACGGTGATATAGATATCAGGAAGTGGAGTATCGGGGAGCCATAACGGGAAGAAAACTGTTATAGAAGTATAACCTGGCTGGACAAAATGGGTTCACCCTGTAACGATCAACCAGATGCAGTTGCATTCGTCTGCAAATTACTGAGTCACACGATACCGGAATCCTCCAACGGTCACAGCCCGATATAACCAGGGGTAACACTTTCAAACCATTGTACATTTTGCTTGAAATTTTGCATTATCATAGGACCATATTCTCCCTTTCTTCTATCACACAGAGACTGTGTGATTTAAGTTTGGGGGAGTATGTAGTACATGCATTCGAATAGATTAGACATCATGCATTCATAAAACTGCATAGAAAAACACAAAAAATTGAAAAATTTTGAAAATTTATCCCACAAAAAAGGACTCATGTAGTTGCATTTCCATGTTAGGATTGAGTCTAGATGCATTCATTTAGGATTCATAAGCATTCGCATAGGGTGTTAGGTATGATGAATCCTTGTAAATAGCCATTTTTAAGTCATGAATTCAATGCCTTAGTTCTTGTTTGTTTGATGCATTTGGAATTAGACTGAGCTTAAGGCAGCACCACGTTTGGAATTTGTCTTGTGAAATTCGGTTTTAGCTTGATGCATTGGGATTTGAACCATTTCCCTAATAAACTTGAACCGTTAATTTGAAAATCTAATTATCTCGTTCATATCTGTCAATTAGCTCATGGATTTCACTTGGACTTTCTTCTCCCTTTTTACCACCCTCTTGCTAGTCCAAGTACCAGACCACACCCTAAACCGAAACCATTGTTTTTAAACCAATAAACACTTTTGTGAGAGAATGTGAGGTCTTTGCACCATTTTCGAATCTCTTTAGGCAAAAAGTGTTGGGTTTAGATCGACAGGGTTAGATTTCCATGTAGACGTTGGCTCACATCTCGGGTCAACACTAGGTTAAGTGGTTTGGTTACTGAAACAGCTTAACACCGAAATCGGAGGCCGATATTGATGGGTAGACTAGGAAAAAGGGGGTTAGATTCCAACTTGATCATGCGTTGATAGAAAAGAAAGAAAGAAAACCAAAGAGTCAGACGGGGATACGAATAAAAGAGATGGCGGCAACAAATGAAGCTCGAAACAAAAATAAGAAAAAGTCGATTCCAAGAGAAAGCAAAAGAAGGCCAATCAACAAAGCATAAATCCGGCCAGCAACACAAAAGGTGAAACACAAGGAACGCAACAAGGAGCCAGAAAGCCGAAACCGATCTCCAACAAAGAAGAAGTCCCCCGAAGATGACCAGGAAAGGTAATATCGAGGAATGATATCGGGATAACGGCGAAATGCCGAGAGAAAGGGTAGCTTAGGAGGGAGCAATTTAGACTAGGGTAGGAAACGAAATAGATGTTCTGGGTAGATGGTAGTCTAGCCTTGTATGCATCCATTGGTTTTTACCCTTAGCATTTTGCATTAAGAAGGTTCCTTTCATGAGTGATCCCATCTAAACACTTAACCCGTTCGCGCTACGAGTTTATACTTAGATCGTGACCTTACCCTGAGCCAAATGAGTTAGTTGACAGTCATGAATGAGATCCACGTTTTAAATTTCATGATGAAAGTGAAAGGGAATTGGGAATTTGAATGTGCATCTAAGTTGGGATTGTTTTTGCTTGATTATTGTGATGAATGTGGTTAAGGCTTTTTGGATAAGTAGAATTCAACTTGCATCTTAGAAACCTGAACTTGAGTTGATTTCCTTTAAATGGCGTTTTGGATTCAAACTTACACCGTTTCTTTTAAAACCTCACCCCTCCGGTTGGCTTTTTCTTGAGGACAAGCGAAAAGGCAAGTTTGGGGGTGTTGATATCTCTGTAAATTGCATGTTTTTGCCACACATTTCATGCTAGTTAGGATTTCATTCTTACACTATTATCTTAGTTTGCATCACATTTTCACCCATGATAGGATTAGATGCATTAGGTTAAGTTTTTGCATAGTCTTGCATGTTTGGAGTGTGTCCTCAGGTGCTTAGGATGATCCGAAGAAGAGACCAAGGAGGGAGGTTACAAATGGAGAATGAGCCAGTAATATCGAGCATGGATCACGACACGAGGTCGATTTAGACGAGTAGCAGCGGCTTAGTCCCGAAAGGAGAACCTCGATGCGAAGATCCAACAAGAGGATTGGATGAAGACGGATATCAGAGCAAGGCAACAGGAAATGCCCGATTCAAGTACCAAGGAAGGCAAGCCTTCACGACATGACCCCGATATCCTTGCCCGATATGGAGACTGCCCGAAGAATCAAGAAGAGTTAGAGTTTCGACTTGTCCATAACAACATAAGCCTGAAACGCTAAAAGCAAAAAAAGTACCATTTCGGGAAAGTGGTCCCAAAGTTTATGTTTTTCCCTTTTTGTGTATAAATACCTACTCCCTCACTCTTATCTCATCATCACGTTTTCCACTTTATTTTCTGTCTTCTCTTTCGAAACGAGACTTTTATTTTTTTCACCATTGAAGCTTGTTTCAAAGCTTTGATTTTTATGCAATCTTGAAGTTTTAAGTCTTATAACTAGTCTTATTTTCTTAAAGCTTCTTCCTTTTCTTGTTCTTGACTATCTTACAGCATATGAGTTACCCTCTCTACCTTATGGATTTTGAGGTTTCTCAAATGGCTTGTGAGTAGTCTAATTCGATTTTAGGGCAAAGGGTAGGGAAAAATGAGTTAAAGTTCCAACCTTTGATGCGGATCTATGCTTAATCCATCTTAATCCTTTCTTATTTGATGTTATTAATGCTTAGTCATCTTCGCTATTTGAACTTTGCCTTCGAGCTTCTTCAAACAAATGCCATGTTTGAATGTTTGCAAGGACCAATCTCATAAGAGATTCGCTCATCCTAGCCTAAGAGATTAGATGCCTAGGGAACGTTTTGGCATAGTAGAGTTGTCTATTCAAGCTTGCTGTTTTCATGGATCTACGTGATAGCGAGGTTAGGTCGTGAGACAGCAAAGAGAAATATACCACGGCAGTGGATTTGTCCAGATCCTGACCTCTACGCTAAAAAATTACTTGCCTCAGTTGTGGAGATCCAACACAAGGTGAACAAGTGGCAAGGGAAGATGATTAAGAAGCTGGTGAAAAAGATCAAAACCCTTCAGGGAGAAAGCTCATCAGGGATGACATTGAGTGAAGAGGTTGATCAAGGGGGAGATACTATAAGAAGACATTCAACCGGTGGGTTTGAGATCCGAGAGCCACAAGAAGGTGATCGAGCTGCACGTCTCTCTTTTCACCAAGCACCAACCACGAGCAAAGGCAAGGAGGTAGCCAAAGATACTCCAAGAAGGAGCAGGGATCGGGGAAACCTCAAGCTCCGGTCATGCCTAGCTTTGAGGTTCCAAAACACCAACCCTTGTAAATACCATGCATCTTTTTATTTTTGCTTTGGATTTTGGTCTCCTCTTGGACTTGTTTGACACCGATACGTTGTCATTCAAGTTTGGGGGAGAATGTGTGCTTTGACATGTTTTATTTGAATCTTATTTTGTGTTTGCATCTTGAGTCTTCATGCATCCATCTAAGTGCATAGAAAAATCCAAAAAAATCAGAAAACTTTTCAAAAATTTCAAAAAAATTCATGTAACTTGCATTTACATTGTAGAATATTTTAGGATTGAGTCTAGAATTTTTATCATTTAGGATTGCATGAGCAATGATGAGCTAATCCAAGTAGGTTGTTAACTTTTGTGATCAATTCAACACTCTAGTTAGTAGTTCTTTGCTGTTTGTGAATAAGTTTGAAAGTAAGGAAGAACCATGCTTGTACCGCCTCATTTGTCACAAGTCTTTAGTCGAAAATAGGTCTTGAAATTGATAGCCAACTCTACTCACTTAAACCGAATTTTGACATTAAATTATCATCTTGCATTGAAAGTAATTCGTGGATTTAAAATACTTAAGCTTTCTTATCCACTTTGCCACCCTCTTGCTATCCACTTTGCCACCCTAGCATAAACCAACCTCCTTTGAAGCCAAATGTTCTTGTGTGATTACTTGTGAGGCCTTTATTTTGATTGAACCTTGCATAAAGTGTTAGGTTTGGGACAACAAGTATAGGTTTTCGTGTAGATTCTAGCCTTGCATTTTGGGGCTAGCTTTAGGCTTAGGATTTGGGGGTTTGATGGTCGTGGTACTACTTGGTATTTTGAGGAAGGATTGGAAGGAAAGAGGCATTGGACAAGGGAGTGGTGAAACTAAGGGGAAATTTGGTTTGAAATGGAGAGTCTTGGTTTTTTAAAAGGAATAGCTCTAAGCAAATAAAAAAAATCTGCTAGGTGGTCTTAAGAAAAAGAAAAGAAAATCAAAAGAGCCAATAGGGCCAAATTAAAAAAAAAAAAAAGAAGGCCGCCTAGAGGTAAGAAGAAGAGCTAAGTTATTGAGTTAAGACTACTCCATTCGCCGCAAGTAATGAGTAAGAAAGTCACCCTTAGAGCTTTAAAAAGAAGAAGTGTATTGAAATGCAAAGGGTTTAGCAAGGCACAAAGAGCCTTGGGAAAAGGGTAGATTCTAGAGGGATGAGTGGGCAAAAAGAAAATGAATGAGAGGGGTATAGGATCATTGATAGCATTTCGGGTAGATGAAAATCTATGCTTGTATGCATCACTTGTTTATTACATTTAACATTATGCATATGGTTCAATCCTTTTTGAGTGTTACCCTTACTTAAATGCAAAACCGAATGAATTGAGATCATTTTTATCTCAAAGACCCAGTCCCTTAGCCAAATGAATTTAATTTCCTTGCAATGTCATGATTCACGGTTTCACACTAAATGAATGCTAAAGAGTTGGCTTGATAGGGAGGCTTGTTTAGATTGAATTCTTAGTGCATTTGAATGTTGAAATGGGCATGGCTAACTCTTTTGGAGTAGGATAGATTCACATGCATCTTAGAATTAAGAACTGGGATGTTGAGTTGATCATTATTGTTAGCAACCTTGGATATTGAGCTCCCACTTGTAAACCTCTCTCCCTAGCTCGGATTTTGTTTGCTTGAGGGCAAGCAAAAGGCAAGTTTGGGGGAGTTGAAGTATTCATATATTTCATTCATTTAGCTTGCATTTAGGACATAAATTGCATACATATTACATTCATACTTAGGGAAATTGTAGCTTTTGTTCCATTTTAGGTCCTAAGGCATTTTGCATTAGCATTTGCATGTTTCTTGCATTCTTGCATCATATTCAGCTTGTTTTGGATACACTGGAGTTTTGGAGAGTGCGTGGACTATCTGAGTATAAAAATGGAGTCTATGGACACTTGGGAGAACTCGGGCATCAAGTATAGGAACCGAGATCGAGCTAAGGATCGAGTCAGGCATGTCGATCTTGAGAAGATCGACCACGAGATCGAGTCACGAAGCCATTACGTAAAAGAAGAATCGAGGTCAAAGATCGACTAAGATAATCGACCACGGGCACGGACGCGGAAGTAGAACGAGAGACAGATCGAGCTCAAGACTCGATTATCCGAAGATCGAGTAGACGATCGACAGAAGTATCCGATCACTGCTATTGGAACGACTAGACGATCGAGCAAAGCAAGGCGTTCTACTGCCAAAATCGAGTAAGAGATCGACGACCGAGGTCGATCTCTAACCTTATCCGGACAGCTCACATTTTGGAGCTTAGTGAGGGGACCATTACCCTTTTTGTATAAAAGGCCCTTGGCCTATTTTTGGCAAAGGATCCGAAGCTTGCGTTTTGTCTCCTCCTTCTTTGAGAAAAACCTCCATTGTTAGTCTTTCAAGCTTTTCATGTTTTAGAAAACCTTAATCTTTAAAGTTATCTTAAGTACTTAGTTAATCTTTTGCTTAATCGTTTTAATCATGTTTAGTTTCCTTCTTCTACGTTTTCAAGCATTTTGATTATGCATAGTGAGTAGAAATCTTGTGGGTTTTCGGTTTGGGGTGATTAAGGGTTTTTAAAGGTTTAAGCTTTGGACTTTTCTTGTACTTAAAACCATTCTCTTCTTGGATTTGGCCGTTTAAGGCCTAGAGGATCTCGAGAGAGACATCTTTGATCCAGGGATTTTCTTGTCCTAGACAGATTTAGGAGATCCCTTAAATCCAAATCCAAGAGACTAATCTATCCTTTCCCAAACACCATGGTTGCTTAGGGGATTAGTTAAGCCACTATTTGAGATCTATGCATCACGCTTCTCATCCTTTCTTTCCACCATGATCAATGGGTTAGAAGGAAGGGATGAGGAAGGCTTCATACCACATGCCATGGATGAAGCTAGCTTAAGCTTCTCAAGGTTTAGAGAAAGCACAAAAGTGTAGATATATGTTTTAAAAACCCAAACCTTGAATCTTGAACCCTATAAGTTGATTCCCAAACCGTGAATCCATTCCTTATCATCTGAAAACAAAAAAATCATCCTCCTTTAGTTTAAAGTTTCAATATTTTATCTTAAACCTATTTAGTTGTTTATTTCTTGCATTAAAGCTATTTAATTTCAGAAAGTTGCGTTCTTGGTCTTGCTACTATTTTAGAAATTCCCTAGTATCATATTTCGCACCCTGGTAGAGTTTAAGAGTCAGTAGATTTTTATTTCTAGTTCTTAAAATTCGTCCCAAGTCTTTGGCAAATTCCTGTTTCGTCAGTCTTTAGTTTTGCATTTTCTAAAATCAGTAGTCGTTCTTTTCAATTCCTTAGAAGTAACATTCTAGATGTTTAACCCCTTTGTCGGGATTTTAAAATATTTTTAAGTTCAGTAGATCATCCTAAGTATTTTATTTCGGCTTATTCACCCATTTAAACCGAATCTGCTTAGCTTTACCAAAAGTTCTTGTATTCTTAGTATCCTTCAACCTTCCCAAGTTGGATTGACCCTTAAGTACTGCAATGACATGAGCAAGATTAAGGTTTGACAAACACATCAAAAATGTGTTATCAACTGTGGGTATAACAAGGAAGGATTGGTCAATCAAGATTGATGATGCTTTGTGGGCTTATAGAACAGCTTTCAAAACGCCAATTGGAAGATCTCCTTTCAACCTTGTGTATGGAAAATCTTGCCATCTACCAGTAAAGATTGAACACAAGGCTTTGTGGGCTGTCAAGCTTCTCAACTACAATATCAAGACAGCCCAAGAGAAGAGATTGATTCAACTTCAAGAGCTAGAAGAGATTAGGCTTGAATCCTATGAGAGTTCAATGATCTACAAGGAAAGGACCAAGGCTTTTCATGACAAGAGGATTGTGAGGATGGAGCTGAGTGTTGGTGACAAAGTTCTTCTCTACAACTCTAGGCTGAAGTTGTTTCCCGGTAAGCTCAAGTCAAGGTGGGGAGGCCCTTTTGAGATTCAAGAAGTGTTGCCTTATGTAGCCATCACCTTGATTGGGAAGAATGGGGAGAGTTTCATAGTCAATGGTCATAGGGTCAAGCCATATTTGGTGAATGAGTCTAAGGAAGAGGCAAGCTCATGTCCTCTTCAAGATCCCACTCATGCTTAAGAGTTAAAAAAGTCAAGCTTAGAGACTTTAAACAAGCGCGCTTGGGAGGCATTCCCATGGTATCCTTGTATATATTCTTATTGTTTAGTTTCAATAATCTGTCTTTAAGTGTTTGTGATCATCAGGTTTGGATAAGAGAAGCAAGAGATAAAGGAAGAAGGGTTGTAAAAATCGGATGGGGTCACATCGGAATGTTGCACATCGGACAACAAACCAATATGACACACCCTTGAATTTGCATCAGCCCGTGCATTGATATGTCTATATTTTGTATCATATTTCCCTCCATTTAGTGTAACTTTCTATTCATTTAGGAACCTAATTAAGCATCATTGTATTGCATTTTGATCATTTAGAGTTCTAGGGTGTATTTGCATATTTTGGTGCATTTGGAGTCTTGATCAGGTGATTTGGATGCTATAGAGGCATGAATGGAGTTGTAGAAGGATGGCATAGCAAAGGAAGGGCAAGAAATCATCAAGAGGAGGAAGAAAAGCAGCTAAATGATAAGCAAAAGTCTTGTAAAAGCATATCAAGTATTTGGAGGCGCAAAATGTATGGTTCCCGAAGAAGGTCTTTCACTGAGATTCAGACTCCGAAGCCTTCTTCAAAGTTGTAGAGGATTCACTGAGCTTTCTAATTCCGTTGGAATCAAGTCATTACGATCAGCGGTTCAGGAGATACGACGTTTCCAGAAAGACAGTACCAAGCAAGGAAACCAGAGTTTGCATCGGTTTGGCCACCTCGGACAGACAAACCTAGACGAAGCCACCAGAGTTTGCATCGGTTTGGCCACCTCGGACAGACAAACCGATGCGGCGCCAGACTCCCTGAAGTGACTGGAAGATCGAGTCAGATGAAGGCTTTCCGTTCCGATTCAGTCTCAGAGCCCTTCATGAAAGTTGTAGATACTTAAATCAGTTTTCATGTGGAGGTGGTTTCATGTCATTAGGAGCTGAGGTTAGGGAGATATGGTGATTTCCGCAAGACTGCTCCTCCGGGTCAAAACCCGGTTTGTTCCGGGTTGACCCGGTTTGACCTACTTCCCTATAAATACTTAAAAACCTAATTTTTATGTATCTTCTCTTGTTTTTGAACAGAAAATCGACACTTTGTGGTTTTGAGGATATTTTGAGATTTCTTTTAAGTTTAATGCAATTTGGTTCTTATTTCTTCTAATCTTTCATCTTCCTCTTCTCTAATCATGTTTACTAGCATTTCTTTAATGAGATTTGTTGGTTTATCTATGATTAGTGAGTAGTCTCTTAGGAACTTGGGGATGAGTTAGATTTAGGGTTTTCTAATGGTTCAATCTTGCAATCTATGTTAGATTATTTCATCTCTCTTCTTATTAAGGTGTTCTTAATGCCAAATAGCTAATCTTTTGCTATTTAGGATCATAAGCATTTCATACACCCACCAAGTGTTTGATGAAATGCTTGAACCACTATTCTAAGAGATTTACATTCCTAGCCTAAGATATTAGTTGCCTAGGGTGTTTATCATGCCATTTAGACTTATGCTTATTGCTTGCTAAACATTTTAATGCTAACACATCATTAGTTCATTAAGGTGATTAGAAAAGGGATTAATACCACACATCATGGATTAATCTTTATTAGTGATCTAGGCATAGAGATAACTTGTTTAGTTGCTTAAATGATTGCAAGGTTGGCCATTTGAGTGCCCAAATCAATGATTCCATCCCTAGGTTTCGTTTTTAGTCAATTAGTAATCTTGATTAGTAGTTAATTGCTTAATTAGCGCTTAATTAGTTGAAATTAAGGTTTTAATTCATATAATTAGACTTGTAGTATCTCTTTTAGCTTGTAGTTTGCTTCTAATAGATCCTTGTCTCCTAAAATTCGAATTTGGCTTAGATTAAATAGTTTCATGTATTCCTAGTGTTGTTAATCTTAGCCCCTATTGATTGACATCTCAAATACTACAATGACATGAGTAGTAGAGATTAATTGAAAGAGGAAAAATCCTACTATCATGCATCGGAGACCAAACCCGATGTGAGATGGGAAGAGCGCTTCTGGAGCCACATCGTTTAGAGATGTATCGACCAACTGTCTGATGCGACCCCTTCCGTTCTTCGCTTCAGAGACACATCGGACAAGGTGCATCGGACAACTGACCGATGCGAAGCATTCCGAATTTGGCATCGGTCTGTTGAATCGGGTAACTGTCTGATGCTCCCCCAAAGGTAAGTTGACTTTTCCCTTTTTCTGTCTTTGACCGGTCCATTTAGAGTAAACCAAAACACATTTAAACCGGTTTAAACGGATTTTCCTCGGTTTTATACTCTTCTTCTTCCCCAAAATCGATTTTCACTTCTCCTCCTTGGCCAAAAACGCATTTCACTCAATTTTCTCTCAAATTTCAACCACTTCTCGTGATTCAAAAACCAACAATCCTGAATTTTCATTCTCAAACTGATTCATCACCCATTTTCGGTCATCCTCTTGCAATTAAACAAGGTATGCTTCTAATTTCCCTTCATATCCATCATTATCTCCAATGGTGCTTTTTGAGGTATGTGTTGTCAAAATGGTTGAATTAGGGTGCAAGGAGTTTGGGTTATGCTTGAGAATGGTTTATATGATGATTTCGTGGGCTAATTCATTGTTAGCATGGTGAAAGTTTGAAATTTTAGCAATTAGGGTTCATGAGTTCTAAAAGGTGCGAAAATACCAATTAGTCTTGTGATTCTTGTTAGAATTTGGGGCTTTCACTTGCAACCACTTGCATTCATCATGTATAATGCTTAGCACTTGTTAGCCAACAATTTTTGATAAGTTGAAATTTTGAGTTCTTGGGCAAAATGTTTTCCACGTGTTGGAATTGTTTGAATTTGGCCAATGCTTGTTGTGCTCATAGGTTTCCCCTATTGTTGATGGCTATGCTGAAAGTTGATATGTCTATATATTGCATCATTTTAGCATCCATTTAGTATAAGTTTCTCATCATCTAAGTGTATATTTAGGCATCATTGTGTTGCATTTTGATCATTTAGAGTCTAAGGTGTCTTTGCATAGTCTTTGCATATTTGTTGCATTTGGAGTGTTCCTCAGGTACATTTGGAGCTAAAGAAACCATTTGGAGCTTTGGGGATGAGTTCGGATCAAAGAGGAGTCGAAACAAAGGTTGACAGAAGTTGTCTGGCATCACCTCGGATTGGAGCCCGTCGGTTTGCAAACCGAGACGGCCTTGGCAGAGAGTTCATTGGTTTGGCTCCATCGGTTTGGACCCGCGGAGCAGCTCGAGACGAAGCCATCAGAACCTTCATCAGTTTGGCCACATCGGACTAACCGAGATGAGACCTCCAGAGATTGCATCGGTCAAGACACCTTGGACTGGCAAACCGAGGCCGACCTTCCAGAGATCCCATCGGTCAAGACGCATCAGACGGACAGGCCGGGACGCGTCCCTCCTCACGCATCGGATTGGAGCCCATCGGTTTGGCAAACCGATGCGGTCTCTTTTCCCAGCCAAAACCGGGTCAATAGCCGGTTTGTTCCGGGTTGACCCGGTCCGATCACTATTCCCTATAAATACTTTTTAGACCTAATTTTATGCCTTAACTTTTATTCTCTTGTTCTTAGCTTACACTTTTATCCACTTTGGGCAAATACTTTGTTTAAGCTTGAATCTTTGAGTTTAATGCAATATCTTTCTTAAATTTCTTGTTTAATCTTTCTCTAATCATGTTTAACCTTTCTCTAATCTTTGATTTGATGGGTTTAAGTATGATTAGTGAGTAGTTTCCTTAGGAACTTAGGGATGAGTTAGATTTAGGGTTTTCTAATGGATTAATCTTGCAATCTAGGATAGATTCTTTCATTCTCTCTTCTTATTAAGTGATTCCTAATGCCAAATAGCTAATCTTTGCTATTTTTGGATCATAAGCATTTCATACACCCACCAAGAGTTTGATGAAATACTTGAACCAACTTAATAAGAGATTTACATTTCTAGCCTAAGACATTAGTTGTTTGGAGTGTTTATCATGCCTTATAGACTTGAAATTAATGCTTTTTGATTATCTTAATGCTAAAACATCATTAGTTTATTAGAGTGATTAAGAAAGGGATTAAGGCCACACATCATGGTTTAATCTTGTTTAAGAGTTCTTGGCATAGAGTTAGCTTGATTAGTTGCTTAAATGATTGCAAGGTTGTCCATTTAGTTTCCCAAATCAATGATTCCATCGCTAGGTTTCGTTTTAGTTAAATTGTTAATCTTGCTTAGTAGTTAATCACTTGTTTTGTGCTTGATTAGTAGTAATTAAGGCCTAGTTTTATAATATTGCTCTAGTAATATCTCTTATAGTTTGTGCTTTGCTTTCAATATTTGTTTGTGACTTGCTTTTATCATTTTAGCTTAGCTTAGACTTAACTTTGTATTCTTATTGCATCATCTCCCAAGATAGATTGATACCTCAATATATTGCAATGATATGAGCAATTGAGGAATTGCTTGCAAGACATAAAAAGTCTTGTTTCAATTTGGCGTCGTTGCCGGGGATCGAACCCGGGTCACCCACGTGACAGGCGGGAATACTTACCACTATACTACAACGACTATAAGGGGAACAACAACCTCTCTTATAGGAGTACTAATGTGGCTAACCCCAATACCAAGTTTACCCTCCACAAGCTACTCAAGGAAAGCCTTTTGTGCCCTACAACAATCAACAAAAAGGTTATGCACCAAGGTCTAACTACCAAGGAGGAAACCAAGGCAACTTTGGTGGGCAAAAGTTCAACCAAGGCAATGCTCCACCGGGTTTTAATCAAGCTTCACAAGGTCCACCACAAGACAATGTTCAGCTTATGCTTCAACAAATCCTACAAGGTCAAGCCAATAGTGATGCTAATATGGGAAAGAAGATTGCTGAAATCAACACAAGGATGGACTCCTCACTCAATGAGCTTGCTACTCAAATTGGGGGTCTTCAACAAAAGTTCAAGCAGCTAGAGAAAGGCAAGGCTTCTAGCTCCAACTCTCAAGGTACTCTACCGGGAAAGTGTGAAGCAAATCCCAAGGAGTACATCAATGCCATTACTTTGAGAAGTGGAAAGGAGTTGCCTCCAAGGTCAAGTCCTTTGATCAATGAGGACATTGAAATTCAAGATGGGGAGGATAGCTTTGAAAAAGCTCAAGATGCTATAACTTTTGATGATGTATATATTGCAAAGAAGAGTAAGGAAGTGGTAAAGGAGAAGCCAAAGGAGGATTTGCACAAGAAGGAGTCAAGATTTGTTCCTCCACCCTACAAGCCTAAGCTTCCTTTTCCCGGGAGGTTTAAGAAACAATTGGTGGAGAAATACAAGGCTATGTTTGACAAGCAAATCAAAGACATTGAGCTCAAGATGCCTTTGGTGGATGCCTTTATGATGATTCCACAATATGCTAAGTTCTTGAAGGATACCGTGGCACAAAGAGCAAGGGATATCCAAGGAGTTATGCTAGTTTCTCAAGAGTGTAGTGCCATAATCCAAAGCAATGTGATACCAAAGAAGCTAGGAGACCCCGGATCTTTCACAATACCATGCGCCCTAGGTCCTCTTAGTTTTGAAAATTGCTTGTGTGATCTTGGAGCTAGCATCAACCTTATGCCCTATTCAATTGCAAAGAAGCTTGGTTTCACCAAGTACAAAGAGTGTGGAATCTCCTTGATACTTGCGGATAGAAGTGTGAGGTTACCTATTGGAGTTCTTGAAGATTTGCCTATCAAGGTTAGTAACTTCATCATCCCCACGGATTTCATGGTGCTCAAGATGGATGAAGAGCCAAAGGATCCTTTGATTTTGGGAAGACCCTTCCTAGCTACAGCTGGTGCTATTATAGATGTTAAGCATGGAAAGATTGGCTTACATCTTGGAAAAGGGATTGAGTTGAAGTTTGACATAAAGAAGACTTTGAGGAAGCCCACCATTGATGGTCAAGTATTCTACATTGAGACTATGGATGAGCTAGCCGATGAGTTGCTAGAGGAACTAGCTCAAGAGGACCATCTTGGTGTTGCTCTCACCAAACCACATGGAGAGAATGGGTACTTGGATGAGGAAACACAAGCATACATGCAAATGCTTGATTCGCGCAAGGCTCTAGATGGGGAGGAAGTTTTTACACGATTGGTAGCTTCATGTGAGGGTGAAGTGGAATGTGACCAAGACAAGAGGTCCATGGAAGTTGAGGTTTCAAGTCAAGGGCAAGAGGAAAAGCTAGAGGAGCTTGAGGATAGCGAATGGGCTAAGGACCTTGATGAGGATTGGAGCGAACTTAAGGCCCCAAAGGTGGACCTCAAACCACTTCCCATTGGACTAAGGTATGCTTTCTTAGGCCCTAACTCTACTTACCCCGTAATTGTGAATGATTGCTTGAGTGATGATGAGCTCAACTCTCTCCTTAATGAGTTGAGAAAGTATAGGAGAGCTATTGGTTACTCTTTGAGTGATATCAAAGGCATATCTCCTATGCTTTGTACTCATAGGATTCACCTTGAAAATGAAAACACTTCCTCAATTGAACACCAAAGAAGATTAAACCCAAACCTTAAGGAGGTGGTGAAGAAGGAAATTTTAAAACTTTTGGAAGCTAATGTGATTTACCCTATTAGTGATAGCACTTGGGTGTCTCCCGTGCATGTTGTCCCTAAGAAGGGTGGAATCACTGTGATTAAGAATGATAAGGATGAATTAATACCAACTAGAACCATCACCGGCCATAGGATGTGTATTGATTATCGAAAACTCAATGCTTCTACTAGGAAAGATCATTTCCCTCTTCCTTTTATTGATCAAATGCTTGAGAGATTGGCTAACCATCCCTTCTATTGTTTCCTTGATGGATATAGTGGGTTCTTCCAAATACCCATTCATCCTAATGATCAAGAGAAGACTACTTTCACATGCCCTTATGGTACCTTTGCATATCGAAGGATGCCATTTGGGTTTTGTAGTGCTCCAGCCACCTTTCAGAGGTGCATGATGAGTATCTTCTCCGATCTTATTGAGAAAATGGTAGAGGTGTTTATGGATGAATTTTCTGTGTATGGTGCCTCTTTTTCTGCTTGTCTTTCTAATCTTTGCAGGGTTCTACAAAGATGTGAGGAGTTTCACTTGGTGCTCAATTGGGAAAAGTGTCACTTCATGGTCAACTGATAGGGGTCTAGTTTTACCCAAATAATCAACTACTGCAAGTGCACAGCAATGCAGTTGAAGTATAAGGGGTATCGAATCCTCAGGGAAGTTTAAGCTACTCTTATGGTTTCTGGGTTTAGATTATGCTAGGCGATTAATTTAAAGTATTCTAAAGCAATGCAGAAATAAGTAAACGATTTTTATAAAACGATGTAAGTTCAGAGACAAAGGCTCTAGGCAAGGATAATTATCAGGTTTAAATCCAAGAATCCAGAATCTAAGTTTATTAGGGATTTTATTAAGAACCGTCTAGAACTCGAAACTCTAAGTTAAAACCAATCAACTCTCGTTGCAGAAGTTATCTATACCTAAATCTCTAAATTCCAAATCTCTTTGCGAATTTAAACAATTAAGGCAAGCAATAAGAACAGGTTTGATTTGTTCACAAATTACCTAAACCAAATCTCTTTGCGAATAGATAATTTGCTCACCTATGATTAGTTCAAGTTATTAATAATGCTCTCGCATCTATTAAACAACCTAAGATTTGATTTCTAAGTGATCAATTCAGAGAATCAAGTTAAGCACAAATCAAGGTGAAGATCTAAGTGATTTCCCTAATAATTCTAGTGATTCTACAAACTCTTCATCAAACCCTAAATCACCCTAACCTAACTAGCAAACTACTCAGACATAATTAATGGAACAGAAATCATGGCTGAAATAAATTGCATAAATAAATAGAAGAGAATGATACTAGGGTTCAAAATCTGGCTCAGATGAGTTAGACTTGTCTCCCTAAAAGCTCTGGAACAATCTCTCTCTAGGTCTCAAAATCTCTAAATTATGAAAGTGTAATTGGCTAAACAATGCCAGAAAACTATTTATAGAAGGGGATTTTTTCGTCCAGGGGTAATCTTGTAATTCTTCAAAACTTGACCTCTTTCCTTTTTCTGATTGGAAACCGTCACGCTTTGGCCGACTCTGACTTGGTGTCGATCGACACTGATGGTGTCGATCGACACTCAGCTCGTAAATCCAGCCACTTGACTTCATCACTTTGGCTGCTTCTCCAAAATGCTGCAAAACGTTCCAGTTTCTTCCATTTAGCTCCAAATGCTCTCCATCCTGTAAAGACTCTAAAAAGACTCCAAAACTAGCAAAAGACTCTATAAAAACCCTTATATCATGGCTTAAAAACGGGTAAAAACCATGATATATCAACTCCCCCAGACTTAGCATTTGCTTGCCCTCAAGCAAAACAGAAACTTAGACTGGAGTAGAAGTTTGAAAACAGGAACTTCCAAGTACTTTTTCAAAACGCCACATTGATTAACACTTCTTGAATCCACATGATATTAGAGCCAACCTTAGGAAATTTTCAATGTACTTACCACAAGTTTAGCAATCTCCCAGTTCAAATCCAGATCCTTTCCTTG
>JAHZTW010000002.1:37365684-37394418 GCA_020283515.1 Alliaria petiolata | reverse complement strand
GAAACAAAATGCAGACTCAAGTGAAAAGAAAAACTGACTCAAAGTACTAAAAAGAAAAAGGATGAGAAAGTCACTCGTCGTCATCAGCATGTGGTGGAGAGGAACGTGGTGGCGTAGGTGGTTGAACGCAGGTAGACACAGATGAAATAGCGTTCCAGATGGCCTGGAAACTCTGAACCACGTATCGCTGGAAAGCAGCCTGCTCCATAGGAATCTCAGGAGCGTCTGGAAGGTGATGCGGTCCAATAGGCTCTAAAGTAGCCGGTGCTCTGCGTCTAGATGGTCGTGGAGGATCTGTAGCTGTGCGTGATGAAGTACCTCTGCGTCTGGCAACGGGGGCATCCCTGAGCTTGGTCGGACTAGGCTGAAATGCTAGACGCCCTGGGTTGCTGGTAATGTGAGTGAGGTCTTTGTCAGGTAGCTGAATCAAACGCTGCACTCTCTGCTCGTCGCTGAATGCCCACAGTCTCTCTCCGGTCATCCAGTGAGTCCTCTTCAGGTAATCGATATCCACCAAGGCACGCGATGTAACAATGAAACATGTAGAAGTGTCTATCCCGCAGTGCTGGAAGATGGGTGTAAGAAGACTCCCTATGGTCTCTGGCTTCAGCTTCGTCCCGCTGAAAGGCTTCGTCTTCAAAGAAGCCAAATGATGAGCAAATACCGCGCCAAGGTTCGCGCTAACTGGCGCGTCATCATCCTCATAGATCTCAGACCAGAGACCTCGATAGAGCAGCACCAACTCAGACACTCGCATCTTCCATGGCTCGTGCTTACACAGAAGTGTAGTGGAGAACAATCGAACCAAATAGCGCAGAGTAGGATGACGAATCTCGGTGTGAGTGGAGGTCTTAGAATCATACCTCCCATTCCCGAAGTGCGACCAGAAGTTCTGGTTATCAGAAAGCTGAGTCTGAAGAGAGACCCCAGTGGCATGGTCGTCGTCGAATCCATAGATCCCACAGAGGTCTGGAAGGGAAATGCGGTATCTGATTCCGCGGATGAGGAAGGTCAATGTCCCTTCCAGAGCATTCCTGTTGATCTCGTTCCAGTAGTAGACCCTGGCTGTGGGAATGAACTGGCGGACTAGGTCTGGATAGAGATCGAACAGCTTCGTCGCTATAGTGCCCATCCCAATCCTGCTCATCAAGGACAAGATGTCATCCTTGATTCCTAGCGCGTTCATCGTCTTCTCACATGCAAAACGAGTTGGAGTGATCTCCACTCGCAGCCACGCATTGTAGAACAGCGTGTCGTAATCGTCCCATGTCTCGCTGATATCTCTGTAAATGCACGCGTCCTTTGCCACCTCTGCAGCTGGTGAATCGTCCCAACGTCGTGTCACACGAACCTTCACCTTTTCAGGCTTAGGCCATGGAGGAAGAGCCGGAATTGCCTCGTCATTTGCAGTTCCTGAGGCTTCAGCGTCAGTTTCCCGTGGTCTCTTAGTCCTAGGAGCCATCTGCAATGAAAAACCAAAATCAAATCCACCATTGAAGAAATGAAGAACAAAATGTCAGTTCGGGTCGGGTGTCGATCGACACCATGCGTGAAAAATCAATCCCACTCGAAAATCGCAAATGCAACTTCAATCATCATCAAACATCAATCCTATCAATCCCAATAGCAATAATCTGCCTAGTCAAGACCATAAAACCCAATGAAAAATCCAAATTCACAACATTGCATCATGAATTTCCAAAAATTCTGAAATTTTCAAATTGTGCAATTTAGAGGATGAAAAACTGTTGGGTAATGGTTCTAATCATGATATACAACCTAAATGAGCATCATTCAAACAAGAAATCAAGCTAAATAGGTCAAATTCGAAATTTTTCACCTTGTGGCCGAAAATGAAATTGGGAGATTTGAAGAACATACCTTGTAGATCGAATGAATGGACAATGTAATGTGAAAGAGGGTTAAAATCAGCACGGATTAGAGCAAAGAATCACTCAATTTGGTTAAGAAATGAGAAAGTTGTGATTTGGGAAAAATCCTCTCAAACTCACGGTTTTGAAAATATGAGAGAATGAAGAAGAAGTGTCGGGTTTTGAAGACTTACCCGTAACCGTGCTTGGTGTCGATCGACACAGTGGGTCGGTGATGCCCTCTATATATATATATATATATATATATTTTTTTTTTTTTTTAAGGATAATTAGTAAAACAAAATCCAAAATGTAAAGAAAAACTTACCTAACAGTGGGTTGCCTCCCACTCAGCGCTCGTTTAACGTCAATAGCTTGACTGTGCTTGCGTGATTTAGGCGTTGGGTGCATCATCCAAAGACACAATGTGTCCGTCTGGAATCTCGGCTTGAGCCCAATAGTGTTTCACCCTTTGCCCATTCACAGTGAACTCCTCTCCTTTGGCGTTCGTCAGGACAATTGCTCCATATGGTCTAACTTCTTTGATTGTGAAGGGACCTGACCAACGTGAACGCAATTTACCAGGAAACAATTGCAAACGAGAGTTGTATAGAAGTACCTGGTCATTTGGCTCGAATTGTCTGGAGATGATCTTCTTATCATGATATGCTTTAGTTCTCTCTTTGTAGAGCTTTGAGTTCTCATAAGCATGATAACGAAGTTCATCCAATTCGTGGAGCTGAAGTAGGCGCCTTTCTGCAGCAGGCTTCAAGTCGAAGTTCATCTTCTTGATAGCCCAATGTGCCTTGTGTTCCAACTCAACTGGAAGGTGGCAAGCTTTGCCATAGAGCAGCTGGAAGGGTGTAGTTCCCAAAGGCGTTTTGTATGCAGTCCTGTAGGCCCAAAGTGCATCATCTAACTTTGTTGCCCAATCCTTCCTTGTCTTGCCTACTGTCTTCTCCAGAATTTGCTTGATTTGCCTGTTGGAGACTTCCACTTGTCCACTTGTTTGGGGATGATAAGGGGTCGCGACGCGATGCTGAACACCATGTTTCTTTAGCAGCTTGTCGAACACCTTGTTGATAAAGTGAGATCCACCATCACTAATGACAATCCGAGGTACTCCGAATCTTGGGAAAATGATGGTCTGAAACATCTTCAGAACTACTGCAGCATCATTGGTTTTAGAAGCAATTGCTTCCACCCACTTAGAGACATAGTCCACAGCTACCAAGATGTACTGCATTCCGAATGATGGAGGAAAAGGACCCATGAAGTCAATACCCCAACAATCAAAGACTTCAACTTCAAGGATGAAGTTCTGTGGCATCTCATTCCTCTTGCTGATCTTTCCTATTCTTTGACAAACATCACACTTCATGATGAAGAGCTGGGCATCTTTGAACATAGTAGGCCACCAAAAGCCTGCTTGAAGAACCTTGAATACTGTTTTGAATGTAGCAAAGTGTCCAGCATACTCAGAACCATGACAGTGGAACAGCACATCACGTACCTCACTCTCTGCAATGCATCTTCTGTAAACATTGTCTGAACAATGCTTATATAAGTGTGGCTCATCCCAATAGTACCTTCTAAGTTCCCTCATGAACTTCTTCTTCTCATAACCCTTGAGATGTGTCGGCTCAACGTCAGCAGCAAGGAAGTTCAAGATGTCAGCATACCATGGTCGAGTTGCATCATTAATGGTGAAGATTGTCTGCCAAAACACCTCTCCTAAGAGCCTGTGAATCAATGAAGATCCATGGTGTCGATCGACACTAGTAAATTTGGCAAACTTCGAAGTGTGGATCCGCTATTCGTTCTCATTATTTCGGACGGGGTGTCGATCAACACTCCCCTAGTGTCGATCGACACTAGGCGATTCTGCTCTGAGATCATACTTTGCAGACAACTCTCAACAAGGTATACATTCTCTTCAGGCAAAAAGTCATCAATTGGCACGTCATCTTCAACCCTGATCCTTAAGAGATGATCAGCTACTCCATTTTCAACTCCTTTCTTGTCTTTGACCTCTATGTCGAACTCTTGAAGAAGTAGAATCCATCGTAGCAATCTTGGCTTTGCATCCTTCTTCTACATCAAGTACTTCAATGCAGAATGATCAGTGTGAACAATCACCTTCGAGCCAACAAGGTACTGCCGAAATTTCTCAAAGGCAAATACCACAGCTAACAATTCCTTCTCCGTAGTCGCATAGTTCTTCTGAGCATCATCCAAAGTCCTGCAGGCATAATAGATAGCATGAAGTTTCTTGTCCTTCTTCTGTCCTAATACCGCGCCCACTGCGAAATCACTGGCGTCACACATCACCACGAAAGGTAAATCCCAGTCAGAAGGTTGCACAATTGGAGCACTCACTAATGCTTGCTTAATCTGTTAAAAGGCTGAAAGACATTCTGCAGTGAAATCGAATTTCACATCTTTGCAAAGAAGAGCAGTGAGTGGCCTTGCAATCCTGCTGAAATCTTTGATGAATCTTCTGTAGAATCCAGCATGTCCTAGAAAACTCCTTACTGACTTCACAAAATCTGGTGCATGTAGTGTTGTCATGACCTCTATCTTGGCGCGATCCACTGCAATGCCTTCTGCTGAAACCTTGTGTCCAAGTACAATCCCATCTGTGACCATGAAGTGACACTTTTCCCAGTTCAGAACCAAGTGCTTCTCTTCACATCGCTGCAACACTGCGCATAGGTTGTCCAGACAGTCTTTGAAGGATGACCCATAAACAGAAAAGTCATCCATAAAGACCTCCATGAACCTCTCAATCATGTCCGTGAAGATCGCCATCATACACCTCTGAAAAGTCGCAGGAGCATTACAAAGTCCAAATGGCATCCTGCGATATGCAAATGTACCATAAGGACATGTAAAGGTGGTCTTCTCCTGATCATCTGGATGGATCGGAATCTGGAAGAATCCTGAATAGCCATCCAAGAAACAGTAGTATGGATGATTTGCCAATCTCTCAAGCATCTGGTCGATGAATGGTAAGGGAAAGTGGTCTTTTCTGGTCGCGGCATTCAGCTTCCTGTAGTCTATGCACATCCTGTGTCCAGTCACAGTCCTTGTTGGAATCAGCTCGTTCCTCTCATTCTTCACCACTGTAACTCCTCCTTTCTTAGGAACCACGTGAACCGGACTGACCCAAGTGCTATCCGAAATGGGATAGATGATTCCTGCTTCCAAGAGCTTCATGATCTCCTTCTTGACAACTTCTTTCAGGTTCGGATTTAGCCTCCTTTGGTGTTCAATTGACGACTTGGTCTCATCCTCAAGGTGAATCCGATGCATGCATAAGTCTGGTGAGATACCTGAAATGTCATCAAGAGAATAGCCAAGAGCTTTGCGATATTTGCGCAGCTTGCTTAGCAACAACGTGAGCTCTGCATTGTTCAAAGAAGCATTAACAATTACAGGATATGTGGAATTAGGACCAAGAAATGCGTACCTTAGCCCGGCAGGGAGCTGTTTAAGCTCGACTTTAGGTGCCTTAGCCTCACTCCAATCAGCGAGTGTGGCTTTTGTTGATGATCGCGAAGGGTGTCGATCGACACTGCTTGGTGTCGATCGACACAGGTCCTCAGCAGCGACTAGTTGCATCACTTGCTCGCTTGCATCTAACATCTTCGCGTATCCAGCAGCTGCATCGTCCAAGCACTCAATGTCCTTTGTGGAAGTGGTCAATGCACGTTCCAGAGGGTCTGTAGGGTGGTCCTCTTGGAAAATTTCTTCAGCAAGGTTGGTGAGTGAATCGACATAGAAGGTCTGTCCATCAATTGTTGGCCTCTTCATCAGCTTCTCCATGTCGAAATTCATCACCAAATCTCCAAGGTTCAGCGCGATCCTGCCCTTCCTCACGTCAATGATCGCTCCAGCTGTAGCCAAGAATGGTCTACCAAGTATGAGAGGGTCTTTGGGTTCCTCATCATATGCCAAAACCACGAAGTCTGTGGGAATCAAGCAATCTCCCACTTTGATAGGAACATCTTCCAAAACACCTTCAGGAATTCTGACGGATCGATCAGCAAGTACTAGGGAGATTCTTGTGGCCTTGAAATCTGTCATGTCCAGCCTTAGAGCAACTGAAAGAGGCATCAAGTTGACACTTGATCCTAAATCACACAAAGATCTTCCGAACTTGTCTGAAAAGATGGAGCAGTCTAGAACAAAGCTTCCCGGATCGGAGAGTTTCTCTGGAAGCCTGTTCTGAATGACAGCACTAACTTGCTCCGATATCATCATTATGCTTTCCTCCATGTCCATGTTGCTTGTCATCATCCACTTCAAGTATCTCTTTATCACTGGAGTAGTTCTAATGGCATCCATCAAAGGGATTTCAACCACTAGTCTATCCATGATAGCCTTGCATCTAGCGTCCAACAGCTCCTTCTTAGACTTCTTTGTCACTAAGGGGAAAGGGATCTTCGGTTTGTAGATCCTTTCTTCAGCAACAGTCTTGGTTTTAGCTCGATCTGGTTCAGTCCGTGGTGGGTGTCGATCGATACCCTCCTGGTGTCGATCGACACTCGTCGTAGAAGGTGTTTCCTTCGCTTCTGGTTCAGGTTCAGGATCGTCCTTGTCGTTCATCTCTTCGGGTGTCGATCGACACACAGTAGTGTCGATCGACGCTGGGTCCGCAGCATCTTCTAAATCTTCAATTTCCTCAATGCTAAGGCCCCTCTTCTGGACAGGCTGAAGGTTCTTCCCACTCCTCAATGTGACAGCATTCACTTGGCGTTTCGGATTGGTATCCGTCTTCCCTGGAAGGAATCCCTCTTGCCTGCTAACAGCTTCTGCAGTCTGAGCTACTTGAACATCCAACTTCTTCATATGAGAACTCAAGCTCTCAATCTTCCCATTCTGGTCCTGGTACAGTGAATCCATCTTGCCATTGAAATTCACTGTAAGCTTCTGCTGTCCCTCCAAGATCTGCTCTAGCATTGCCTTCATTTTGTTGTCTTGAGGAGAAGGCTTCTGGTATAAAGAATTTCCATAGCTCCTAGTGTAGTTGCTGTTCTGAAATGGGAGTTTCGGCGTGTAACCATAAGAGTTTTGATTTCCTGTGAAGGAACTCTTCTGATAATTTCCAGTGAAGTTCCTATTTCCCTGTTGGTTCCCATAGCGCTGGCCCTGAAATCCACTTCCGTTGATGTAGTTCACGTCCTCTTCTTCACAGTCTGGTTCTGGTTCGAATGACACCACCTCATTGGCAAAATGGACTTGCTTCTTCCCCACCAAGAGATTGTGTACATTGTCCAGCTTCCTGTTGACTTCAGCGATTTGGTTTCCTCCAGATTTTCCTGCGCTTTGTCTTCTCTCGAAGTCGGCATTTTTGGTGCTGTTACTAGAAGCCAAATTGTCAATAAGCTCTATCGCATCTTCTGGAATCCTTGTGTTGAAGTTGCCATTGCTTGCAGAGTCCAAGGCCATCTGGTACCTCCAATCAATCCCTCGGTAAAAGATACAGATAAGCTGTGGTTTGCTAAAACCGTGATGTGAACAGTCCCTCTGGTAAGCCTTGAATCGCACCCATGAAGCTTTGAATGCTTCAGCAGGTCCTTGGGAGAATGTAGTGATCTTCATCCGCAGCTCCTTGGATCTTGCATCATCAAAGAAGTTGCATAAGAATGCATTCTTTGTTTCTTCCCAAGTGTTTAACGATCCTGGATCAAGCTGCTTCAACCAGTAAGACGCATCGCCTGCAAGCGAGTAAGGAAAAAGCTTGCAGAAAATGTAGTCGTAGGTCACTCCATTGGCCTTGATGCTTGATGCGAGGTCCTCAAATCTTTCGACGTGGTCCATGGGATGCTCATTAGGGAGACCATGAAAGGGATGTTGAGCCACTAAAGTGTAGTAAGCAGGCTTCAGCTCGAAGTCATTCCTCTGAAATGCAGGAGGACGGATCGCAGCTCTATTGGCATAGAACTGGTCTGGGCGGTTGTACTCGCCTAGTGTTCTTCCACGTCCAGCTTCTGCAACTTTGACGATGATGGCGCCACCCTCATCAAGTCTCTGTCCTTGGGCGTTCCTTCTGTTACCCTGCAGGTCAACAAAGTTGCCAGCCTCGTTGCGTATCATGATTACTGGTTCTGCCATCTCTGTCTGCGCAAGGTGTCGATCGATACTCAGTATGTCGATCGATGCTTGTTGTGGAAGGTGTCGATCGACGCCTGTTGTGGCGATCGATGCTCGTGCAGACTTGCGGTTCGTACGTTCGAGATGGTTGATTTCCTGGTTCAAAGTGACTAGTTCTTCTTCCTTGTTGCTCCTGGTACTGGGCATGCACCTGAAATAAAAGATAGAGAACTAAATCAGTAACAAAAATAAAACAAAAACCTAGACAGAATCCTAATACTAGATCCCGTTAGGTAGCTATTACTTCCCCGGCAACGGCGCCAAAAACTTGATAGGGGTCTAGTTTTACCCAAATAATCAACTACTGCAAGTGCACAGCAATGCAGTTGAAGTATAAGGGGTATCGAATCCTCAGGGAAGTTTAAGCTACTCTTATGGTTTCTAGGTTTAGATTATGCTAGGCGATTAATTTAAAGTATTCTAAAGCAATGCAGAAATAAGTAAACGATTTTTATAAAACGATGTAAGTTCAGAGACAAATGCGCTAGGCAAGGATAATTATCAGGTTTGAATCCAAGAATGTAGAATCTAAGTTTATTAGGGATTTTATTAAGAACCGTCTAGAACTCGAAACTCTAAGTTAAAACCAATCAACTCTCGTTGCAGAAGTTATCTATACCTAAATCTCTAAATTCCAAATCTCTTAATTCTCCAAAACTTGACCTCTTTCCTTTTTCTTATTGGAAACCGTCACGCTTTGGCCAACTCTGACTTGGTGTCGATCGACACTCAGCTCGTAAATCCAGCCTCTTGACTTCATCACTTTGGCTGCTTCTCCAAAATGCTCCAAAACGTTCCAGTTTCTTCCATTTAGCTCCAAATGCTCTCCATCCTGTAAAGACTCTAAAAAGACTCCAAAACTAGAAAAAGACTCTATAAAAACACTTATATCATGGCTTAAAAACGGGTAAAAACCATGATATATCATCAATGAATGCATTGTGTTGGGTCATAAGATCTCTGAAGATGATATAGAAGTGGATAGAGCCAAGATAGATGTCATGGTCAAGATGGCGCCTCCAATCAATGTGAAAGGCATAAGGAGTTTCCTTGGGCATGCCGGTTTCTATAGGAGATTCATCAAGGATTTCTCTAAGATTGCTAGACCTTTGACAAGACTCCTTTGCAAGGAGGTGGAACTTTTGTTTGATGGAGAATGCTTGCAAGCTTTTGAGACCATCAAGAAGGCACTTATGAGTGCACCCATTGTGCAAGCACCAGATTGGAGTTTACCTTTTGAGATCATGGCTGATGCTAGCGACTATGCCGTTGGAGTTGTGCTTGGGAAAAAGAAAGACAAGAAGCTCCATGTGATTTACTATGCTAGTAGAACACTTGATGATGCTCAAACCAAGTATGCCACAACAGAAATGGAACTCTTGGCAGTTGTGTTTGGTTTTGAGAAGTTTAGATCTTACTTGGTGGGATCAAAGGTCATAGTGTACACCGATCATGCTGCATTGCGCCATATATATGCCAAGAAGGAGACCAAGCCAAGGCTCCTTAGATGGATTCTGCTTCTACAAGATTTTGACATGGAAATAGTGGACAAGAAGGGTGTAGAAAATGGTGTGGCTGATAATTTGTCAAGGATGAGGATTGAAGATGCTTTGCCAATCAATGATTCTTTACCGGAGGAACAAATCATGATGATCAATAGCATTGCTAGTGTGCATGGAATTGGAAGAAAGCTTGAAGAGATTCAAGGCATGAAAGCAAAGAGTGAGCCTTGGTATGCTGATTTTGTTAACTACTTGGTATGCAATGAGGAGCCCACTCATCTCAACACCTATCAAAAAAAGAAGTTTTTGACAGATGTGTCACACTTCTATTGGGATGAGCCCTCCCTCTATAAGAGATGTGCTGATGGGATATATAGGAGATGCTTGGCACAAGAAGAAGTTGAGAGTGTGATCTTCCATTGTCATGGGTCAAGATATGGAGGGCATTTTGCAACATTCAAAACAGCTACAAAAGTGCTTAAAAATGGGTTTTAGTGGCCTACATTGTTCAAGGACACTCATGAGTATATCAAGAGATGTGAGCCTTGTCAAAGGAAGGGGAACATAAGCAAGAGAGATGAGATGCCCCAAAACCCAATCTTAGAAGTGGAATTGTTTGATGTTTGGGGCATAGACTTCATGGGACCTTTTCCATCTTCTTTTGGAAACCAATACATCTTAGTGGCTGTTGATTATGTCTCAAAGTGGGTTGAAGCCATTGCAAGTCCCACTAATGACTCCAAGGTCGTGGTCAAAATGTTCAAGAGCATAATCTTCCCAAGGTTTGGTGTACCAAAAGTGGTGATTAGTGATGGAGGAAGCCACTTCATCAACAAGGTCTTTGAAGGGCTATTGAACAAGCATGGTGTCAAGCATAAGGTAGCTACCCCTTACCACCCTCAAACTAGTGGTCAAGTGGAAGTCTCAAACCGTGAGATCAAAGCTATTTTGGAGAAAACTGTGGGTCTAACAAGAATAGATTGGTCAATCAAGCTTGATGATGCTTTGTGGGCCTATAGAACAGCTTTCAAGACACCAATTGGAAGGTCTCCCTTCAACCTTGTGTATGGAAAGGCTTGTCATCTATCGGTAGAGATTGAGCACAAGGCTTTGTGGGCTGTGAAGCTTCTCAACTACAACATAAAAACCGCCCAAGAGAAAAGATTGATTCAACTCCAAGAACTTGAGGAGATTAGGCTTGAGTCTTATGAAAGCTCAAAGATTTACAAGGAGAGGACCAAGGCTTTCCATGACAAGAGGATTGTGAAGAAGGAGCTAAGTGTTGGTGACAAAGTTCTTCTCTACAATTCAAGATTGAAGTTGTTCCCGGGTAAGCTCAAGTCAAGGTGGGGAGGCCCTTTTGAGATTAAAAAAGTATTGCCTTATGGAGCCATCACTTTGATTGGGAAGAATGGGGAGAGCTTCACAGTAAATGGTCATAGGGTCAAGCCATACTTGGTGAATGAGTCTAAAGAAGAGGCAAGCTCATGTCCACTTCAAGATCCTCCACGTGCCTAAGAGTTTGAAAAGTCAAGCTTAGTGACTTTAAACAAGCGCACTTGGGAGGCATTCCCATGCCTATCCTTGTATATATTCTTGTTTTTCATTTTTAATATTGTGTTTTTAAGTGTTGGTGATTGTCAGGTTTGAGCCATTTGAATAGAACTTTGATGGAAGACATGAAATGAGAAGTTTTAGGCTGCATCGGTTTGCAACACCTCGGTTTGCCAAACCGAGGTGACCATGGCAGAGAATCCCTCGGACGGGATGCATCGGACGGCCAAACCGATGGTGCCTCGGCAGAGATCTCATCGGCCTGGCTGCATCGGACAAGCAATCCGAGGCCGACCTTCCCAAGAGTTCATCGGTTAGTGGTACATCGGATTGCCAAACCGATGCAGCCCCAAAAGGTAAGTCAACTCCTTCCTTTTCCTCTTTGATCGGTTCAAATTGAGTAAACCAAGCCTTTTCTAAACCAATTTTCACAGAATTTTGTTTGGTTTAGTCCCTTCTTCTTCCCCAACTCGTTTTTCTCCTCCATTCTCCCATTGTTTCACTATTTTGAGCATAAAACTCTCAATTTTCACTCAAATTTGGTGATTCAAAAACCCACTTGCTTGGAATTCTATTGTCTAGCTGTTTCTATTCCAATTTCGGGCCACTCTCTTGTGCAAGGAACAAGGTATCTTTTCTGTATCTCCCTCTCTATATCCATGATTTTCTCTTTGTGAAACTTGAGGAAATTGGTGAATTGGAATCGAATTTGGTTGCTAGAAGATTGGGTTATACTTGGGAATGATAATCTTATTGATTTAGTAGGCAAAAACGTGAATGCATTGAGAAATTTTGGAATTTTTGGCACTTAGGGTTCTTGAGATAAAAGGGGTCTGAAAATTGCAAATTGGTGATCTAAATGTGGTTTAAATTTGGGGCTTTTGCTTGTAATTAGATGCATTACCCACGTTTAAGCATAACCCCTCTTGAATTTGAGTTTTGACAAAATTGAATTTTTGAGTTCATGCCAAAATTTTCTCTAAGTATGGAAATTTTTGATATTTGGTTTTCTCTTGCTATTGTCTATAAATTCTAATCTTGTTGATGGCAATAATGAGAAGCTAACTTTTACCCAAGAATTTCCTTTTCATAGGTGCAAATGGTGAAGGTTAGAGGGCCATATGATGGAGAAACGGATCAACAAAGGGAGGATAGGAGAAAAGGGAAGAGAGCGATGGTGCATGGTGAGGGGAGCAAACGTGCGAAAGAGACTGTTGAAAAAGAAGCCACATCAAGTGAAGTGTATAAGATTCTCATGGACATGGAGCATAAAGGGACAAGATTCCCTCACATGGAGACTCTTAGGGAGCTTGGCTTGTTTGATGATGTGCTAGAGCTCTACACACAAATGGGAATGAAGAAATTCTTCCAAATGGCTCACCCAACCTATATGGCACCACTTTGCCAATTCCTCTCCACTCTCAAGGTGACATTCTACCCTCTTTGTGAGGAACCAAGTGAAGAACAAGAGCTAGATGGGCATGGCTTCATCACTTTCAAGGTGGGGCGCAAGCACCATAGAATGTCTTTCAAGGAGCTTAATGAAGTGTTTGGGTTTGAATAAGGATGGAGAAGAGGAAAAGTTGTGGAGTTTCGACGGGATGAGCTTTCAAATCTGTGGAAGTATATAGCAGTTGGAAACTTCAAGGCTGGTACAAGCAAGAGTGGCGCCATCACTCATCCCGCAGTGAGGTATGTGCACAAGGCACTCACCCATACCTTCTTCGCAAGAAAGGAGTGTGGTTATGTGGTTGAGGAAGAGCTCGAGCTTTTGGACATGGGATTCAAGAACATCCTAAGGAACATAAGGATTGGGAATAAGGTGATAACCTTGCATGGAGAAGGTTCCGGGATAGGCTTGATCTCTCTCCTATTGAAGAAGCTACTAAGCTACAAGGAATGGGCTACTACAACTAAGGACATTGCACCACAACTCAGCGTGGGCGGGATAGTGACACCCATTCTAGAGGCTTGTGGAGCGGATCTTGGGGAGGTCACGCATGAGATTGAGTGGATGGACATTTCATACCTTCGCAAGACGAGGTTCCTTAGTGGGATGGCGGGAGGTAAATATGTCTACAAGTTCGCTTTTGGAGAGAGAACGGAAGCAAGGATCCGCCTTCCATGCACCCATTTGACTAGCTTTAGTGAGAGGAGTCACATCGACTTCCGTCCCCCAAGTGACGAGCTCTACAACCCTTTGGTTGATCCTCCACTTCAGACCACAAAGAGAACAAGGGCCTCCACGAGCCAAGCAAGCGCCGAGCTTAGCCAAGAGGAAAATCAAGAGGAGCCTTTGAGTCCGAAAGTTGGGAGTGAGCGCTACTTCTTTGATGCTTATGATCTAGCCGTGCCTTCCTAGCCCCTTAGAGAAGCACATCATCGCATCAACGTCCTCCAAAGGTGGAACAAGTACCAAGACAAGACCATTAGAAAGATGGTCAAAACCATCAAGGGAATGGCAAAAGAGATCAAAGGCCTAAAGAACAAGATTGGGGGTGCTTCATCATCATCAAGAGCTCCCAATGTGCATGAGGAGGAAGCAATGGGAGGAAGCGCCATGGAGCTTGATAGGAGGCACTCTTTCCACGTGCAAGAGAGGAATGTTTCCCATGAGGAAGCACCACGATCCTCCTCCTATGAGACTCGCCGTAGGAAGAGGAAGCCAATGCGTTCCCCAACACCGGAGTCAAGCAACCAATCATACTCAATGGGGGAATCCTCTTCCTCCTCAACCCAATTCTAGAGGTAACACTCCAAACTCCATTGTATATACCATTAGTTTTTATTTTGCCTTGATCTATCATTTTGTCATATTGATTGCAGTCTCTCTCGGACTTTTATAACACAAGGGACTGTGTAATTTAATTTGGGGGAGAGGTTGAGAGATTAGACTTGTGTTTTGTGATCTTATTTTCCTTTTTCATGCATCTTTGAGTCTCATGCATACATCTATGGCATAGAAAAAACAAAAAACAAAAATTGGAAAAATTTCAAAAATTTCAAAAAAATAGCATGTAGTTGCATTTGCATTTGTTACATAAGTAGGATTGAGTCTAGCTTTCATATAGGATTGCATTCATGCATAGGGGACAATGATGATTTTTCCTTGTAAGGTGTTAAACTCATGAATTAGTTCAAGGCCCTAGTTAATAGTTGTTTGATGCTTTGTGTGCAAATTTTGAAAGTTAAAGTTGAACCCTACTTGGACCTCACCATTTGATATTCAAATTTTAATTGAAGCAAGCTTTGAATAGAAACCACCTCTCTTGAACTTGAACCTAATTTGAAAAAGTAATTATCATGGTTATGCATTGCTAGAGAACTTGTGGATACCATATACATATTTGGGTTATCTTCTTTCCTTTTACCACTCTTGTTAACCCAAATAGCCGACTCTCATCCTTAGAGCGGTTTAAAACGAATTCCATAACTAAGCTTCCTTTGAAACCTCTTCCTTATTGAGTGCATTAGGCCTTTTTCATCTTGTGAACTTAGCAAAAAGTGTTGAGTTTAGAGCGACAAGGATAGGCTTTCATGTAGCTAGCTCGAGAACAATGAGCTAGATGATAGGATAGGATTCTTGGGTGGAAATTTTGGCTTTACATTTGGTTTGGAACAAGTAAGTGGGCAAAGTTGAGTTGGTGAAAAGGGGAAAACGAAAATATTTGGAACAAGTGTTGGCATTGTATATTGTGCTCTAAGTGTTAAGAAAAGAAAAGAAATCCTCTAGAAAAGAAAAGTAAAAGAGCCAAGAAAAAGAATAAATATGGCTAAGATGTTATAAGAAAGAGGATAGCAAATTGTGAATGAAAAGAGAATGAGCTTGAAGTAAAAGTGTGCCAACACTTGTGGTTGTAGAAGAAGTTTTCCCCAAGTGCTTAAAAGAGAAAAGGAGAAAGTGGTTTGAGCTTATGGGTTTGGCAAATTGCCTTGTAATGGGTAGCTTAGGTTGGACTTGGTGAGTGAGCTTAAAAGAAAAGGAGAGTGAATACAATTATGTTGCAAAGGGTAGATGGAAGTTTGTCCTTGTATGCATAGGTTGCTTTTTACTCTTAGCATTTTGCCAAAGTTCACTTGTTCATTGAGAGATCCCATGCATTGGAACCCCATGAAGTTGAGATCACTTTTATCTCAAAACCTTACCCAAAAACCAAACAAATTTTCTAGCATTGTATGATTCATGATCCATGGTTACTACTTAATGAATGTTAAAGAGTTGGTGAAAATGAATGCTTGTGTAGGTTAAGGCTTGGGTCCACTTGATTGAGTATAGGTATGGCTAGACCTTATGGAGTAGAAATTTGCATAAAAGGCATCCTAGAACTGCTAACTAGGACCATTGAATTGATTCATTTGCTTGGCACCTTTGGATTTGAGTCCCCACTTTCAAACCTCTCTCCTTAGCTTGTGTTTCATTTTCTTGGGGACAAGCAAAAGACAAGTTTGGGGGAGTTGATATGTCTATATTTTGCATCATTTTAGCATCCATTTAGTATAAGTTTCTCATCATCTAAGTGTATATTTAAGCATCATTGTGTAGCATTTTGATCATTTAGAGTCTAAGGTGTCTTTGCATAGTCTTTGCATATTTGTTGCATTTGGAGTGTTCCTCAGGTACATTTGGAGCTAAAGAAACCATTTGGAGCTTTGGGGATGAGTTCGGATCAAAGAGGAGTCGAAACAAAGGTTGACAGAAGTTGTCTGGCATCACCTCGGATTGGAGCCCATCGGTTTGCAAACCGAGACGGCCTCGGCAGAGAGTTCATCGGTTTGGCTCCATCGGTTTGGACCCGCGGAGCAGCTCGAGACGAGGCCATCAGAACCTTCATCGGTTTGGCCACATCGGACTGGCAAACCGAGACGAGCCCTCCAGAAATTGCATCGGTCAAGACACCTCAGACTGGCAAACCGAGGCCGACCTTCCAGAGATCCCATCGGTCAAGACGCATCGGACGGACAGGCCGGGACGCGTCCCTCCTCACGCATCGGATTGGAGCCCATCGGTTTGGCAAACCGATGCGGTCTCTTTTCCCAGCCAAAACCGGGTCAATAGCCGGTTTGTTCCGGGTTGACCCGGTCCGATCACTATTCCCTATAAATACTTTTTAGACCTAATTTTATGCTTTAACTTTTATTCTCTTGTTCTTAGCTTACACTTTTATCCACTTTGGGCAAATACTTTGTTTAAGCTTGAATCTTTGAGTTTAATGCAATATCTTTCTTAGATTTCTTGTTTAATCTTTCTCTAATCATGTTTAACCTTTCTCTAATCTTTGATTTGATGGGTTTAAGTATGATTAGTGAGTAGTTTCCTTAGGAACTTAGGGATGGGTTAGATTTAGGGTTTTCTAATGGATTAATCTTGCAATCTAGGATAGATTCTTTCATTCTCTCTTCTTATTAAGTGATTCCTAATGCCAAATAGCTAATCTTTGCTATTTTTGGATCATAAGCATTTCATACACCCACCAAGTGTTTGATGAAATGCTTGAACCAACTTAATAAGAAATTTACATTTCTAGCCTAAGACATTAGTTGTTTAGAGTGTTTATCATGCCTTATAGACCTGAAATTAATGCTTTTTGATTATCTTAATGCTAAAACATCATTAGTTCATTAGGGTGATTAAGAAAGGGATTAAGGCCACACATCATGGTTTAATCTTGTTTAAGAGTTCTTGGCATAGAGTTAGCTTGATTAGTTGCTTAAATGATTGCAAGGTTATCCATTTAGTTTCCCAAATCAATGATTCCATCCCTAGGTTTCGTTTTAGTTAAATTGTTAATCTTGCTTAGTAGTTAATCACTTGTTTTGTGCTTGATTAGTAGTAAAGGCCTAGTTTTATAATATTGCTCTAGTAGTATATCTTATAGTTTGTGCTTTGCTTTCAATATTTGTTTATGGCTTGCTTTTATCATTTTAGCTTAGCTTAGACTTAACTTTGTATTCTTATTGCATCATCTCCCAAGATGGTTTGATACCTCAATATATTGCAATGATATGAGCAATTGAGGAATTGCTTGCAAGACATAAAAAGTCTTGTTTCAATTATAATGTGCTAACTCTTGCTCAAGGGTATATATTTATAGGTACCAAATGAGAAAGGATAGAGGGTCAAAAGATGGAGAAGCCAACCAACAAAGGGAAGACAAGAGGAAAGGGAAACGGTGAATGGTGCACAGGAGTGGAAGTGCGAAGGAAACTCCGAGGAAAGAGCCTGCTGCAAATGATATTTACAAAGCTCTTATGGCCATGGAACACGAAGGAACAAGATACCCCTATATGGAGACGCTTAGAGAGCTCGTGATATTTGAGGAAGTGCTAGCTCTCTTCACCAACATGGGGATGAGACAATTCTTCCACATGGCCCACCCAACCCACCAAGACTCACTTTGCCAATTCCTTTCTACTTTGAAGGTGGTGTTCTATCCCTTTTGTGAAGCGCCAAGAGAATAGGAAGAGAGGGATGGACATGGCTATATAAGATTCAAGGTGGGGCGCATGAGCTATAGGATGACTTCCAAAGAGCTCTGTGAAGTGTTTGGGTTTGAAGAGGGATGGAAGAGAGGAAAGCTCATGGACTTTCCAAGTGGTGAACTTACAAGTTTGTGGAGGTACATTGGGGTTGGCAAGTTCAAAGCTGGAATGAGTAAGAGTGGTTCCATTACCCATCCAGCAGTGAGATATGCAAACAAGGTACTCGCCCACTCGTTTTTTGAAGAAAGGAATGCGGGTATGTACTTGAAGACGAGCTTGAGTTTTTGGATCTTGGGCTCAAGGACATTCTAAGGAGCATAAGAGTTGATGGGGAAGTGACAATCTTGAGAGGTGATAGCTCGGGAATAGGGTTGATATCTTTATTCTTGAAGAGGCTATTGGGATACCAAGAGTGGGCAACAACAATCAAGGATTTCGCACCACAACTTAGCATTGGAGGGATTGTTACATCCATTCTAGCCGTATGTGGAGCAGATCTTGGGGAAGTTACAAGCGAAATGAAATGGATGGATATCCAATACCTTAGCAAGACAAGGTTTCTCAATGGGAAGATTGGACAAAGCTATGTCTACAAGTTTGCTTATGGCGAAAAGGCGGAAGCAAGGGTGAAACTTCCTTGCCAAAGCTTGACAAGCTTCACCACAAAGAGTCACATCGATTTTCGTCCTCCCCATGAGGATCTTTATGATCCTTCAAGAGAGCCTCCACTTCAAAGCATAAGAAAGCAAAGAGGCTCCACTAGTGCAGCAAGAGAAGAAGAACCTCAAGAAGAGCAAGAAGCAGCGCCTCCAAGCCCCACATATGGAAGCCAAAGATACTATTTTGATGCTTATGACTCATCCATCCCTAACCAAGCCTTGAGGGAAGCTCATCACCGCATCAACATCCTCCAAAGGTGGAATAAATGGCAAGACAAAACCATTTGGAAGTTGGTCAAGACAGTCAATGGAATGAAGAGCCAAATGAAGGAGCTAAAGGCCAAGGTGGGAGGCGCCTCTTCATCACGAGCTCACCAAGCGGCTGAGCATGAGGAAGACAAATAAGAAAATGCCATGGAGCTTGATAGAAGACATTCATTCCATGTGCAAGAAAGGAGTGCTTCTCATGAGGATCCACCAAGGTTCTCTTATCATGAAACTCGCCGAAGGAAGAGCAGAGCAATGCGGTCACCAACACCGGAGTCCAGCAATCTATCATACTCCATGGAGGAATCCTCCTCCTCCTCAGTCCAATTCTAGGTAACCCTCCAAACCATTGTATATACCATTTAATCTTTATTTTGTTTTGTTTTTGCATTTTGTAATCTTCTCCAAGCTTGGATTACACAAGAGACTGCGTAATTTAAGTTTGGGGGAGTATGGTGTATTTGATCTTGTGTTTTGTGATCTTATCTTCCTTTTTCATGCATTTTTCTTCGAGTCTCATGCATTCATCTATGGCATAGAAAAAACCAAAAAAAATTGAAAAATTTCGAAAATTTCAAAAAAATAGCATGTAGTTGCATTTGCATTTGTCACATAAGTAGGATTGAGTCTAGCTTTCATATAGGTTTGCATTCTTGCATAAGGGACAATGATGAATTTTTCCTTGTAAGGTGTTAAGCTCATGAATTAGTTCAAGGCCCTAGTTAGTAGTTCTTTGATGCTTGAAGAGCAAATTTTGAAAGTAAAAGTTGAACCCTACTTGGACCTCAGCATTTGAAACTCAAGTCTAAATTGAAGCAAGCTTTGAATAGAAACCAGCTCTCTTGATCTTGAACTTAATTTGAATAAACAATTATCATGGCCATGCATTGTTAGAGAACTTGTAGATACCATATACATATTTGGGTTATCTTCTCTCCTTTGGCCACTCTTGTTAACCCAAATAGCCAACTCTCATCTTTAGAGCGGCTAAGATCAGGCACCCTAGCCAAGCTTTCTTTGAGACCTCTATCTTATTGAGTGCATTAGGCCTTTTTCTACTTGTGAACTTAGCAAAAAGTGTTGAGTTTAGAGCGACAAGGATAGGTTTCCATGTAGCTATCCCGAAAACAATGAGATAGATGATAGGTTAAGATTGTTGGGTGGGGATTTTGGCTTGATATTCGATATGAAAGAAATGATTTTGGCAAAGTTGAGGTGGTGGAAAGGGGAAAACGAAAATTTTGAGACAAGTGTTGGCAATGTTTTATATGCTCTAAGTGTTCAAAAGAAAATCCGCTAGAGTTGAACAGTAAGAGAGCCAAGAAAAAGAAAAAAATATAATAAAGAAGGAGGATAACAAATTGTGAAAGAAAATAAAAAGAGCTTGAAGTGAATGTGTGCCAACACTTGTGGTTGTAGAAGAAGTTTTCCCTAAGTTCTTATAAGAGAAAAGGAAAAAGGTTTGAATTATGTGTTTGGCGCATTGCCTTGTAATGGGTAGCCTAGGTTGGACTTGGTGAGTGAGCTAAAAATAAAATAAGAGTGAAGACATTTGTGTTACAAAGGGTAGATGGAAGTTTGTCCTTATATGCATAGGCTGCTTCTTACTCTTAGCATTTTGCCAAAGTTCACTTGTTTATTGAGAGATCGCATAGCATTGGAACCCCCATGAAGTTGAGATCATTTACATCTCAAAACCATACCCAAAACCAAACAAGTTCGCTAGCATTACATGATTCATGATCCATGGTTACTACTTAATGAATGTTAAAGAGTTGGTGAAAATGAATGCTTGTGTAGATTGAGGCTTGGGTTCACTTGAATGAGTATGGGTATGGCTAGACTTTTTGGAGTAGAGTTTGCATTATGAGCATCCTAGAATTAAGAACTAGGACCATTGAGTTGATTCATTTTCTTGACACATTTGGATTTGAATCCCCCCCTTCAAACCTCTCTCCTTAGCTTGTGTTTCATTTGCTTGGAGACAAGAAAAAGAAGTTGATATGTCTATATTTTGCATCGCATTTACTTCCATTTAGTATAAGATTCTTATCATTTAGGAACCTAATTGAGCATCATTGTATTGCATTTTGATCATTTAGAGCTCTAGGATGTCATTGCATAATCTTTGCATATTTTGTTGCATTTGGAGTTTTTCTTAGGTATCTTGGAGGTTAGGAAGACCATTTGGAGATTGGTGGATAGCTTGGAGTCAAGGAGAAGTTTGAGAACAAGAATGAAGAATTGTCTGGCATCACATCGGTTTGCAGCCCATCGGACAACAAACCGATGTGAGCCTCCTCGAGTTCACATCATGGGCTGCATCGGACAGATGGCATCGATCAACAACCTGATGCACAACCACTTGGAAACTTCCTGACTTGCATCGGACAGAGAGACATCGAGCAACAAACCGATGCAAGCACGTTCGAGCTTCGGCATTATTTCTTCTTTGTTCGCATCGGGTAGCAGTGCATCAGACAACAGTCCGATGCGAACACTTAGCCGAGCCTAAAACCGGGTCAAGACCCGGTTTGTTCCGGGTTGACCCGGATCGATCACTATTCACTATAAATACATTTTACCTAATTTTTCTTAGTTATCTTATGTTCTTGCTTAGAAAAACTTCCCCTTTGGGTTATAAGTATTTTGTAAGACCATTTTCAAGAGTCTATGCAATTTAATAGTTTTTCTTGTTGAATCTTCCATCTTTCTTCTTTCTAATCATGTTTACCAACATCTCTTTCATAGGATTTGTGGGTTTCACCATGATTAGTGAGTAGTCTCTTAGGAACTTGGGGATGGGTTAGATTTAGGGTTTTCTAATGGTTCAATCTTGCAATCTAGGTTAGATTCTTTCATCTCTCTTCTTATTAAGTAGTTCTTAATGCTAGATAGCTAATCTTTTGCTATTTGGATCATAAGCATTTCATACACACACCAAGTGTTTGATGAAATGCTTGAACCACCTTTCTAAGAGATTTACATTCCTAGCCTAAGATATTAGTTGCCTATGATGTTTATCATGCCATTTAGACTTGTGATTAATGCTTGCTAATCATTTTAATGCTAAAACATCATTAGTTCATTAGGGTGATTAGGAAAGGGATTAGTACCACACATCATGGATTAGTCTTTATTAAGTGTTCTAGGCATAGAGTTGGCTTGATTAGTTGCTTAAATGATTCCAAGGTTGGCCATTTGATTGCCCAAATCAATGATTCCATCCCTAGGTTTCGTTTTTAATTAATTAGGAAACTTGATTAGTAGTTAATCGCATGATTAGTGCTTAATTAGTGATAATTAAGGTTTTAAATCATATTCTTAGTCTTGTAGTGTCTCCTTTAGCTATTAGATTGCTTTTAATTGTCCCTTGTTTCCTAATTTCGAATTTGACTTAGCTTAGACCAAACTTTGTATTCCTTTTGCATCAAACTCCCAAGATGGATTGATATCTCAAGTATTGCAATGATATGAGCAATTGAGAAATTGCTACAAGAGATAAAAACTCTTGTTTCATGTACATGGTGCCTGCTCCAGCTTGCAGCACATTCTTCTTTTTCTTAAACCTCTTTGGTGGCTCAGCTATTGGCTCCACAATCTTGAGCCCATAAAACATTGCTAGAAGATTCTCACCATCAAAGCTTGGCCCATCATATTCATTGTGATCAAGGGCTTCATTCTCACTCAACACCACACAAGTGAGACCCATCAACTGCTCATTGTGTTGTCCTTCTTCAGTCTCCATAGTATCACATGTGATGGTTCCACATAGGCTCAAAACAAAAGGTTTCATAGGATAGAAGACTTTTGCATCTACATTCTTGAGAATCACCCTCTTGTTGATGAAGTCAAGGCTTGCACCAGCTGTGTTGAGAAATGGTGTCCTTAAAAGAAGAGGTAGCCTTGCTGCTTGAACCATGTCATTGACAATAAAGTCAGTTGGGACTAAGCATTCAGCAACTCTCAATGGATAATCCTCTACAAGGCCTAGTGGTTGCCTTGTGGAAGCATCAACAAAGGTGATGTTCGATGAATACTTCTTCATAGTAGTGATCCCAAGATTCTTGAACATCTCAAGGGACATCACATTGACACTTGAGCCAGAGTCACACAAGACTTCATCAATCTTCAAGTCCACAAGAGAACAAGCAATCAAAAAATTTCTCGGATTACCAAGCTTTGTGATAACCTTGGGCTCCTTCCTTGTTGTGCTTGGTGGATCTAGATCTTCAATCAGCTCCTCAACCTCCTCTATGTTGGCAAGCAAGTCCTTGATAAACCTTATTTGACCCTTGACTTGGGACAAGTTCTCCACTTTAGGAAAAGGTGCACCAACTTTCTCCATACTCCCTCTAAAGCTTGAGAGTACCTTCTTTTGTGCCTGTCAAAATCGGTTCATGAAAAGGGAGTGGTGGCTTGTAGACAAGAAGATCATAAGCCTCAACTTTAGTCTTCTTAGCTACTTCTCTTTCCTTCTCAACAACAATTTCTTGTGTAGACATCACATCCTCATCTAGCTATTTCTTTTCCATTGGTCTAGCAATAACCAAATGGTCATTTTCAATGATCTCCTCCCCCACTAGAACTTCAATGTCCTCATTGAGTATTGCTCCATCATTAAGACATTCAAAGAGTTGCTCAAAATCAACCACCACACGCTCATACTCTTCTTCATCAATGAAGTAGATAGCATTGCAATATTCCTTAGGGTTTGGCTCGGGTTTACCAGACAAAGAAGCTTTGAGTTCGTGTAGAAGAGGAAGCAATACCTTTGTTGTTCTCCATTTCCTTGATCTTGGAGCTCAAAGTGTCAAACTTGGAGTTAAGGTCATTGTAAGAACAATCCACCTTGTTGTGAATTTCAGCCATTTTCTTACTCAAATCAAGAGCATTACTTGCTTGACCTTGCATAATTTGTTGGAACACATTCCTCATATCCAAATCTTGTGCGAAACCCAGTGGATGACCTTGCTTGGACTGAAAATTCCCTTGATAGTTCTCTTGGTTCCCTTGATTGATGTTCTTGGGAACATAACCTTGTTGTTGTTTAAAGGGGACAAATGGTTTTTGTTGACCTCCTTGGCCTTGGTTTTGTGGTGGGTAGACATGATCTTGGGAGTTCTCCACATTGGTACTTCTATAGGAAAGATTGTTGTTGTTCCTATAGTTGTTGAATCCTTGTTGATAACCTTGGCCACCCACATAGTTGACCACTTCTTGGCAATCCTCATCCAACTCTTGTTTAACCCCTTGACCTTCATTACAATCACCCACAAAGTTAACATGCTTTTGTGAGGCCTGAAGCAACTTATTCATTTTCTCATTAAGGGATTTCATCTCCTTCCTCCTTTGATCCTCATACGCGCCACCATCTCTTGAAGATCTATCATAGTCTTCACCATAATTGCCATCACTTTGTGCCAAGTTCTCCACAAGCTCTAGACCTTCTTCTACATCTTTACCCAAGAAGTTTCCATAAACTTGAGGAGAACACCGCGGTAGAGAGTGCTCAAGAGAGTCTCTTCGGAGAAGCCATGATGAGGGCATTGGGTAGTGTATCCCTTGAACCTTTCTCATGCTTCACAAAAGCTCTCATTGTTCTTTTGGGTGAAGCTAGATAGCTCATTCCTCAACCTTGTTGTCCTTGTGTTTGAGAAGAACTTAGCAAGGAAAGCCTTCTTGCATTGGTCCCATGAAGTGATGGAACCTCTTCTCCCATTGATGTGCTTTGTCACCAAAGGAGAAAGGAAACAGCCTCAACTTGAAACCATCCTCGGATATGCCATTGATATTGGTCATATCACAAATCCTATCAAACTCATCCAAATGGTCAAGAGGATCCTCCAAAGCTAACCCATGGAACTTGTTGTGTTGCACCATGTTGATCAATCCACTCTTGATATCAAAATTGTTGTTCTCAACTGGAGGAGGGAGGATACCTTGGCGATAGACATGAGTATTAGGAGCATCTCCAGCACCAATATGCCTAGGTTGGCGTGGAGGGTGTTGATGCACTCTAGGGGCTTGAGCCTCATTCCCTTGATTCCTTTGTGGTATTCCATTACCACCTTGTCTTTGTGAAATATCCATTCCCAAACGCCTTAGATGTGCGAGGCGTTCTCTTTCTATTCTCATAAAAGCGCCTCTTGTCACTCGGTGGATGTTGTCTAAAGGCTCAACTAGATTGTTGTGACCACTAGACCTCAAGTTCATACACCTACAAGACAAAGAGCATAACAAGCAAGAGAAATTAGTAAACACAATGAAAAATAAAGCTTAGTTGCTACCTTTTGCCTTACTCCATTCTTCTTTAACAGGTTATCGAAGACCCTGTTTATGGAGTGCGATCCCCCATCGCTTATGACAACTCTCGGAACTCCAAAACGGGGGAAGATGATTGTCTTGAACAACTTGATAACGACGCTTGCGTCGTTGGTTGAGTGATAGGGCTCTAGTTTTACCCAAATAATCAACTACTGCAAGTGCACAGCAATGCAGTTGTAGTATAAGGGGTATCGAATCCTCAGGAAAGTTGTAGCTACACTTATGGTTTCTAGGTTTAGATTATGCTAGGTCGAAATAATGAAATTGAAAACTAAACAATTAAAGCAAGTAATAAATCGGAATTAGATGGATTAAAGTTCAGGAGACGAGGCGCTAGGCAAGGATAATTATCAGGTTTGAATCCAAGAATGCAGAATCTAAGTCTATTAGGGATTTATTAAGAACCGTCTAGAACTCGAAACTCTAAGGTAAAACCAATCAACTCTCGTTGCAGAAGTTATCTATGCCTAAATCCCTAAATTCCAAATCTCTTTGCGAATTTAAACAATCAAGGCAAGCAATAAGAACAGGTTCGATTTGTTCACAAATTACCTAGACCAAATCTCTTTGCGAATAGATAATTTGCTCACCTAAGATTAGTTCAAGTTATTAATAATGCTCTCGCATCTATTAAACAACCTAAGGTTTGATTTCTAAGTGATCAATTCAGAGAATCAAGTTAAGCACAAATCTAGGTGAAGATCCAATTGATTTCCCTAATAATTCTAGTGATTCTATAAACTCTTCATCAAACCCTAAATTACCCTAACCTAACAAGCAAACTACTCAGACATAATAATGCAAACACAAAACATGGCTGAATAATATTGCATAAAAGAATAGAGAATGATACAGGGGTTCGAAATCTGGCTCAGATGAGTTAGAATTATCTCCCCAAAAGCTCGGGATCAATCTCTCTCTCAGTCTCAAAAGCAGAAAATAATGATTAAGTATATCTCTAAACAATGCCTGAAAACTATTTATAAAAGGGGATTTTTCGTCCAGGGGTAGATTTGTAATTCTTCAGAACTTGCTCTTCTTTCCTTTTTCTGATTGGAAACCGTCACTTGTGGCCGTCTATCCTTGGTGTCGATCGACACTGAGTGTGTCGATCGACACTCAGGTCGTGAATTCCACCCTCTTGACTTCATCACTTCGGCTGCTTCTCCAAAGTGCTCCAAAATGCTCCAGATTCTCCCATTTAGCTCCAAATGTTCTCCATCCTGTAAAGACTCTAAAGAGACTCCAAAACTAGCAAAAGACTCTATAAAAACACTTATATCATGGCTTAAAAACGGATAAAAACCATGATATATCATTGAGCTGGCTATCACTTCCACCCATTTTGAGACATAATCGACTGCCACAAGGATGTTCTGATTTCCAAGAGAAGTTGGGAATGGTCCTATGAAGTCGATTCCGCATACATCAAACACTTCCACTTCTAAGATGAAGTTTTGCGGCATCTCATTTCTCATGCTTATGTTCCCCATTCTCTGGCAAGTATCGCACCTCAAGATGAAAGTATGTGTGTCCATAAACATGGCCGGCCACCAGAATCCAACTTGCGATACTTTTGAGACGGTCTTAAAGTTGGTGAAGTGTCCCGCGTAAGCTGATCTGTGGCATCCATGCAGTATGCCTTCGACTTCTTCTTCTGCCACGCACCTTCTGAATATTCCGTCTGTGCATTGTCTGTAGAGATACGGTTCGTCGCAGAAGTACTTGCGGGAGTCTCGTAGAAACTTCTTCTTGTTGTAGCCCAAGAACTGAGGCGGTTTGATGTCAGCTGCAAGGTAGTTCACGATGTGCCAGAACCATGGCGTGTTGTATGCTCCGGAATGCACCATAGGTGGATGTCTTCTTGTTGGTTCTCCTGTTGCGGGAACTGCATTGATTGCGTACATGCTTTCTTCCGGGAGGCTGTCATTCACAGGGATCTTATCCCCAAAAGATACTCGTGAAAGGTGATCTGCTACCCCCATTATCAGCCCCTCTCCTATCCTTTATCGCCATGTCGAATTTTTTTGTAGCAGAAGAACCCACCTAATCAGCCTAGGTTTCGTGTCTTTTTTGCCATTATGTATCGGATCGCTGCATGGTCTCTGTGTACTATAAACTTTGATCCGACCAGGTACTGACGAAATTTTTCAATTGAAAATACGATAGCTAGGAGCTCTTTCTCTGTCGCTGTGTAGTTGAACTGGGCGTCGTCCAGGGTCTTGCTCGCATAGTAGATTACGTGCATCTTCTTATCTTTCTTCTGTCCCAGCACTGCTCCCACTGCATAAGCACTGGCGTCGCACATAATCTCGAATGGCAGTTCCCAATCAGGTGGTTGTACTACTAGAGCTGATATCAGAGCTTCTCCAATCTTGTGGAAGGCTTGCACGCATTCTTCGTCGAACTTGAATTATATGTCTTTGCAGAGACATAAATTGCATACATATTGCATTCATACTTAGGGAAATTGTAGCTTTTGTTCCATTTTAGGTTCTAAGGCTTTTGCATTAGCATTTACATGTTTCTTGCATTCTTGCATCATATTCAGGTTGTTTTGGATACACTGAAGCTATGGAGGGTGCGTGGACATGCTGAGGATCAAAATGGAGTTTATGGACACTTAGGAGAACTCGTGCATCAAGGAAAGGAACCGAGATCGAGCCAAGGATCGAGTCAGGCAGGTCGATCTTGAGAAGATCGACCACAAGATCGAGTCACGAGGCCATTCCGAGGAAGAAGATCGAGGTCAGAGGTCGATCAAGATGATCGAGCGCGAGCAAGGACGCGGAAGAAGAACGAGAGCTAGATCGAGCTCAAGACTCGATCATCCAAAGATCGAGTAGGTGATCGACAGAAAAACCCGATCTCCCCGATTGGAACGACTAGACGATCGAGCAAAGGGAGGCATTCTACCCTCGAGATCGAGCAAGAGATCGACGACCGAGGTCGATCTCTATTCTTATCCGGACAGCTCACGTTTTGGAGTTTAGTGAGGGGACCATTTCCCTTTTGGTATAAAAGGTCCTTGACTTATTTTTGGCAAAGGGATCCGAAATTTACGTTTTGTCTCCTCCTTCTTTGAGTAAAACCTCCATTGTTAGTCTTTTTAAGCTTTTCTAGTTTATGTAAAACTTAATCTTTCTTTAATCTTAAATACTTGTCTTAATCTCTTTGCTTAATCGTTTAAACATGCCTAGATTTCTTTCTTATACGTTTTCAAGCATTTTAATTGATATGCTCAAATTAACCCTGAGCTACTCTCTCAAATTAAGAGATCACTGTAGTACTTAGGGGTCGAATTCCACAGAGAATTGAAGTAACTAGACAAATTCTAATTCAGTTTTTAAGATAAGAGTAATGTAAGAAAGCAGTAAAAGCAATAAAGTAAACAAGGCAAGTTCGAATTCTGGTTCTTAAAATCAAGGAGACAAAGCGCTAGGCGGTGAGGTATCTCAGGAAGATTCAAGATTGCAGTTTAGATTACTACTTAGGATTAATTGTTCTAGAACTCAAAACACGAAAAGTAAACAAACCAGCTTTCGCTGCAGATGTTATCAATGTCTAAACCTAGAAAACCAACTTTCGCTGCGAGTTCAAGGATATAAACATGCATTAATTTCAGGTTCGATATTGTTCACAAAGACCTAAACCAACTGTCGTTGCGAATAGATTCAATGCTCATCTAAAGATCTGATGGCTAGGTGAATAACTACACTTTCGCGTCCGTTTAATTACCTAGGGTTTCAAAATCTAGGTGATCAGTCCTAAGGTTCAGAGTTAAAAACAATCTAAGATGAAGAACAAGCAAATAATCCCAATAGTAAACCAATTCTAGCAACCTATCATCAATCCCTTGAATTCCCCACAACCTAACTATGAAACTACTCAGACATGGATGCAGCAAACATCATA
>JAHZTW010000002.1:37350683-37364560 GCA_020283515.1 Alliaria petiolata | reverse complement strand
CTCTAAGATCTTTTCATTGACTTTTTCTTCTTATTCTTTTGTAGTCTCGGGAAATAGTGCTACTCTCTACTTGTGTTCCTTGTGAGGAGACGGGTTCAAGAGCACTCACTAATATTGTTCCTTGTTAAGAGACAGGCTCATGAGGTTCTTTGCACTATTCCCAGACTTAGACTCTTTTTCTTTTTTTTCTCAAGGGAAGATCAAGGAGAGACTGCAGTATCGTATCTTGTCAGTGCTGAAAGAGGAATCAAGTCCAAGGCATACCAAGCTCTAAGCAGGAATCTGAACCCTTTTTGTTAGACTGATCCACTCGCAGCTTTCTACTTAGTAAAACCTGCAATCAACTGCTCTGGCAATGGTCCTTCAAGTGTCAATCTCCTGTGGTTAGTTCTTCTGAAAGCTAAAAATTTCACTGATTTTGACTCGATAAAACAAAGTTTTGACTGACTCTTAATAACCAAAATAAAGCAAAATACATCAGTATTTTCCTCCCCAGACTTGAAAAACACTGTCCCCAGTGTTATAAAGCCTGAAGTCGGAAGAATAAATGAAAAGGAACCAAGAAAGGAGCAGGAAGAAATCACTTACCAGTGTTCGCGCGGGGTGTCGATCGACAAAGACTGGTGTCGATCGACACTGTGTCTGTAGTCGGATTCTGACTTCCTAAAATCGTAATTGGGTCCTATCAAAATGTTAATCCGATTTCTCCAAAGCTTGCACTGTCAGAGTACTCACATAACACGATTAAAAAGCACCAAAATCTATTCAATTCTCATAACTCGACCAAAGTTCCAAATCAAACTGAAACTTACTAAAAAAGTTCTAGAAAAACTGACTCAAAAATAACTTATCAGTGGGTTGCCTCCCACTAAGCGCTTTTTTACAGTCATTAGCTTGATTTCGGCTTGTGCACAATAAAGTTTCACCCTTTGTCCATTGACTGTAAACTCTTTGACGTTTGGGTCGATGAGGACTATGGCTCCATATGGCTTGACAGGTTTGATTGTGAAAGGACCTGACCAACGAGAACGCAATTTACCAGGAAACAACTGTAAACGAGAGTTATAAAGGAGTACATGGTCATTCGGTTCAAATTGCCTGGATATGATCTTCTTGTCATGATAGGCCTTAGTTCTCTCTTTGTACAGCTTTGAATTCTCATAAGCGTGATGTGTGAGTTCATCCATTCATCCAGCTGTATCAGGCGCCTTTCTGCAGCAGACTTGATGTCGAAATTCAGCAATTTCACTGTCCATGCTGCCTTGAATTCGAGCTCCACTGGAAGATGACAAGCTTTACCATAAAGTAGATGAAATGGTGTAGTACCAAGCGGTGTTTTAAAGGCTGTTCTGTAAACTCAAAGCGCATCATCCAGTTTCACAGCCCAATCTTTCCTTGTGGCGCCAACTGTCTTCTCCAGAATCTCCTTAATCTTGCCCACTTGTCTGAGGATGATAAGGAGTAGCCACTCTATGTTGAACACCATGTTTCTTCAGAAGCTTCTCAAAAACCATGTTAATGAAATGCTTGCCACCATCGCTTATAACGATCCGAGGTACTCCAAATCTAAGGAAGATAATGGACTTAAACAGATTAAGAACCACATCATAATCATTGGTTGGACTGGAAATTGCTTCAACCCATTTGGACACATAATCCACAGCAACCAAGATGTACTTATTCCCATAAGAAGAGGGAAAAAGACCCATGAAATCAATGCCCCAGCAATCAAAGACTTCGATCTCAAGAATGAAGTTTTGTGTCATTTCATGTCTCCTGCTGATCTTCCCTTTCCTTTGATAAGCATCACATCCAGAGATGAAAGCATAAGCATCTTTGAACATTGTTGGCCACCAGAATCCAGCTTGAAGAACTCTTGAAACCGTTTTGAATGTTGTAAAGTGACATGCATAATCCGAGCCATGGCAATGAAATAGCACGTCTTGCACCTCAGCTTCAGCAATACATATTCTGTAGACTCCATTTGAGCAATGCTTGTACAGATAAGGCTCATCCCAATAATACCTCAGAAGTTCCCTGTAGAATGTCTTCTTCTCATAGCCCTTTAGACCAGTTGGTTCATCCTCTGCAGCAAGGTAGTTGGCAATATCAGCATACCACGGTCTCTGATAAGTGGAAACAACCATCATTGGTTCATTAAACGCGTCACCCATGGCCTTCAAAATCAGCTCTGCCAACTGCACATGGTGTCGATCGACACTAGTAGTGTCGATCGACACATGGGGTCTTGCGTCGTGGTCGTCATCCTTGGACCGGAGTGTCGATCGATGCTCATGTGTGTCGATCGACACTGGTTCCGATTCTACAGAAATTTGCAAATTTCCTGCACTTCTTCCTTTCAATCCAGTCTCAATCGAATTGATAGTCTCCTCTGGCAAGAAATCATCAATTGGCACGTCATCTTCAACCTTGATTCTGGATAGATGATCAGCAACTCCATTTTCAACTCCTTTCTTGTCCTTCACCTCAATATCAAACTCTTGAAGGAGCAGAATCCATCTCAGCAATCTGGGTTTTGCATCCTTCTTCTGCATCAAGTATTTGAGTGAAGAATGATCAGTATGAACCACTACCTTGGACCCAACAAGGTATGGTCGAAATTTCTCAAAAGCGAACACCACAGCTAATAATTACTTCTCAGTTGTTGCATAATTTCGCTGTGCTTCATCAAGTGTTCTGCTCGCATAATAGATGGTATGAAGCTTCTTGTCCTTCTTCTGCCCAAGTACAAAGCCTACTGCGAAATCACTGGCATCACACATTACCTCAAAAGGTAAATCCCAGTCTGGTGGCTGTACAATTGAGGCGCTCACCAAGGCCTTCTTAATCTGCTCAAAAGCTGAGTGACATTCTGCAGAAAACTCAAACTTCACATCCTTGCAAAGCAAAGCAGTAAGAGGTCTTGCAATTTTGCTGAAATCCTTGATAAATCTTCTGTAAAACCCAGCGTGGCCTAGAAAACTTCTCACTGCCTTTACTGAATTTGGTGCCTGCAGTGTTGTCATCACCTCGATCTTGGCGCGATCCACTTCAATCCCAGCAGCTGAAACTCTATGTCCAAGTACAATGCCATCTTGAACCATGAAGTGACATTTCTCCCAATTCAAAACCAAGTGCTTTTCTTCACATCTAGCAAGCACCTTGCAGAGATTGTCTAGACAACCTTTGAAGGAAGACCCATAGACAGAGAAATCATCCATAAAGACTTCCATACAATCTTTAATCATGTCTGTGAAGATAGACATCATGCAGCGCTGGAATGTTGCAGGAGCATTACAAAGTCCAAATAGCATTCTACGGTATGCAAATATACCATAAGGACATGTAAATGTGGTCTTCTCCTGGTCATCTGGGTGAATGGGAATCTGAAAGAAACCAGAATACCCATCCAGGAAGCAATAGTAAGGATGATTCGCAAGCCTTTCCAGCATCTGATCGATGAAAGGCAATGGAAAATGGTCCTTCCTTGTGGAATTTTCTTTAGAGGGATAGACTGGAGGTACCAGATGGCTCTAGATGCTGCGAGCAATGGGAACTTCAACACTAGATCCCCAGCAGAAGGAGTAAAGCTGATTGAGAACTTTGTATCTAGCAATAGTACCAAGAATGCAGAACTTCAAAGGAAAGCATCAGCTGGCGTTAATGATGGAGGACAAATAGCAGAGATGAAGGCCATGCTAGGGTCTATGCGCAACCTTCTTGTGGGGAAGAAACAAGTGCAATTTGCTGCAGAAGTAGAGCATTTCGAACAACCTGCTGAGGTTCAAGTGGAAGACTGCAATTTCGTAAATGAAGGTGGCTTTCAAGGGCAGAAGTTTGGAAATCAACAGGGGAACATGTTCTACAATGGAAACAACTAGAGAAGCTCTTTCTCTGGAATTCAGAACTCAGGTGGTTATTCTCCAAGATCCCAGTTTCAGCTTCCTGTAGTGATGCACATTCTGTATCGAGTCACCGTTCTTGTAGGAATCAGCTCCTCTTTCTCATTCTCACCATTGTGACTCCTCCTTTCTTAGGAACAACATGAACTGGGCTGATCCAGGCGCTGTCCGAGATAGGATAGATGATCCCTGCGGCCAAAAGCTTCAAAATCTCCTTCTTCACGACCTCCTTTAAGTTCGGATTCAGCCTCCTCTGATGCTCTGCTAATGTCTTGGTCTCATCCTCAAGATGAATGCGGTGCATACACAAGTCTGGAGATATTCCTGAAATGTCATCAAGAGAATAGCCAAGAGCTTTGCGAAATTTGCGCAGCTTGCTTAGCAGTAACGTGAACTCTGCATTGTTCAAAGTAGGATTGACAATAACATGATAAGTGGAATTGGGACCAAGAAATGCGTACCTTAGCCCGGCAGGGAACTGTTAAGCTCAACTTTAGGTGCCTTAGTCTCACTCCATTCGCCAAGTGCAGCATCCTTCGTGGGTTTCGCATGGTGTCGATCGACACAGTTCCTCCTGTGCGATTAGTTGCAGGACTTGCTTGCTTGTGTTCATCATCTTATTGAACCCCTCAGTAACCTCGTCGAGATGTTGTGTCTCTGCGGTGGTGTTGGCCAGTATACTCTCCAAAGGATCCTCAGAACTCATCTCATGGAAAATCTCTTCAGCTAGATGGGTGAGTGAATCCACAAAGAAAGTCTGCCCATCTATTGTTAGCCTCTTCATTAGCTTGTCCATGTCGAATCTCATGACTAGATCGCCCACATTCAGTGCAATGGTGCCTCTCTTGACATCAATGATTGCTCCTGCAGTGGCTAGGAAAGGTCTGCCCAAGATCAGAGGATCTTTGGGTTCTTCTCCATACTTCAGCACTACAAAATCAGTTGGAATCATGCAATCACCAACCTTGACTGGAACATCCTCCAAGACACCTTCTGGGATTCGAGTGGTCCTGTCTACAAGGATTAGGTAGATCTTTGTGGGTTGAAAATCAGTCATCCCAAGACTTTTAGCAACTGAGAGTGGCATGAGATTGACAATAGCTCCCAAATCGCAAAGAGATCTCTCAAATCTTTCTGCAAAGATAGAACAATCAAACACAAAGCTTCCAGGATCCTTGAGCTTTTCTGGTAGCTTGTTTTGAATTACTGCACTGACTTGTTCTAAAATCAGAGCAACTCCTTCTTCAAGCCCTAAGTTCTTAGTCACCATTCTCTTCACATATCTCCTAAGAACAGGAATAATCTTCAAAGCATCAATCAATGGAATCTCCAATATGAGTTTATCCACGATTGCCTTGCATCTGGCTTCATCTAACTCCTGTTTGGTCTTCTTCTAGGTTCTGGGATATGGGATTTTGGGTTTGTAAACTCGTTCCTCTGAAGTTTCTGCAGGTTTGGGTGCTTCTGCAGTCGTCTTGGTGTGGCGTCAATCGACGCCCGCCTGGTGTCGATCGAAACTCGGGTTTGGTGTCTCGATAAGTTAGCGATTCTTGTCTGGTGTCGATCGACACTCATCTGTGTCGATCGACACTGGCTCCGCAGAGGTTTCATCAGCTTCTTCCTCAATTTTCTCCAACTCCACAATGTCTTCAGCACTTAGATCCTTCCTATGCTCTGTTTCCAGCTTGCTTCTACTCCTTGTCGTGAAGGCATTGACATGATGTCTGAGATTTAAATCAGTTTTCCCAGGAAGAAATCTGTAGCATCCGCGACCAGAAATCCTAAATATGGTCGTGCGGGTCATGGAATGACCGTTGTATGTATGTCCTGGTATAGTGGAGGTTCGTCCGTTTCTGTAAATAAGTGTGTTGTACAGTGGTACGTCCGTGGTACCGTATGTGGTACGTCCGTGGTACCGTACGTGGTACGTATGTGGTAAGTCTGCGGTACGTCTGTGGAACGTCCGTGGTACGTCCGTGGTACGTCCGTGGTATGTATGTGGTACCAAACCATGGTACGTCCGTGAGGTTAAGTACCGTACTGTGGCTAGGCCGAGTAAATGTTGGGGATTTTGTCTAAGTGTTGAGGAACAAGGCTGTTGGGCCGTGGAACGTGGTTTAACTCGAGGGAAATCAGTTTATCTCGAGTGAAAAGTGTTTTATCCCGTGTTTGGCCGAGCGGTTTAAGTGTGCCCGAGAGAAAAAGGAAAGTTGGCCGGTTTGGCCGAGAGAAACTTGTTTTGGACCGAGAGAAAGTAAAACCGCGCGGGTTAAAGTCGGTTTGGACGGTCGAGCTAGGGCTTTTGGGGTTTTCTCTCTATAAATAAGCTTGTCTCTCGCGGCCGCGTGAGAGAATCACAAGTTATCCCGAGAGAAAGTTCGAGCCGCCGAGAGAAATCCGAGTTCTTCGAGAGATATCTTTGTCCGTCGAGTTTCTGGGGATTTCGTTCGAGAGAAACGAACGGGGAGGGTCGACTTGCCGAGAGAAGTGCATTCGGCCGAGAGATTTCTCGATCGGATCGCGAGAATCCGAGAGATAGTCGAGGTAATCCGTTTTTCACCGAGAGAAATCTGTTCTGTTGAGATTTCACCGTGAGATTTCTGTTCTGGATTGTTTTCACCGAGAGATAATCGAGTTATCTGATTGTAGGCGTGTGTTAGCCGAGAGATCTGAGAGATAGCCGTGAGTTGTTCGATCGGATCGAGAGATATCCGAGAGAAGGAGTTTCTGGCCGAGAGATTTCGGTAAGTGTCGGCTATTTCGTTTCTGGTTGAGTTTCTGTCGAGTAACCTTCGACTAATCTGATTATTTTGGCCTGTTTCCGAGGGAATACAGAAGATTGTTCGAGGAAAAGTGAGCGGTTTGAAAGATAGCCGAGAGGAGATTGGATCTCGCGGGTTTAGCCGTAGCGATAGCCGAGAGAACGCAAGTGCGTCCGACTATCTCCGTTTCTGACCGAGAAATCACCGAGTTTCTTCCGACTGAAACGTTTGCCTTTGTGTCTAAGGTGAGTGCGTGACTGTAGCTGACCTGGAACCGTAGGATTGCTAGGTTATCTGGTTTTCATTGATTGCTTGTGTAAGTTAGTGTATGCTTAGCAAGGTCAATGTGTTTCTGTGATTGGTATTGGATACCGTGGTTTATACGTGGTGTCTAACTAGCTGTGTGAATGTCCGGATCGTGTTGCTAGCTCAAGGGGATGTGTGATTCTCGCTTGAGTAGAACCGAGGCCGTGAGGAAATTCACAAGTAGTTGAGATGATCATAGAACCGTGATTCTGTTTTCTGTGCTTGCTTGCTAAGTGTTAATGCGAATTATATAACTGTTGCTTGATTGCGTTTTCTGGTATTGGCTGGTGGTACGGGATGACCGTACTCACTAAGCATTTGTGATAATGCTTATGCCTCTCTTATGTGTGGAGTGTGCAGGTAAAGATGTTATCCGGGACGTTTAGTCTTGAAGGCGGACTTGAAGGCAGTGAAGAAAGAAGTGGATTAGGATTGGGTTTGGGGATTTATCTATCATGAGTTTTTCTGGATTATCTGGCTTGCATTTCTGTTATGACTTAGAATGAATTTGGCTAAGTTAGTTTATGTTTTATGAACCTTTGTTATCTGGATTTGGAATAATTATGCAATAAGAATGGGCTTTTTATGAATCGAATGCGTTGTTTAAGTTTAAGAAAAATCTGAAAAATATGCTAAGTCTGGAATCTGGTTAGAGTTAGACTCGGGACGGCCGGCCTGGTTAGGATTACCGGGTTGGGTCGCCACAGTTGGTATCAGAGCATGGTCGATTCTAGGATAGTTCATTTGCATAGTTGGGGTTAGAAATATCCACCTTTCACTGCCGAGTCTCGCGGTCTGTTGTTCTCTGTGGAGTTTGGAACTCTTGTCTGGTGTTAGCTTTGGGCTAACATGTTCTGTGCGACTTGCAGATGGCTCCGAGAAGGACTAGGGCTGCAAGGTTGAATGGTGCTGTGAACTCGGGGAGTTCGGGAACTGAGGATGCGGTTGGAAACCAGCATGAGTTTGAGGCTGCTGCGGCGGCCGAGGCTGCGGCTGCTGCGAATGTGGCTGCGGCTGGAACTGGGAACGTGGCTGGGAATGCTGCGGGTGCTGTTCCAGACAGGCTGGAGGCTGTGCTGGGATTGCTAGCTCAAGTGTTGGAGCGTTTACCGGTGGTTGCGCCTGTACCGGGAGTGGTACCGGCCGTGGCACCACAAGTGGTTGCGCCTGTACCGGGAGTGGTACCGGCCGTGGCACCACAAGTGGTGGATCCAAACGTTGGGAACGTGGCTATGGAGGAAGCGGATCAGGTCGTGGCGATCCCGTCTTACCTCAAGGTTCTGGATCATATGGCGAGGTTGGGAACCAAGTTCTTTGCTGGAGGAACTGCGCCGATTGAGGCTGATGAGTGGAGGATGAGGCTTGAGAGGAACTTCGAGTCTATCCGATGTCCCGAGGAGTACAAACGGGACATAGCTGTGCATTACCTGGAGGGTACTGCGCATACCTGGTGGAAAGGGACCACGGGACGTTTGGTGAGTCCGAACTGTTCGTATGAGACGTTTTCTGCGATGTTCCAAAGTAAGTACTTCCCGCAAGAAGCTTACAATCAGCTGGAGGCTGAGTTTCTGTATCTGCGCCAAGGGACCAAGACGGTTCGGCAGTATGAGACTGAGTTCAACCTGTTACGCAAGTATGTGGGACGTGACCATGATACTGAAGAGAAGCTGATCCGAAGGTTCATGAGCGGACTAAGGGTCGAGCTGCGTAATGGTTGTCTGGTGCGTGACTATGCGACGGTCACAGAGCTTGTTGAGAAAGCGGCCTTGTTGGAGACTGGACAAGCAGAGGAGGCCTTGTCTAAGGCTGGTACCGTGGCCAGGAGTGGCCAAGTGTCTGGAGGACAGAACCGCAAGTTTGGGAAGAATGTTCCGGCTAAGTCGAGTGGGAACCGCAGCGTGTGTGGATCTTGCGGAAAGGTGCATGTTGGCGTGTGTAGACGTGCATCTGGAGCTTGTCATCGTTGTGGTAGCTTGGAACATAGAGTGCGGGATTGTCCTGAGCCAGACTCGAGGTTGGTGAGAGTGTCGGATGGAAGTAACACGTCCGTTGTGTGTTTCGGTTGCGGAGAACCGGGACATTACAAGCGGGATTGTCCGAGGTCCGGAGCAGTTGGGCAGGCGGCCACTCAGCCTAAGCGTGCAGGGGATGTACTGGCGCCACCGGCTAAGAGGCAGGCCATCATGCCAAGGGTGTATGCAGCGACCGTGGATGGGACTGGAGATCCGACCACTTCTCGACCGATCACTGGTAAGTTTTAGTACTTACGTTTTCTGAGTTTGTCTGTGTCTGTGTGTTCTGTTAAGTGTCTTAGCATTCTAAGGATTGAATGTGTAGGGACCTTACTAATGGGTGAGGTGGAAACCCATGTTCTGTTCGACTCCGGAGCGAGTCATTGTTTTGTTAACCCAGGGATGATTGGGAAGGGAGGATTCCAGAAGGAAGCCGGGGAAGAGTTTGGACTAGTGAGGGCGGCCGGAGGCCAAGTGATGTTCTCACTAGGGACTGTTCGCAACATTGATGTCTGGATTGGCGAGGTTAATATGCCAGCGGACTTGGTGATTTGCGAAGTTAAGTCTTACGATGTCATCCTCGGAATGGATTGGCTCGGTAAGCATAAGGCGCATCTGGATTGTCACCGAGGCAGGGTGGAGTTCGAGAGGGATGGCCAAGTTCTGGTTTACCAAGGAGTGAGACCGACTTCGGGTAGCTTGGTTGTGTCGGCAATTCAAGCGGAGAAAATGTTAGAGAAAGGGTGTGAAGCATATCTGGCGACGATATCTTCGATTGAGGTTGGACCAGACGCGGAGTTAGGGGACATTCCAGTGGTACAAGAGTTTGAGGATGTTTTCCAAGCCTTGTTGGGAATGCCACCGGCTCGTTCAGATCCGTTCACGATTGAACTTGAGCCGGGAACTGCTCCTGTGTCTAAGGCACCATACCGTATGGCTCCGGCCGAGATGGCTGAACTAAAGAAGCAACTGGCTGATCTTCTAGAAAAGGGATTTGTAAGGCCAAGCAGTTCACCATGGGGCGCACCTGTTCTGTTCGTAAAGAAGAAAGATGGAAGCTTCCGGCTTTGCATCGATTACCGAGGGTTGAACCGTGTTACTGTGAAGAACAAGTATCCACTTCCAAGGATAGATGAGTTGTTGGATCAGCTTAGGGGTGCTACTTGGTTCTCCAAGATCGATTTGGCTTCTGGATACCATCAGATACCGATAGATGAACCGGACGTTCGGAAGACTGCCTTTCGGACTAGGTATGGTCATTACGAGTTTGTGGTCATGCCGTTTGGTTTGACGAATGCGCCAGCTGCATTCATGAAGTTGATGAATGGCGTGTTCAGAGAGTACTTGGACGAGTTTGTGATTATTTTCATAGACGATATCTTAGTGTACTCGAAGAGTCCGGAAGATCATGAGAAGCATCTGCGGATTGTTATGGAGAAACTGCGAGAGCAGAAGTTGTTTGCCAAGCTGAGCAAGTGTAGCTTTTGGCAGCGGCACATTGGGTTCTTGGGTCACATTGTTTCAGACAAGGGAGTGTCCGTGGATCCTGAAAAGATCAAGGCCATTGCGGATTGGCCGAGACCTGAGAATGCGACGGAGATAAGGAGTTTTCTGGGGTTGGCTGGTTATTACAGGCGTTTTGTTAAAGGCTTTGCAAGTATGGCTCAGCCGATGACACGCTTGACCGGGAAGGACATTGAGTTCGTATGGACAGCCGAGTGTGAGGATTGTTTCATGAAGCTGAAAGGGATGCTCACAAGTGCACCGGTGTTGGCTCTACCTGAGCCGGATGAACCATACGCGGTCTACACGGACGCGTCTGGTAAAGGACTAGGTTGTGTCCTAATGCAGCACGGGAATGTGATTGCCTATGCGTCAAGGCAGCTAAGGAAGCATGAGGCGAATTATCCTACACATGACTTGGAGATGGCGGCTGTAGTCTTTGCGTTAAAGATATGGCGATCTTACTTGTATGGTGGGAAGGTTCAGGTGTTTACCGATCATAAGAGTTTGAAGTACATCTTCACTCAACCTGAATTGAATCTGAGGCAACGGAGATGGATGGAGTTAGTCGCTGACTACGATCTGGAGATAGCTTATCATCCGGGGAAGGCTAATCTCGTTGCTGATGCATTAAGCCGGAGACGGGCTAGTGTATCGTCTGCGAAAGACGTGGAAGGAGTTGTGAATCTCCTAAGGACGTTAAGGCTGAACGTTCTGACCGAGGATACGGAACCGTTGGGTTTGGGAGCTGCGGATCAGGCTGACTTGTTAACAAGGATCCGGTTAGCTCAAGAGGAGGACGAGAATCTGATTAAGATGTCAAAGGCTGACAAGACCGAGTATCAAACTTCAAACAATGGGACGATTGTGTTGAATGGCCGAGTATGTGTTCCTAACGTGAAAGAGTTAAGGGAAGAGATCCTTAAGGAAGCACATCAGTCTAGGTTTTCTGTTCATCCGGGAATGACCAAGATGTACCGCGACCTGAAAAGGTACTATCATTGGGTCGGGATGAAGCGGGACGTGGCCAAGTGGGTGGCTAGTTGTCCGACGTGCCAGTTGATTAAGGCCGAGAACTAGTTTCCGAGTGGTTTGTTGCAAACATTACCAATGCCGGAATGGAAATGGGATATGATCACAATGGACTTTGTGATGGGTTTACCGAAGACTAAGAATAAGCATGACGCGATTTGGGTCATTGTGGATCGGCTGACCAAGTCTGCTCATTTCTTACCTATGAAAAAGACGGATGGAGTGGCTAGGCTGGTGGAGTTATATGTCGATGAGATCGTGAGACTCCATGGCGTGCCAGTGAGCATTGTGTCTGATCGTGATCCGAAGTTTACTTCACGATTCTGGAAAGAATTTCAGGAAGAGTTTGGGACGAAGGTACACATGAGTATTGCGTATCATCCGCAAACGGATGGTCAGTCTGAGAGGATTATCAGGACGTTAGAGGACATGCTGAGAGCGTGTGTACTAGACTGGGGTGGTAACTGGGATAGATATCTACCGTTGGCTGAGTTTGCATATAATAACAGTTACCAAGGGAGCATTGATATGTCTCCGTATGAGGCGTTGTATGGACGACCGTGCAGAACACCGTTGTGTTGGACCCAAGTGGGGGAGCGGAGTGAGATAGGACCCGCGATAGTCGAGGAGACGACTGAAAAGATTCGGTTTCTGAAGGTTAAGCTGAAAGAGGCTCAAGACCGGCAAAAGAGTTATGCCGATAGGCGCCGTAAGGACTTGGAGTTCAGTGTGGGCGATCTGGTTTATCTGAAGGCTATGACCTACAAAGGGAAAAGAAGAGCAATGTTTGATGCTAAGTTGAGTCCGAGGTACATGGGGCCGTACCAGATTCTAGAAAGGATTGGGGCAGTGGCGTATAAGTTGGACTTACCACCGAAAATGAGTGCTTATCACAATGTGTTTCACGTGTCGCAGCTGAGAAAGCACATAACCGAACTTGAGAATGTGATATCTGAACCACCTCCGGAACTGCAAGAGGATCTGACCGTGGAAGGTAGACCGATCCGTGTGGTTGGCCGGAAAGAAAAGGTTAAGCGTGGTAAAGTGGTCAAGATGATCAAAGTTCTGTGGGACTGTAATGGCGACGAGCAAACGACTTGGGAAAAAGAGTCAAGGATGAGTACAAAGTTCCCGAAGTGGTTTGAGAAACTTCCTGAGGAAGAGCCGGATTCGAGGACGAATCCAAACTGAGTGGGGGAGAATTGTAGCATCCGCGACCAGAAATCCTAAGTATGGTCGTGCGGGTCATGGGATGACCGTTGTATGTATGTCCTGGTATAGTGGAGGTTCGTCCGTTTCTGTAAATAAGTGTGTTGTACAGTGATACGTCCGTGGTACCGTCTGTGGTACGTCCGTGGTACCGTCCGTGGTACGTCTGTGGTATGTCTGTGGTACGTCTGTGGTACGTCCGTGGTACGTCCGTGCTACGTCCGTGGTATGTCTGTGGTACCAAACCGTGGTACGTCCGTGAGGTTAAGTACCGTACTGTGGCTAGGCCGACTAATGTTGGGGATTTTGTCTAAGTGTTGAGGAACAAGGCTGTTGGGCCGTGGAACGTGGTTTAACTCGAGAGAAATCAGTTTATCTCGAGTGAAAAGTATTTTATCCCGTGTTTGGCCGAGCGGTTTAAGTGTGGCCGAGAGAAAAAGGAAAGTTGGCCGATTTGGCCGAGAGAAACTTGTTTTGGACCGAGAGAAAGTAAAACCGCGCGGGTTAAAGTCGGTTTGGACGGTCGAGCTAGGGCTTTTGGGGTTTTCTCTCTATAAATAAGCTTGTCTCTCGCGGCCGCGTGAGAGAATCACAAGTTATCCCGAGAGAAAGTTCGAGCCGCCGAGAGAAATCCGAGTTCTTCGAGAGATATCTTTGAGAAGGAAATTTTGGCCGAGAGATTTCGGTAAGTGTCAGCTATTTCGTTTCTGGTTGAGTTTCTGTAGAGTAACCTTCGACTAATCTGATTATTTTGGCCTTTTTCCGAGGGAATACAGAAGATTGTTCGAGAAAAAGTGAGCGGTTTGAAAGATAGCCGAGAGGAGATTGGATCTCGCGGGTTTAGCCGTAGCGATAGCCGAGAGAACGCAAGTGCGTCCGACTATCTCCGTTTCTGACCGAGAAATCACCGAGTTTCTTCCGACTGAAACGTTTGCCTTTGTGTCTAAGGTGAGTGCGTGACTGTAGCTGACCTGGAACCGTAGGATTGCTAGGTTATCTGGTTTTCATTGATTGCTTGTGTAAGTTAGTGTATGCTTAGCAAGGTCAATGTGTTTCTGTGATTGGTATTGGATACCGTGGTTTATACGTGGTGTCTAACTAGCTGTGTGAATGTCCGGATCGTGTTGCTAGCTCAAGGGGATGTGTGATTC
>JAHZTW010000002.1:37338421-37350403 GCA_020283515.1 Alliaria petiolata | reverse complement strand
AATAACCACCTGAGTTCTGAATTCCAGAGAAAGAGCTTCTCTGGTTGTTTCCATTGTAGAACATGTTCCCCTGTTGATTCCCAAACTTCTGCCCTTGAAAGCCACCTTCATTTACGAAATTGCAGTCTTCCACTTGAACCTCAGCAGTTGGTTCGAAATGCTCTACTTCTGCAGCAAATTGCACTTGTTTCTTCCCCACAAGAAGGTTGCGCATAGACCCTAGCATGGCCTTCATCTCTGCTATTTGTCCTCCCTCATTAGCGCCAGCTGATGCTTTCCTTTGAAGATCTGCATTCTTGGTACTATTGCTAGATACAAAGTTCTCAATCAGCTTTACTCCTTCTGCTGGGGATCTAGTGTTGAAGTTCCCATTGCTCGCAGCATCTAGAGCCATCTGGTATCTCCAGTCTATCCCTCTAAAGAAAATTCCGAGCATCTGAACATCAGGAATCCATGATGGGGGCAATCTCTCTGGTATGCCTTGAATCTGATCCAAGAACCTTTGAATGCTTCACTAGGTCCTTGAGAAAAGGTAGAGATCTTCATTCGTAGCTCCTCTGACCTCGCATCATCAAAGAAGTTGTTGAGGAATGCGTTTTTGGTCTCCTCCCAAGTTGTCAAAGAACCAGATTCCAACTGCTTCAGCCAGTACGCAACATCTCCTCCAAGAGAATAGGGGAAGAGCTTGCAGAAGAGGTAATCTTCAGTCACTCCATGTGCCTTGATACTGGACGCCAATTCTTCAAACCTCTCCAGATGATCCATCGGATGCTCATGAGGAAGACCATGAAAAGGGTGCTGAGCCACAAGAGTATATAATGCAAGCTTCAACTCAAAGTCATTCCTCTGAAAAGTGGGTAGGCGGATTGCAGCTCTATTGGCATAGAACTGATATGGCATGTTGTAGTCGCCAAGGGTGCACTCATCCTCTGCATCATTGGCTGGTTCAGCGATCACAGCCCTGTTGTCATCAAGACGCGCCCCTTCTTCATTGCGCCGGTTTCCTTCTCGGTTTCGTAGCAGACCTGCGACATCTTGCATCAAAACTATAGCGTTTGACATCTTCGTCTGCGAAGGGTGTCGAACGATGCTGTTGGTGTCGATCGACGCTCTCGCTGCTTTTCGGTTCGTACGCTCTAGTTCAGCGAGTGCCTTTAAATTAAACAAAGTTAGCTCTGCTTCCTTGTTGCTTCTGTGGAGCGTTTCTGCATACACCTGAAACAAAAGAAAGAAAAGTAGTTAGTAAAATAGTTAGCTAAAACTTAGACAAAAATTCCAAACAAGAAATCTGTCTAGATATAAATCAATTCCCCGGCAACGGCGCCAAAATTTGATATGCTCAAATTAACCCTGAGCTACTCTCTCAAATTAAGAGATCACTGTAGTACATAGGGGTCGAATTCCACAGAGAATTGAAGTAACTAGACAAATTCTAAATCAGTTTTTAAGCTAAGAGTAATGTAAGAAAGCAGTAAAAGCAATAAAGTAAACAAGGCAAGTTCGAATTCTGGTTCTTAAAATCAAGGAGACGAAGCGCTTGACGGTGAGGTATCTCAGGAAGATTCAAGATTGCAGATTAGATTACTACTTAGGATTAATTGTTCTAGAACTCAAAACACGAAAAGCAAACAAACCAGCTTTCGCTGCAGATGTTATCAATGTCTAAACCTAGAAAACCAACTTTCGCTGCGAGNCAAAGTTAGCTCTGCTTCCTTGTTGCTTCTGTGGAGCGTTTCTGCATACACCTGAAACAAAAGAAAGAAAAGTAGTTAGTAAAATAGTTAGCTAAAACTTAGACAAAAATTCCAAACAAGAAATCTGTCTAGATATAAATCAATTCCCCGGCAACGGCGCCAAAATTTGATATGCTCAAATTAACCCTGAGCTACTCTCTCAAATTAAGAGATCACTGTAGTACATAGGGGTCGAATTCCACAGAGAATTGAAGTAACTAGACAAATTCTAAATCAGTTTTTAAGCTAAGAGTAATGTAAGAAAGCAGTAAAAGCAATAAAGTAAACAAGGCAAGTTCGAATTCTGGTTCTTAAAATCAAGGAGACGAAGCGCTTGACGGTGAGGTATCTCAGGAAGATTCAAGATTGCAGATTAGATTACTACTTAGGATTAATTGTTCTAGAACTCAAAACACGAAAAGCAAACAAACCAGCTTTCGCTGCAGATGTTATCAATGTCTAAACCTAGAAAACCAACTTTCGCTGCGAGTTCAAGGATAGAAACATGCATTAATTTCACGTTCGATATTGTTCACAAAGACCTAAACAAACAGTCGTTGCGAATAGATTCGATGCTCATCTAAAGATCTGATGGCTAGGTGAATAACTACACTTTCGCGTCCGTTTAATTACCTAGGGTTTCGAAATCTAGGTGATCAGTCCTAAGATTCAGAGTTAAAAACAATCTAAGATGAAGAACAAGCAAATAATCCAAATAGTAAACCAATTCTAACAACCTATCATCAATCCCTTGAATTCCCCACAACCTAACTATGAAACTACTCAGACATGGATGCAGCAAACATCATAAAATAAGTAATTTGCATAAAAGAATAGAAGAGATACAAGGATTCCAAATCTCTCAAGAACAGAGTGCAGATTTATCTCCCTAAAGCTCTCAAAACCTAAACTCTCTCTTTGTCTCTCTAAATTATATAGTGTGTGCATAAACAATGGCATAAAAGCTCTATTTATAGGCCAAGGCACGAATCCTCAATTCCCTGGAAGATTAAGAAAATTCTTGGAGATTTCCTTTTTCTTCAAACTTTTGGAATCTTCGCGTCCTCAAGTCCGGAAAACTCGGTGTCGATCGACACCAGCTAATGTCGATCGACACTCATCGTGCATCTTCAATCCAACTTCGTGACTTCATTCCATTATGCTACAAAACGTATCCAAACGTCCAGTTCAGCTCCAATTGTACCTGAACCTGCATAGACTCTAAATAGACTCGAAAATAATACTAAGACTCAATAAAAACACTTATATCATGGTCCAAAAAAGGGTAAAAACCATGATATATCATTAATCATGCATAGTGAGTAGTAATCTTTTGGATTTTCGGTTTGGGGTGATTAAGGGGTTAAAAGGTTTAAGCTTTGGTCTTTTTCTAGTTCTTAAAATCATTCTCTTCTTGGATTTGGGCGTTTAAGGCCTAGAGGATCTCGAGAGAGATATCTTTGATCCAGGGATTTCTTTGTCCTAGACAGATTTAGGAGATCCCTTAAATCCAAATCCAAGAGACTAATCTACCCTTTCCCAAACACCATGGTTGCTTAGGGGATTAGTTAAGCCATTATTTGAGATCTATGCATCATGCTCTTCATCCTTTCTTTCCACAACGATCAATGGGATAGGAGGAAGGGATGAGGAAGGCTTCATACCAAACACCATGGATGAAGCTAGTCTTAGCTTCTCAAGGATTAGAGAAAGCACAAACGTGTAGATCTATGTTTTAAAAACCCAAAGTTTAAATCTTGAACTCCCTTAAGCTGATCCCCAACCATGAATCCATTTCATATCATCTGAAAACATAAAAACCATCTTCCTTTAGTTTAAAGTTTCAATCTTGTAGCTTAAATCCATCTAGTTGCTTATTTCTTGCTTTAAGGCTTTTTAATTTCATAAAGTTGTGTTCTTGATTTTATCAGTATTTTAGAAATTCCCTAGTATCATATTTCGCACCCTGGTAGAAGTTAGGAGTCAGTAGATTTTTATTTCTAGTTTTTAAAATTCGTCCCAAGTAGTTAGCAATTTCCTGTTTCGTCCGTCTTTAGTTTTTCATTTTCTAAAATTAGCAGTTGTGTCTTTTAAATCTTTAGAAGTAGCCTTCTAGTTGTTTAACCCCCTGGTCGGGATTTTAAAATAGTTTTCAAGTTTAATAGATCACCATAAGTAGTTTATTTCGAATTATTCATTTAACTGAATCTGCTTAGCTTTACCAAAAGTTCTTGTATTCTTGGTATCCTTTCAAACCTCCCAAGTTGGATTGACCATTAAGTATTGCAATGACATGAGCATGCTAAGGCTTTGATTAACATACAAAAATCGTGTTATCAAATGGCGCTGTTGCCAAATTGGGATAGAGTTTGAAAGTATTAAGATTTGGAATTTAGTGAAGACTAGGGGTTTTTGTTTTTAAATCTTTGTTTACTGATTTCTCTACCTCTCTATCTGTGTTCTAAGGTACATGAATGTGAGGTCTAGAGGTGACAACAACTTACTACAACCTCTAGACAACATTCATCATCTTGGAAGTGCAAGACTAAGAAGGGAAAGGAATCAAGAAGAAGCGTTTGAGGCAGTAGATCGAGCAGACATGGCCGATCAAGATGACATTCAGCCTCAACATGGACCATCTGGTGGGGGTAATGGAAACCAATCTTTGATGCCAAACAATCACAATATAAGCTACTCCCTATGCTTAGAACTCAATAGCTAGACTAATCCACTTTCATGACACTAATCCTTTCATTAATCATCCTAATCAAGATCTAACTATCATTAGTGAAAAGGAAGCTAACAAGCATTAAGAAACAGTTCTAAATTGCCAATAAACAACCTAGACAATCACTTCCATGAGCTAGGAATGTAAATCCCTTGTTTAGTTGGTTGGGGAATTTCATCAAACACCTTGTGAGTATGGAATTCCCTAAGGACTAGTTTTAGCATGATCAAGGCTAAACTAGCATTTATAACACTAAACAAGGAGGGAAATGAAAGAATCAAACACTAGGAATCAAGATTAACCCTTAAAACACCCTAAATCTAACCCATCCCTAGATACTAATAAAACTACTCACTAATCATAGTTAATCCCTCAAATCCTATGAAAGAGATAGAGATAAACATGATTAGAGAGATAGAAGATGAAAGATTAAAAGAAATAAGTACTAGATTGCATAAACTTAAAAGAATGTCTTACAAAATCACTTAGAAATCAAAAGGGAAAGTTTTCTAAGAAAGAACAAGAGATTAAAAGATGCCTAGGAAAAATTAGGTCATTTGCTATTTATAGTGAACAGTGGACGAACCGGGTCAACCCGGAAAAAACCGGGTATTGAACCGGTTTAAGTCTGTAATTCGGGCAGCGTATCGAGCTTCTTATCAACTTTGCCACCCTTTTGCTAGCTCAAGTAGCACCCCTACCACAACCAACCTCCTTTGAAGCCAATTGTTATTGCGTGATTGTTTGTGAGACCTTTATTTCGATTGAACCTAGCATAAAGTGTTAGGTTTGGGACGACAAGTATAGGTTTCCATGTAGATTATAGCCTCACATTTTGGGGCTAGCTTTAGGCTTAGGACTTAGGGGTTTGTTGGCCGAGGTAATATATGGTGTTTGGTGGAAAAGTGTAAAAAGAAAGAAGTGATAAACAAGGGGCTTGGAGAAAATAAGGGGAAGAATGGTTTGAAATGGAGAGTCTTTGATTTTAAAAGGAATAGCTCTAGGTAAATAAAAAGAAAATGCTAGGTGGCCTAAGGAAATCAAAAAGAGCCAAAAAGGGGCCAAGAAAAAAAAAATTATCATGCTTATACAAGGCTGCCTAGAGACCGAAAGAGAGCTAAGACAATAAGGATATACTACTCCATTCACCGAAAATGATAAGTTGAAGAAGTTCCCCTTAGAGATTTAAAAAGGACAAAATGTGTTTAAAATTCAAAGGGTTTAGCAAGGCACAAAGAGCTTTGGGAAAAAGAGTAGATTCTAGAGGGTTGAGTGAGCCAAAGAAAAAAAAATGAATGAGAGGGGTATATGATCATTGATAGCATTTCGGGTAGATGGAAATCTATGCTTGTATGCATCACTTGTTTCTTACCTTTAGCATTATGCATATGGTTCAATCTTTCTTGAGTGTTACCCTTACTTAAATGCAAAACCGGACGAATTGAGATCATTTTTATCTCAAAAACCCAGTCATGATTCACGGTTTCACACTTAATGAATGTTAAAGAGTTGGTTTGATAGGGAGGCTTGTTTTGATTGAATCCTAGGTATTCTTGAATGTTGAGATGGGCATGACTAACTCTTTTGGAGTAGGATAGATTCACATGCATTTTAGAATTAAGAACTAGGATGTTGAGTTGATCATTATTGTTAGCTACCTTGGATATTGAGCTCCCACTTTTAAACCTTTCTCCCTAGCTTGAATTTTGTTTGCTTGAGGGCATAAATTGCATACAATAATGAGTTGATCATTATTGTTTGATCAAATACTCATATATTTCATACATTTAACTTGCATTTAGGACATAAATTGCATACATATTGCATTCATACTTAGGGAAATTGTAGCTTTTGTTCCATTTTTGGTCCTAAGGCTTTTTGCATTAGCATTTGCATGTTTCTTGCATTCTTACATCATATTCAGGTTGTTTTGGATACACTGGAGCTATGAAGGGTGCGTGGACATGATGAAAATCAAAATGGAGTTTATGGACACTTAGGAGAACTCGGGCATCAAGCAAAGGAACCGAGATCGAGCCAAGGATCGGGTCAGGCAAGTCGATTTTGAGAAGATCGACCACAATATCGAGCCACGAGGCCATTCCGAGGAAGAAGATCGAGGTCAGAGATCGACCAAGATGATCGAGCGCGAACATGGATGCGGAAGAAGAACGAGAGCTAGATCGAGCTCAAGACTCGATCATCCAAAGATCGAGTAGGTGATCGACAGAAGAACCTGATCTCCCCGATTGGAACGACTAGGCGATCGAGCAAAGGGAGGCATTCTACCCTCGAGATCGATGACCGAGGTCGATCTCTTATCTTATCCGGACAGCTCACGTTTTGGAGTTTAGTGAGGGGACCATTTCCCTTTTGATATAAAAGGTCCTTGACCTATTTTTGGCAAAGTGATCCGAAATTTACGTTTTGTCACCTTTTTCTTTGAGCAAAACCTCCATTGTTAGTCTTTTTAAGCTTTTCTAGTTTATGTAAAACTTAATCTTCCTTTAATCTTAAATACTTGTCTTTAATCTATTTACTTAATCGTTTAAACAAGCTTAGCTTTCTTTCTTTTACGTTTTCAAGCATTTTAATCATGCACAGTGAGTAGTAATCTTTTGGGTTTTCGGTTTGGGGTGATTAAGGGGTTTAAAGGTTTAAGCTTTGGTCTTTTTATTGTTCTTAAAACCATTCTCTTCTTGGATTTGGGCGTTTAAGGCCTCGAGAGAGACATCTTTGATCCAGGGATTTCCTTGTCCTAGACATATTTAGGATATCCCTTAAATCAAAATCCAAGAGACTAATCTACCCTTTCCCAAACGTCATGGTCGCTTAGGGGATTAGTTAAGCCATTATTTGAGATCTATGCATCATGCTCTTCATCCTTTCTTTTCACCACGATCAATGGGATAGGAGGAAGGGATGAGAAAGGCTTCATACCAAACGCCATGGATGAAGCTAGCCTTAGCTTCTCAAGGTTTAGAGAAAGCACAAAAGTGTAGATCTATGTTTTAAAAACCCAAAGTTTAAATCTTTAACTCCGTTAAGCTGATCTCCAACCGTGAATCAATTTCATATCATCTGAAAACATAAAAATCATCTTCCTTTAGTTTAAAGTTTCAATCTTGTAGCTTAAATCCATCTAGTTGCTTATTTCTTGCTTTAAGGCTTTTTAATTTCATAAAGTTGTGTTCTTGATTTTATCAGTATTTTAGAAATTCCCTAGTANGAACGACTAGACGATCGAGCAAAGGGAGGCATTCTACCCTCGAGATCGAGCAAGAGATCGACGACCGAGGTCGATCTCTATTCTTATCCGGACAGCTCACGTTTTGGAGTTTAGTGAGGGGACCATTTCCCTTTTGGTATAAAAGGTCCTTGACTTATTTTTGGCAAAGGGATCCGAAATTTACGTTTTGTCTCCTCCTTCTTTGAGTAAAACCTCCATTGTTAGTCTTTTTAAGCTTTTCTAGTTTATGTAAAACTTAATCTTTCTTTAATCTTAAATACTTGTCTTAATCTCTTTGCTTAATCGTTTAAACATGCCTAGATTTCTTTCTTATACGTTTTCAAGAATTTTAATTGATATGCTCAAATTAACACTGAGCTACTCTCTCAAATTAAGAGATCACTGTAGTACTTAGGGGTCGAATTCCACAGAGAATTGAAGTAACTAGACAAATTCTAATTCAGTTTTTAAGATAAGAGTAATGTAAGAAAGCAGTAAAAGCAATAAAGTAAACAAGGCAAGTTCGAATTCTGGTTCTTAAAATCAAGGAGACAAAGCGCTAGGCGGTGAGGTATCTCAGGAAGATTCAAGATTGCAGTTTAGATTACTACTTAGGATTAATTGTTCTAGAACTCAAAACACGAAAAGTAAACAAACCAGCTTTCGCTGCAGATGTTATCAATGTCTAAACCTAGAAAACCAACTTTCGCTGCGAGTTCAAGGATATAAACATGCATTAATTTCAGGTTCGATATTGTTCACAAAGACCTAAACCAACTGTCGTTGCGAATAGATTCAATGCTCATCTAAAGATCTGATGGCTAGGTGAATAACTACACTTTCGCGTCCGTTTAATTACCTAGGGTTTCAAAATCTAGGTGATCAGTCCTAAGGTTCAGAGTTAAAAACAATCTAAGATGAAGAACAAGCAAATAATCCCAATAGTAAACCAATTCTAACAACCTATCATCAATCCCTTGAATTCCCCACAACCTAACTATGAAACTACTCAGACATGGATGCAGCAAACATCATAGAATAAGTAATTTGCATAAAAGAATAGAAGAGATATAAGGGTTCGAAATCTCTCAAGAACAGAGTGCAGATTTATCTCCCCAAAGCTCTCAAAACCTAAACTCTCTCTTTGTCTCTCTAAATTATATAGTGTGTGCATAAACAATGGCATAAAAGCTCTATTTATAGGCCAAGGCACGAATCCTCAATTCCCTGGAAGATTAGGAAAAGTCTTGGATATTTACTTTTTCTTCAAACTTCTGGAATTTTCACGTCCTCACGTTCGGAAAACTCGGTGTCGATCGACACCAGCTAATGTCGATCGACACTCATCGTGCATCTTCAATCCAACTTCGTGACTTCATTCCATTATGCTCCAAAACGTATCCAAACCTCCAGTTCAGCTCCAATTGTACCTGAACCTGCATAGACTCTAAATAGACTGGAAAATAATACTAAGACTCAATAAAAACACTTATATCATGGTCCAAAAATGGGTAAAAACCATGATATATCAACTCCCCCAGACTTGGCCTTTGCTTGCCCTCAAGCAAAACATAAACTTAGAATGGAGTCGAGGTTTGAAAACAGAAATATCCAGCTAACCTTCAGAACGACACATTGAACCAACACTTCTTGAATCCACATACCATAGAGCCAACCTTAGGTAGTGTTTCAGTATACTTACCACAAGCTTAGCAATCTCCCAAATCAGGATCAAATCCCTTCTAGTTTTAAGAATTTCGAACTTTAGACAACAGTAATGACCAAAGGACTTACAGATTCTTTCCCTTCCTTAGTGCCTGAACAAGACATTTCTTCTACAGCTCTCCCATTTTCTCTTCCCTTAGTCAACTACTCTAAGATCTTTTCATTGACTTTTTCTTCTTATTCTTTTGTAGTCTCGGGAAATAGTGCTACTCTCTACTTGTGTTCCTTGTGAGGAGACGGGTTCAAGAGCACTCACTAATATTGTTCCTTGTTAGGAGAGAGGCTCATGAGGTTCTTTGCACTATTCCCAGACTTAGACTCCTTTTCTTTCTTTTCTCAAGGGAAGATCAAGGAGAGACTGCAGTNCAAGACTCGATCATCCAAAGATCGAGTAGGTGATCGACAGAAGAACCTGATCTCCCCGATTGGAACGACTAGGCGATCGAGCAAAGGGAGGCATTCTACCCTCGAGATCGATGACCGAGGTCGATCTCTTATCTTATCCGGACAGCTCACGTTTTGGAGTTTAGTGAGGGGACCATTTCCCTTTTGATATAAAAGGTCCTTGACCTATTTTTGGCAAAGTGATCCGAAATTTACGTTTTGTCACCTTTTTCTTTGAGCAAAACCTCCATTGTTAGTCTTTTTAAGCTTTTCTAGTTTATGTAAAACTTAATCTTCCTTTAATCTTAAATACTTGTCTTTAATCTATTTACTTAATCGTTTAAACAAGCTTAGCTTTCTTTCTTTTACGTTTTCAAGCATTTTAATCATGCACAGTGAGTAGTAATCTTTTGGGTTTTCGGTTTGGGGTGATTAAGGGGTTTAAAGGTTTAAGCTTTGGTCTTTTTATTGTTCTTAAAACCATTCTCTTCTTGGATTTGGGCGTTTAAGGCCTCGAGAGAGACATCTTTGATCCAGGGATTTCCTTGTCCTAGACATATTTAGGATATCCCTTAAATCAAAATCCAAGAGACTAATCTACCCTTTCCCAAACGTCATGGTCGCTTAGGGGATTAGTTAAGCCATTATTTGAGATCTATGCATCATGCTCTTCATCCTTTCTTTTCACCACGATCAATGGGATAGGAGGAAGGGATGAGAAAGGCTTCATACCAAACGCCATGGATGAAGCTAGCCTTAGCTTCTCAAGGTTTAGAGAAAGCACAAAAGTGTAGATCTATGTTTTAAAAACCCAAAGTTTAAATCTTTAACTCCGTTAAGCTGATCTCCAACCGTGAATCAATTTCATATCATCTGAAAACATAAAAATCATCTTCCTTTAGTTTAAAGTTTCAATCTTGTAGCTTAAATCCATCTAGTTGCTTATTTCTTGCTTTAAGGCTTTTTAATTTCATAAAGTTGTGTTCTTGATTTTATCAGTATTTTAGAAATTCCCTAGTATCATATTTCGCACCCTTGTAGAAGTTAGGAGTCAGTAGATTTTTATTTCTATTTTTTAAAATTCGTCCCAAGTAGTTAACAATTTCCTGTTTTGTCCGTCTTTAGTTTTTCATTTTCTAAAATTAGCAGTTGTGTCTTTTAAATATTTATAAGTATCCTTTTAGTTGTTTAACCCCCTGGTTGGAATTTTAAAATAGTTTTCAAGTTTAATAGATCACCATAAGTAGTTTATTTTAAATTATTCACCCATTTTAACCGAATCTGCTTAGCTTTACCAAAAGTTCTTGTATTCTTAGTATCCTTTCAAACCTCCCAAGTTGGATTGACCCTTAAGTATTGCAATGACATGAGCATGCTAAGGCTTTGATTAACATACAAAATCGTGTTATCAAAAGGCCAAACGACATTCACCTGTATGCGAACGTCCCATAGAGACATGTGAAGGTCGTCTTCTCTTGGTCCTCTGGTCGTATGGGAATCTAAAAAATCCAGAATATATGTCAAGAAAACCATAGTACTGATGGTTTGCTAACATTTCTAGCATCTAGTCGATGAATGGTAGCGGGAAGTGATCCTTTCTGGTTGCTGCGTTTAGCTTCCGGTAATCTATGCACTTGTGGCAATCATCTTATCCTTGTCGCTTTTGATAACTGTAACTCCTCCTTTTTTCGGGACCATGTGAACCGGACATACCCAGGTGCTGTCCGATATTGGGTATATGATCCCCGCTTCCAAAAGCTTCACTACTTCCTTTTTGACTACCTCTATTAGGTTCGGGTTGAGTCTCCTCTGTCAACCGAATTTTTCGCGTTTTCTTCCAAATCAATTTTATGCATGCAGAGGTCTGGAGATATTCCAGGAATGTCGTCTACGGAGTACCCTATCACTCTCATGTGCTTCCGTAGCTCGCAGAGAAACAACGTTGCTTCGACGTTGTTTAGTGATAGTAGGATTTTTCCTCTTTCAATTAATCTCTACTACTCATGTCATTGTAGTATTTGAGATGTCAATCCATAGGGGCTAAGATTAACAACACTAGGAATACATGAAACTATTTAATCTAAGCCAAATTCGAATTTTAGGAGACAAGGATCTATTAGAAGCAAACTACAAGCTAAAAGAGATACTACAAGACTAATTATATGAATTAAAACCTTAATTTC
>JAHZTW010000002.1:37302772-37333469 GCA_020283515.1 Alliaria petiolata | reverse complement strand
TGATAGTAGGATTTTTCCTCTTTCAATTAATCTCTACTACTCATGTCATTGTAGTATTTGAGATGTCAATCCATAGGGGCTAAGATTAACAACACTAGGAATACATGAAACTATTTAATCTAAGCCAAATTCGAATTTTAGGAGACAAGGATCTATTAGAAGCAAACTACAAGCTAAAAGAGATACTACAAGACTAATTATATGAATTAAAACCTTAATTTCAACTAATTAAGCGCCAATCAAGCAATTAACTACTAATCAAGATTACTAATTGACTAAAAACGAAACCTAGGGATGGAATCATTGATTTGGGCATTCAAATGGCCAACCTTGCAATCATTTAAGCAACTAAACAAGTTATCTCTATGCCTAGATCACTAATAAAGATTAATCCATGATGTGTGGTATTAATCCCTTTCCTAATTACCTTAATGAACTAATGATGTGTTAGCATTAAAATGTTTAGCAAGCAATAAGCATAAGTCTAAATGGCATGATAAAAACCCTAGGCAACTAATATCTTAGGCTAGGAATGTAAATCTCTTAGAAAAGTGGTTCAAGCATTTCATCAAACACTTGGTGGGTGTATGAAATGCTTATGATCCAGAATAGCAAAAGATTAGCTATTTGGCATTAAGAACTTCTTAATAAGAAGAGAGATGAAATAATCTAACCTAGATTGAAAGATTGAACCATTAGAAAACCCTAAATCTATCCCATCCCCAAGTTCCTAAGAGACTACTCACTAATCATAGATAAACCAACAAATCTCATGAAAGAAATGCTAGTAAACATGATTAGAGAAGAGGAAGATGAAAGATTAGAAGAAATAAGAACCAAATTGCATTAAACTTAAAAGAAATCTCAAAATCTCCTCAAAATCACAAAGGGTCGATTTTCTGTTCAAAAACAAGAGAAGATCCATAAAAATTAGGTTTTTAAGTATTTATAAGGAAGGAGGTCAAACCGGGTCAACCCGGAACAAACCGGGTCAACCCGGAACAAACCGGGTTTTGACCCGGAGGAGCAGTCTTGCGAACATCGCCATATATCCCTAACCACAGAACCTAATGACATCAAATCACCTTCACATGAAATCTGATTTAATTATCTACAACTTTCATGAAGATCTCTAAGGCTGAATCGGAATGGAAAGCCTTCATCGGACCCGATCTTCCAGTCACTTCAGGCAGTCTGGCTCCGCATCGGTTTGTTGTCCGATGTGCATCTGACCGATGCAAACTTCAGAATGCTTCACATCGGTTTGTTGTCCGATGTGCATCTGCCCGATGCAAACTTCAGAATGCTTCACATCGGTTTGTTGTCCGATGTGCTACAAACCGATGTGATGCCAGACGTAGATCCATATCGGACAACATAGCTCGATACAGCTGCTCGATATTGAGTAAAATCGCTGTAACTTTCTAACCCGGGGTCCGAATGAATTGATTCCAACTCTATTAGAAAGCTCACTGGATCCTCTACAACGTTTAAGAAGGCGTCGGAGTCTGATTCTAAATCAAGGCCTTCTTCCAGACACATACATGTTTCGCCTCCAAATGCTTGATATGCTTCTACAAGACTTTTGCTTCTCATTTAGCTGCTTCTTTTCGTCCTCTTGATGATTTTTTGTCCTTCGTTTGCTATGCCATCCTTCTCAAACTCCATTCATGCCTCCATAGCATCTAAATCACCTGATCAAGACTCCAAATGCACCAAAATATGCAAAGACTATGCAAATACACCCTAGAACTCTAAATGATCAAAATGCAATACAATGATGCTTAATTAGGTTCCTAAATGAATAAAAACTTACACTAAATGGAGGAAAATATGATGCAAAATATAGACATATCATTTAGGCTAGAATTTATGATCACTGGATAAGTTAAATCTTGTCCCAGAAACGCGTAGCTTAGTCCAGCTGGTAGCAGCTTCTGCTCGACTTTGGGTGCCTTGAGTTGGTTCCAAGGGTCGGGAACTGCTCCTCGGGTATACTTCGGTGGTAGAGTTATGTGTTCTTTGTCCCCTAGATCCAGAAAGGGGGTCGGTCCAGCGTGAGGTTCGGTTTGGTCCAGCATTCTTGTACCCCTTCTCGTTTCTTCGCGACTGAGGTTGTCTCTAGGATTTGCGTTCGTCAGGGCTATCTCCAGCGGGTCGTCCATAAGCATCTCCTCATATATTTCTTCTACAGCTCCAACGAGCTCGTCGATGCGAAAAACTTGCCCATCCAGGGTAGGCTTCCTAATATCTTTGTTCATATCGAAGGTCATAACAAGATTCCCCAGGTGTAGTTCTATCTTTTCTTTCGGGACGTTGATAACTGCTCCTGCTGTAGAGAGGAATGGGCGACCGAGAATGAGAGGGTCTCGAGGTTCCTCCTCTATGTCTAGTACGACAAAGTCAGTCGGGATTGTGCAGTCCCCGATTATGACTTGTATGTCGACCAAAACTCTGACGGGCAGCCTGGTTGATCTATCTGCGAGGATTAGGATAATTTTTGTAGGTAGGAATTCATAGTATTCGAGGCGTCTTGCCACAGAGAGTGGCATCATGTTTATTCTTGATCCCAAATCGCATAAAGCTCGCTTAAACACTTCTTCTCCAATCGAACATGAGAGTACAAAACTTTCGGGATCTTTACGCTTTCGAGGAGGACGGTTCTGAATGACCGAGCTGCATTCTTTCGTGATCATCATAACTCCCTCTTCCAGGGTGAGAGAGTTGGTTAAAATACTTTTCATGTACCTTCTCAGTGTTGAGATCATGGCGCAAGCTTTTATGAAAGATAGCCTCACAGCAAGCTGTGCGATTAGTTCTTTCAATCTTGCCCTTTCTTTCTCCTTATTGGGCGTGCTTAGACAACGTGGATAGGGTGCTTTGGGTTGCTAGCGGTTGTGCTTCTTCATCTTGCAGAGTTTCTTCTGTCACGACCTCCCTATCGACACGTTTTCCTACATGTTCCTGACCGATTGATCCTCGCCACTGCGGTCTTTCTCCTTCTCTACTGCTCCCTTATCCTTTGGAAACTCGGGCTCCTTGTAGGTCATCCCTCTTCTAAGCTCTACTGCCTTCACAGCGTCATAGCAGTCTTTGCTATCTTCGTCTTCTTCTTCTGGTTTTGCCATTTTTCTTTCTCCTCTGGTTAGTCTCTCGTTTTCTTTCGCTACCCTTCGTATCTCTGAGGCGAGGTGCTCGATCTTACCATTCGTCTCATGGTGGTTACGCTCAGCTTCCTTTTTATCATCACTCGAGGTTCTCTCGAGAGAATCCACGAGTTCCTGTATCTTGTCCTCGAGTCTATCAATTCGATTTTGACTGGTCGAGGTATAGTGAAAGGTCGAGGGAGTGGCTCGCCCCCATTAGGTCTCGGGTTTGATGGCTGCCGTGGTGGCGTACTATGCTCCTTTCTAAGTTCTCGTGATGGAGGTCAAGGTCGCGGCAATGTCTTGAATTGATGATGCGGTCCGAGTTTTCACGCATGCGGGAATCCTGCAGTTCCCGGATGGGTTCCGACTGCTGTGTACGTTCCGAGTCCATTCTAGCTAGCGCGCCCATTATGATCTTCAATGGATCTGCTTCGCCTTCTTCTTCATGGCGTGCCGCTTGGCTAGGATCGTTCAGGCCGTTGTACTCGCTAGTGGCCAGGTTGGTCACCAATAGTCGCGCTCCTTTTCCTGATTTTGAAGAGAAGTCTCCATTGCTTAAAATATCCAGTGCGGCTTGCAGTTTCCTATTGATTCAGTGAATCCGTGGTGTGGGCAATCTCTTTCGTAGCCTCTAAATCGCTCCCATGCCTCGATGAGAGTTTCACACCTTTCTTGCCGGAATCCTTGTATCTTGTTCCTTTGGAGGTAGGAACGAGACTTAGTGTAGAAGCGGTTTAAGAAAACTCTCCAACAGTCTTCCCAGTTTGTGATAGACGCAGGGGCTAAAGATCTCAACCACTTGCTTGCCTTTTCTCCTAAAGAGTAGGGGAACATCATGCATCTGAGGTAGTCCCCATTAATCTTGGAGATGACGCACACTCCTTTGAATGCTTCAATGTGCTCGATGGGTTGCTCTGATGGTTGGCTTCAGTATTGGTTCTGCTTAACAAGGTCTATGATGCGTTTCTTGATCTCGAAATTGTCTCCTTCAGGTTCTGCCAGCCGAAAAGGGCTTCGTTCTTGGAAGGACCTAAGCGGCGCGTCGAACTCGGAGATTGCAGGCACGTCCTCAGCGAACGTCTCATCTTCGTCGCTAAACAGATCTTATTCTTCTTCCACCCGTTGTTCTCCGTTTAGATTAAACGGGTCTCCAAGAGCTTCAGGGTCTTTTACTTGATCCCCCATTAGAGAAATACCTGCAAAACGAGGAGTTAAACGAGTAGTTCAATAATCGTTCTGTTGATTTTTCGGTAAAGAATTTGTGAGAAGCAAATCAATAGTCCCCGGCAACGGCGCCAAAAACTTGATGCAACAAGTTTTAGAGTCTGTTTTCGAGTTTTAAATTTATAACCCTATTGCCTACAAGTGCACAGATGTGCACTATAGTATTTAGGGTGTCGAACCACAGAGACTATGATGCTTCTGACGAATCCACTAAAACAGAAAATCAAGCGAGAACGAACAGATTAAAAGTTGGTTTTGGAGAGGTGATGGTTTAGTAACAGAACGAAAATCATGAGTGGGTTGTAAAACTATAAAACAGAACGCTGGGTTTTAGGGATCTCTCAGGGTTTTCTACGGAATGATTCTACGGATTAACAAACTTGACCTAGACAAAATCAGTTCTAATGGTTCTTGAGCTCAAACACGGAAGTGGTCGGATCTCCCTTTCAGAAAACCAAACACCTAAACCTAAACTGCTCGTTCGCTCCCCTTTCAGTAGCGACTTCGCAGCTAGATCAGCTATAAGATTAGGTTCGATGAAGCTCAGTACACACCGCCGATATGTATAAGCATCCTTCGGTGCCTGCTCGTTTAAAACTATATCCGGCCAAGAGATTCAGCGCTCGCGCGGCTCTAATGATCCTACAATCGATCCTAAGTGGCCAGACAAGGATTACGCAATAAGAATGAATTCAAACGAAGAACAGTGAAAAGTATTCTATCTATGATCTAACAACCTGTCGAATCAAACCATAAATCCCCTTTGAGAAACCCCCTTTGAAACCCAACTGAAAGACTACTTAGACATAGATTTAAAGTTCTTCATTATGCAATAAACGAAAATCACAAAGGTTTGATGGAAAACAAAGAGATAGTAGCAGAGATGTAAGAACAATGAGAGAGAGATGAAGAATAATAGTAGAACAGGGCGGAGAGAAGGAGAGTGAAGAAGACGGCTTTCGCTCCTCTTCTCTTCCTCTTAAACGACGATTCCTCTTCTAGGTCGTGGTCTTGGTGGCTGACTTCGAACTCTCTAAAAATAAGAGTAGCAACGTGTATTTATAGGTCTTTAGGTCTTCTTAAGAGTCACCTAGGGTTCCACCGAATTTGGTGGTCATCGGGCTTGTTTTGGGCTTGCAAACGGGCTCGAGAATTGTTACTTGGTCTAGCCTCGCGAGCGATGGTTCATGGGCCGGCCGTTGGCCTTCTGAGCTTTCCTGGTGCGGCCAAGCTTCTTCTGAGGGTGTGTCTGACGGGCCTTGTTGCTTCCTTCGTAACTTGAGATCCAACCGTGGGATTGGACTAAAATCACTTCGAGGTGAAAGACAGCTGATAAGGCTATGTTGTCACCAAAACTCAGCTTGATCTCGTGGTGGGAAGGCTTCCGTCTCATGCTAGACTTTTGTAAAAATGCTCATGTTCCGAAAATATCCGTTTTGCTCTGTTTTGCATCTTTTTCCTAAGGTTTCCTAAAAAGAGTCTTGCACACACAAATACGCGGAAACTACTAAATATATATTAATACGTTAGTGAAATGCTTATTAAAGAATACATTTATGATGATAAAAATGGGTAAAATATACATGTTATCAAATGGCGTTCGGTGCAATCGTACAAATGGGCGGGTTATCAGAATTTCTATTGGTGAGACGAACTTTAAAGAGAGTTCTCGTTTAAATCTTTCTTTGCTCCATCCGTTTCAAGAGGTTCGAAGCCTGAACTTATCCGGGGATATATTTTTAATGAAAAACAACGAGTTTTTGGTTCAATATCAATTTGTTTAGTGCTTTTGCAGTTTTGAAAGTGTTTGCAAGAAATATGGATATTTTGGCAAAACGGAGTTGGATTCGGATATTTTGGAGATTGGACAGCTTTTTGAGACCCAATGTTTTGCATCAGATGGAGGACCTCCCAAATTTGCACACATGATATATGAAAATGTTAGCTTTCATCTTCAAGTGGTTTGAAGTCAATCAAACGATTGGATCAAAAGTTATGCTCAAAATACTGAACAGTGGTCCGTTTGGCAACGAAATGGAGCAAGCAGAAGAACATGACATGTTCGACCCTGGTGATTGACCGAATTTGAGCCGAACACCCGGTTGATCAGATCTCTCGGGACTTGTAAAATCATTTGATCGAGTGCTCATTCGATGGAACTAGGGTATTATTCGAATGAACAGCTGCCTTGTTCGATCGAACACCTCACCGAAAAATAGAAACTTTCCAATTTTTAGCATATTTGTCACAAATTATCAACAAGTCGCCCTAGATGCCTCAATACTCAATATATTAATCAAGTGAGCATGAAAATACAGAGACACAAGCCATTACACAGCCACTAAACAATTCTTTGTTCTTAGTTTCTAGTTTCATTGCTTTTGATACTTTAATTATTGCTTTTGGGAGAAGATTTTAAATCTTGTTTTCATCACAAGAGTTGTTTTATGAACCCTATCCTATTATATTATTCATAAGATGTTTTCTTTTGATGTTGGTACTCTTGTCATGATTGAGTAGTTCAATTGTTGGGAATAGGAGTTTCTAAGGAGGCTTCATTTATGATTTGGTAGATAGGTTTTGTTTCTAGTGTGGCACATTTATTATGTTGAAGCAATCATCTGTCTAATTATGTTCCTAATGCATGTTGATGAATTGATCGCTTAGCACTGATATTGGAAAGTCATCGCTCGCAAAACTTGTTTGATTGGCCCAAGTTGGATTAGATAGGCTATATCTTTAGAACGCGAAAGCTGATTCTAAACATCATTTAGTGAGCATATCGAACTCATACTAGCATCACTGTGCTATTGGATTTACTTTGCATATCAGAGTATGATTTAGATTCAATAGGATAAGTCGGTTTTAGGCCATGAGAGTGGAATTATCAGATAAGGTAGTGTTTCGAGCTCTAGGATGAAAATACTTCTGTTTGCCTCTAGTTGTTGAGGTCTGGATATTCTAAACCATGAATCCCTAAGGATTTCCCAAAAGCCCAACGGTTTTAGTTATAAGTTTACATCGTTTTATTTGCTTTCATTGCTTGCATTCGATTCACATCACAATTATATTTAGGCTTTAACTCTAGTTTCAATTCGAGAATCATTGTGCACTCAAATCCATGTGGATTTGATACCTAAGGTATTATAACTGATCGTTATGCAATTGCAATTTGTAGTTGTTTCTTAATTTATGAAAAATATGATAACTCATCAATTAATCACAAATATTAAAATCACAAACCAATAATCGATAAACATGAAAATAATAGGAACCATTTTTGAACTCAAATCACAAAGGTATAATTCTACTTTCGTAGCTCGGATCACTATACTTTAAAAACGTAATAAACTCAATTTTTTCAGGTTATTATAAGAAGAAAATATGCATTAATTCACTCAAAAATCAATTGTTCACAATATTTTGTAACTCAACTTTCACGGGTTACGATGTATTGATCATCAAATACTAATTTTTGCAATATAAAAAATCTTTGCAGAGTATGATAACCCAAGATCTGATGCTAGATGAACAGGAAATCATGCAACATTTTTTTTTTGGTCGGAGAGGGGAGACAATTGTCTCCCACAATTTATTAAATAACTAAAAAGAATTACAAATGAATAGTACGTGAGAACTATGCTCCATTAGCATCTTCTAACATAATCGAATGAACTATGTAAGAACAACAATCAAAAGAATGAAATCTTAATTCTAACATAAACGCATAGTTCGTTAATCCATCTACTAGGAAATCATGCAACTTTACAAAAAAGTAAAGATGAAAAAACCAATATATAATTCCCTAACCAATCAATAAGAGATTAATAATTCATGAACTCATTGAATACCGATAACTGGTAAGTGAACTAATCATAAATGGCCAGAGAAAACAAGTAAATATATATAATGGAATTAATTAATACAAAGGCAAGATTTTTCTCCCGGAAAGCTTTTGAATCGAAAATTATGAAAAACGTAAAAAAACTTTTTATAGTGGTGGCTGCGTCATGGTTTCTATAGGCTTAGAAACCATGTTTTTATAGGCTTAGATCTTATATAGGTCGGTTTAGATTAAATTTACGACAAAAAAACAACATTTTTCTTATAAGGGTGTTGGCATTGTGTCGTGAAGGGGAAGTCACTGGCTGGAGCCAAGGGTCGATATTGGTGTATCAAGTCTTGACGGTAAGTCTCAGGTCGAAGCATCATGCCAAGCTCTTTTCTGCACTTGCTATTTTTTCGAGTCAGACGAACATATCTTCAGTAAATCGGGTATAGCTTCCTAACAACTTCTCCAAATGATTCTAAACCAATTCTATGTGAACTCAAACTCAAACTTATGTCTTCACCAAGTTAATCGACCTAAGAATTCAGGAAGTTCTCCAACGAATGGCAAACTTTTGATGTTTATGTGCAGTCCAAATGGAGAAGTTCACCTATCTTGAGATTTAAGTGACTTGGTCAATGATTTTGACTTGGTCGATGATTTTGACTTGCAGACATATGTGAATCCTCATTTGGTGCTCTTTTCCTCCATTATACAAATTTTTGATGTTTTGACATTTAAAAAGGAAAATACCAATGAATGCTATTTTATAATAAGGTATTTAGTTTTCATATTTCATCAATTTCTCTTTCATACTTTACATATAATATAATCCTCCTTGAATCACCCTTGAAGTTAAAAAATACTTGAACTTGTAGGGATGGAAAGGTGAAGAACAGATGTAACAAATGAATTGAATGGCTTTACTTAAGAGGCTGCAGAATTCCTTAAGTAAACCAGGGTGAGATCTTGATATGACACAAGATTTCAGTTTTGTCTACTGGATATTACACACCAATAAAAAGAGATCTAAGTTCAAAAAGATTTGATAAAAAGAAAATAAATAAGTTCTTACAATCTGGTTCAAGGAAAATATAAAGGAAACAAAATACTCTTTATACAACAAGTCTAGAAAAACACAAAAACTGTAAATAATAACAGTTGGGGCATCAACTTTGCTTCTTCTTTGGTCTTGGACGAAAATCTCTTGTTGGCTTGAGATTGGGCTTCAATTTTAACAATTGGGGAATTGTGAAGTGCTGGGAATACCTCCTTAAAAACCTTGTCAAGAAAATCCAGTGGGACAAAACTTGACAAGAGAAAAAGAGCATAAACCCAACACTTTTCCCAAATGTTAAAACTATATAACTTGAATCAAAACCAAAGTGTTTTGACAAGTTATACCTTCTTGTTTAATGTCTTGAACGTTTGGCTTCAAGGTATGATTTAGAAGTCCTCCAATAGTTTGATTGAATAGCATAGTCTTTGATCTGGTCATTGGGCCAGTAGGTACGATCAAAGCTTCTTCTCCTCCGAGATCAGGTTCGAGCTGCTTCTTAGGTTCTAGCTATGCTTCTAGCTGCTCCATTGACTCCTTTCCATGTTCCAAGCTCCATGACTTATCCAATATCATATCATCCTCTCCCACTTAAAAAGGATTTGACTTCAAATCCATTTCGACCTGGAGATCCAGCTGATAAGCTTTGCCGCTTCTTCTTGTGATTATGAAAGGACCATCAATCCTTGGCATCAGTTTGAGCTTTGTTTCAGCTTGGAATCGTCCCTTCCTCAAATGCACAGAAACCAATTCACCAAGTTCAAAGACCACTTCACTTGCTTGCGTTTGATACAACTTGTTTCCTTTAGGCTTCAGCCATTCATAGCAACTATGAGCATACATAAGGCACAAGTGTAGCCACATTTTTGGTGTATGAGCTTTCATATCCTCAACCTGTATATCTTGTGCACTCGCAACAAAGACTAGAAACACGAAATCATATGTGCAATATGTGATCCTTTTCAAAACAAACAATTCTTCTTCTCCCAAAACATCTAAAACAAGTTTCAAATGTTCAGCATAATCAACTAAGTGTTTGCTATAGATCTGAACGTTATCAAAATAGACAGCAACAACAATTCCAGTGAATGATCTCAAATCATGATTCAGCAATCTCTTCAAAGTTCTAGGTGCATTAGTTAAGTCAAACGACATCACTACCCCTTTATGTAAACCATGTTTTGTTGTAAAAACAGTTTTCCACTCATCACTTTTTTCATTCGAATTTTATGATAACCACTGCTAAGATTAACCCTAGAAATCACACAAGACCTATGCAACTTAGTAAGCATATCACTAAATAGAGGAGTGGAAGGTTGATACTTTACTGTGATGTTCTTGATGGGTTTGAAATCATCATACATCCTCCAAGCTCCATCTCGCCTCTGTAACTCCATTGTTTCTTCTGGTTTCGTCCTATTGGCTGGCTTGTTAGGAATGGAAGCTTCTGGAAATACATCATCAAAATCCTACAAACGATAAGTAACTTTACTCGGCAGCACCGGTGCCAGATTAGTTAAACTCATTAGAGTTTCTTTATAACCGAATAACAGCACATGTTTCTTTGCAAATAAAGCTTTCTTTTCCACATTAGATTTCACAAAGAAGTTTGAGCGTTTAGATACCTGTTCCTCCTTGCGTTTCAAGTGTATCTGATCCTTATACACCTCTTTTGGTGTCAAAGGAGTGGCGATTTGTATGACCATCATGAACCACTTTTCAATCAGATTGCCATGGTCTACCAAGCAGAATGTGTCCTGCCTCCATAGGCAAAACAGCACACAATATTTCGTCCTCATACTTGCCTATAGCCAAGGGAACCACCACTTGACTGTTTACTTTCATTTTGCCACTGTCATTGAGCCACTGAAGCTTGTATGGCTTTGGATGCTTTCTGACTTTTAACCCCAGCTTCTTAACCATTAAATCACTTGCTACAATGGTGCAGCTGCCTCCATCGATTATCAAACTTCAGACCTTTCCTTGAACAATACAACATGTATGAAACAGATTCTCTCTCTGTTTTTGCTCCTCGTGACTTGTTTGCAATCTCAAAGACTTTCTAGCTACTAGCAATTCTCCTTTGACTGGTTCTTCCTCATACTCGTATGAAACTAATTCAGCTTCTGTTCCCTCTTCCTCAGATTCGAACTCCCCATTGTCAAGTAGAATCATCACTTTCTGTTAGTGCATTCATTGGCATAATGTCTTCTGCCTTGACACTTGAAACACTTAACATATCTAGCTCTGGAAGTAGTAGCCTCAGCCTTGCCCTTGATGTCTTGAACTACAGTAGATGGTTTGTTCTCTTCTCTGGAATTCGTAAACTATTTGATGTCTCTTGAATAGCTTGGTTTCTCTTCTTTGTGAAAGTTAGAACTTGTAGAAACAGCTCCAGCTCCATATGTTGGCCTTGAAAAACCTTTTCTTTTGAGTTGCTGCTCCACCAGAATAGCTTTATGAAGTAACTCCTCTAACCCCAAGTAATGCTGCATCTCTAATCTGTCTTGAATGTCTCTGTTTAAACATCCCATGAATCTAGACATGGTGGTGATGCAACAGGATTTAGAATCTGCTTTCGAGTTTTAAATTTGTAACCCTATTGCCTGCAAGTGCACAGATGTGCGTTGTAGTATTTAGGGTATCGATCCACAGAGACTAAGTTGTTTTAACAAATCCACTAAATCGAAAATCAATAAGAACGAACAATTGAATATGGGGTTGTTTGGGTGTTGTGAGTGGTGACGAAGATAGTGAATAGGAAGATAAATCAATACGAGAAAGAGTTGGGTGTTAGGGAATTNGTGACGAAGATAGTGAATAGGAAGATAAATCAATACGAGAAAGAGTTGGGTGTTAGGGAATTCGCAAAGTATCATGGATCAATCAACGAGGTATTTAAACAGAAAGAATCAATGGATGTTCTAGACTAACCTACTTCCGTAGTATTAATCTCGAAATCGAATCTAGATAAATCATGAAATCTATCAACTTAGATTGCTAAACTCCCGTTAAATCTAAGCATCAAGACAACCTAATTTGCCAAATCCGCAAACAGTCCTAGACTAACTTTCGCAGCCTAAAGTTGTTTGTTCATCTAAAGTTAATCCCCAATCCATCAACCTAGTAATCAATCCATGAATCCCCTTTGAAAAACCCTTAAACCCAACAAAGAAACTACTCAGAGATAACGAAATAAACCGCAGTCATGGTTGATAAACGCAAAGATGAAAAGTAATATATGATAGAAAAAAGAAATAAGAGGTAAGAGGGTTCAGAAATCTTCTCAGTATCGAAGCACAAAGTCGAGATCTTCTCCCTTGGAAACGAAAAGAACAAAGAAAAACTCTAGAAAAATGTGGCTGTCGATTGTCTATGATGGGGGCTGTGTGCCTGCCCTAAATAATGAGTAGAGATGAGTATTTAAGGTCTTGATGCGTCACTTAGGTTTATTTTGTGTTTGACGGCAATTGTGCTTGACGGGCTTGCAAACGAGCTTCAAAAACGTGTTTTTTGTTGGCCTTGCCACGGACCGCTCATGGCCCGGCCACATGGGGTCTGGCCGCACTAGGAAGTGGCCATGGCGCGGTGGATAGTCTTCTGCCGCGGGAACGAGCCTTTGTGGCGCGGCCATTGGTCTTGCAACTTCTACGCTTGCTTCTCCCGCGAGACTGCATAATATGTCTTCACTAAAACCGTCATAACTCCAGATCTAAGCGTTAGTTTGCCTTCAAACCACTTGTATATGAAAGCTAACAGTCCCCTCTATCTGGTGTCCAAAGTTGAGGAAGATCGCGTGGTGGGAGGTCTTGATCGGATGTCAAACTTCTAGAAGCTCGAAGCTGTCCAAAATACCATTTTACTCCGAAAAGCTCCATTTTGCATCCTTTTTGCTAAGATTACCTAAAAAGAGTCTTGGACACAAAAATACTCGAAAACTACTATTTTTACATTAAAACCTTAGTGAAATGATTATTAAAGCACTCACTTATGATGGTTAAAATGGGTCAAATATGCATGTTATCAACTCCTCCAGACTTAAACTTTTGTTTATCCTCAAACAAAACAGAAATTTAAGTAATGAAAAGAGGTTTGAAACGTGGAAACTCACCAATACTTGGAAACTCATCAAGTCTTGCAATCGACCTGTTTGAGCCACGTAACTTGGAATCTAGCTTCAAGGCGTTTGGGTCTAGCTACCTTGAGCTTTTCACCCTTCCCGGATACGTTTCATGGTCCCTTTGAGTATTTCAAGTTCTTTTTTGTTGACTCCTTTAGTCATTTAGGCGTGCGGTCTCATTCGAGGGAGTATTGGTTAACGAGACATTATACTCTTCTCTTCCAAACATCTAGGCAGAGACATTTCAGACACAACTCTCCTATTTTATCTTCCCTAAGTCGATTTCTCCCTACTTTTCTAGGGTATCATTTTATTTTTTTCTATCGACTTTTTTATTCTTTTCTTCTTAGCTTGAGAACGATCACTTCTTCGAAGCTTTCATGATGTCTGCGAACCGTCATCGTCCTTTGAGGAACTCGGGTTGCCGTTCTCAAACAAAGACTTTTCTTTCTATATTTTTATTTTCTTTTCTATAGCAAGGGAAGATCAAGGAGAGGTTGCAATGCATCTACTTAGTCATGCTAGAGTTTAAAAGAGGAGCAAAGTTCGAAGTACCTCAAGCCCCTTGACGAGAAGTTTTGATTCATTAGGTGCGGAGTCAACGCATGATCCTTCGAGTACTCTAGAGATTAGAACTTTCTCCGTTGGAATGATCCGCTCGCAGTGTTTAACTTAGTAAACATTGTTTCTAAATCCGTGAGAATGGTCATTAAGATTCCTTGTTCGAAGCGACTTGTACCTAGCAAAGTTCATAGTTTCCGACTAAAAGAAAAAAAGAGTTTTACTCGATAAAACGACTCGATAATTTTGAAAAATGCATGCAAAGACTCATGAAATAAAATAGTATTAGTAATAAATGAAATCCCCCAGACTTAAATCAAACTGTCCCCAGTTTGTTTAAATCGAGTTGACGTGAAAAAGATAGGTAAATTCAAGTACAAGCTTGTGAAGACTTATTTGAAAGTGGCGTTGGATTTGGTGTGGGTGAATGGGCGTGTGGTATGATTGAGCTAAAGACTTAATCATTCTCCTTATGTCCCTGCTTAGAATCGATTTAATTGAACAAAAGAAATCGAAAACTTAGCTCGAAATAAAATGTGATGCGCGGTTTGAGCTTCCTTTCTTCGTTTGGTGGTGGTAGGCGTGTGGTGGTGATGTTGGCGGCTGATGATGATGATGATTGGGGCACGCCTATGTTGAGAAGAACAAGTACTTTTGTTGTTGAGTACTTGTCTTGGTTCCTTGACCTTTGTAGAACACCTTTAATGAGAGATGGAAAATCTTCCGTTCTTGCGTCTTCAAGATTGCATCACCTCAGAAACTTGAAGTTTGGGTCTATGCTGACCTATCCGGTGATGTGTTCGGGATCCCGGAAGACAGGTTTTGCTAGTTCGAACTTCAATGCCATATGAAATTCTTACTTGATTTCGGTAAAGGTCTTGGTCGCGGAAGAGAGAAGCTAGTCTTCGGGAATTTTTCTCTTCACGGTTTGGTGAAGGAAGTTGCATCTTCTTCCTTCTGGAGCTTGCACAACGGTTCTGGAGGATGAGACCGTTGTATTCTTCTTCATCTTCGTGGATACAGATCCGTTAAAACTCATTGAAGAAGTATGTGGAGAGAGTGATGGATCATTGACTTAACTTGACTTGGATGGAGTCTTGTTTTATTTTCCCATCTTTGATGCAACAGCAGCGTACCGCGGTTGTGGAAGTTGTCTTTGCGGTCTTTAGGACGTGTACAAGCAATGAAACAAAAAGAAAACTTGAAAGACTTGAAAGAGGTTGAAGGAGGTCCGATTTAGTGAAGTTTTGGATGGTAAACGTTTCAGACTAAGGCTGGCCGCGCGAAGGGTTGTCGCGGCCGCGGCCAGACTTGTCTCCTCCGGGCCATCAGGATTCGTGGCCCGGCCTGGCTCCGTCTGGCGGGGCCACGGGCGGTTCGTCGTCCGGTGAGTGTTCTTCGAATATCCTTATTCATATTTTTGGTCTTTTTCGAGTTTTCTGATTTTTTTTTTGTTTTTATGGTTTATATAAGAGCTGTAACTAAGAGAAAACCAAAACTAAAAATTAGAATGGTTAGAAAGATGAAAAAAAGAAAGAAAATACCTAAATGGGTTGCCTCCCATTAAGCACTTTTGTTTAATGTCTTTTAGCTAGACATTGGGGAAGTTTTCAGATGTGAACAACTCCAACTAAGTCATTCGTGGCTCCTTTAGCTTCTCGGCACTCCTCACTTGTTGGCTTGAGACATCTTCTATTCAGCGTTTGATAATACTTATCGTTGTCTCGAAGAACAAATGCATCCTTCAGATTCCTTCTCTTAAGTTGTTCGCCTTTCTCTTCCAAGTTCGGATGGGTGAAGACGCTGAGCCTTGGAAAGGTTCTTGAGGATCCTTTGAGCTTCACTTTGACTTCAATAGGGTCATCATCAAGTATCATATGAGACAAAGTCGAACTTGAATCACATGGGGTCTCTTTACACCATGAACTTCTCAGTTTGGTGTCTCCCTTAAACGTGTCGAGCGGATCTTCTTCTAGGATGTTTTTGACGTCTCTTGTACTTCCTCCAGGATCTAGGATGGGTCCATCTCCACTGCCTATGGTCGTGGAATGAGATATATTTGGAGGTGTTGCTTAATAGAAGGTTCTCTTGTTGTTTTCCGACAAGCTCGCATGTTGGTTCGTATGGTAGATCAAGGCTTCAAAAGACGCGAGGGGTGAAGAGCCAATGATAGGAAACTGATTTTTATCCTTCTTTGTTTCCACAATGTGAAAATCAGTAGGCTCGACATCATCTTCAACTTGAAGTAGCAAGTTTGGCTTGAAACCGAACATATTTGGTGAAGGAGAGTCTTCGTGGTGAATTGACGTCGTTGGGGGTTGGAGGTTCGGAACTCCTATACCTTCTGCAATGGTATTAGTTGTGAGACTAGCTCCTGATCTTGTATCACTAAGATGGTCACACAATTCTACTCTTTTGATTGAGCTTGGAACTATAAATTTTATCGGATCCTTTATCCTAGAAGGCGTCTGAAAGAGTTGTTCTTGTATCGCCATTAGTGTCTTCTCCTCCACGAAATTTGTTTCTTTCAAACAGCTAGGGTAAGGTACCTTAGGCGTGTATACACGTGTTGGAGGTGGTGGTATTTCGTCCTTCCTTAGTCTCTCACGCGTCATAGCTTCCTCATCATGATATTTATTTATAACGTCGGTTGTTTCTTTCGCTTCCTTCTACTTTGAGTCCTTCGGGGATTCTGGTTCTTTGTAAGCTCGCCCACTCCTAATTGTAATTGCTTGCACGTCATTACTGTGAGATGAATCTTCTTGTACGATAAGAGATGGTTCCACTGGTTTATCCTTAATCTGAATTGCCTTCTCGGTTTGCTCCTCGATTCTTTTTAACTCTGCCAAAAGAAAATTAATCTCTTTCACATCACGATCATCTCTCTCTTTAGAAGCAGCAAGTTCTTCCCTCATGGTTTGCATCTCAGTTTGCTTAGCTTTTTCTTCTCTTGTACGACATTGTGATTGCATATCATCATTTTTGTTATTGTAATCGCTAGTTGCCAAGTTACTCACCAAGATACGAGCCTTCTTTGCTGATCTTGTAGAAAAGTCGTCATTGCTTGCTGTGTCGAGTTGGAGTTTAATTTGGTCATCAACTCCATCATAAAACATCATTAACATGCGCTTTTGAGAGAATCCATGATGCGGGCAATCTTTTTCATATTCCTTAAAACGCTCCCATGCGTCATAGAGGGCCTCCGTCTCTCCTTGTTTGAAGTTTTGTATCTCTTTCTGCAAGAGGTTGGAGCGATGTTTAGTGTAAAAATGGCCAAAGAAAACTGCTTTACACTGCTCCCAAGTCGTGATAGATGCTGGTGTCAATGACTTCAGCCACTTGCTCGCCTTCTCGCTCAAAGAGAACGGAAAAAGCTTGCACTTGAGGTAGTCTCCATAAAATTTGGAGAAGGTGCAGATTTCTTCAAAGGCTTCAATGTGGTCTATCGGACGCTCTTCTGAGTAACCACGGTACTGATTTTCCTCGACCAAGTGGATCAAGTGTCCTTTGATCTTGAAATGTTTGCCTTTGGGAGGCGTCAACCGAAAGGGGCTTCGGTTTTGAAGAAACATGAGAGGCGCATAAGATTCAGCGATCGTGGGTGCATCCTCAGGATACGATTCATCTTCGTCGCTAGTTAGATCATCCTCTTCTTCCACTCGTTGTTCCCCATCTTGAAAAGGAGGATCTCCAAGAGCTTCGGGGAGTCGAATTCGATCCTCCATTAGAGATGTACCTAAAAAAACGCAAAGTTTAACGAAAGTTTAGTAAACGTTCTATTGATTTTTAAGCAAGGATTCGTAAGAAACAAATCAAAGTCCCCGGCAACGGCGCCAAAAACTTGATGCAATAGGATTTAGAATCTATTTCGAGTTTTAAATTTGTAACCCTATTGCCTGCAAGTGCACAGATGTGCGTTGTAGTATTTAGGGTATCGATCCACATAGACTAAGTTGTTTTTAACAAATCCACTAAACTGAAAAATCAATAAGAACGAACAATTGAATATGGGGTTGTTTGGGTGTTGTGAGTGGTGACGAAGATAGTGAATAGGAAGATAAATCAATACGAGAAAGAGTTGGGTGTTAGGGAATTCGCAAAGTATCATGGATCAATCAACGAGGTATTTATACAGAATGAATTGATGGATGTTCTAGACTAACCTACTTCCGTAGTTTTAATCTCGAAATCGAATCTAGACAAATCATGAAATCTATCAACTTAGTTGCTAAACTCCCGTTAAATGTAAGCATCTAGACAACCTAATTTGCGAAATCCGCAAACAGTCCTAGACTAACTTTCGTAGCCTAAAGTTGTTTGTTCATCTAAAGATAATCCCCAATCCATCAACCAAGTAATCAATCCATGAATCCCCTTTGAAAAACCCTTAAACCCAACAAAGAAACTACTCAGACATAACGAAGTAAACCACAATCATGGTTGATAAACGCAAAGATGAGAAGTAATATATGATAGAAAAACGAAATAAGAGGTAAGAGGGTTCAAAAATCTTCTCAGTATCGAAGCACAAAGTCGAGATCTTCTCCCTTGGAAACGAAAAGAACAAAGAAAAACTCTAGAAAAACGAGGCTTTGAATTGTCTATGATGGGGGCTGCGTGCCTGCCCTAAAAAATGAGTAGAGATGAGTATTTATAGGTCTTGAGGCGTCACTTAGGTTTATTTTGTGTTTGATGGCAATTGTGTTTCACGGGCTTGCAAACGGGATTCAAAAACGTGTTTTATGTTGGCCTTGCCACGGACCGCTCATGGCCCGGCCACATGGGGTCTGGCCGGACTAGGAAGTGGCCACGGCACGGTGGAGAGTCTTCTGGTCGCGGGCACGAGCCTTTGTGGCGCAGCCATTGGTCTTGCAACTTCTACCCTTGTCTTCAGTAAAACCGTCATAACTCCAGATCTAACAGTTAGTTTGCCTTCAAACCATTTGGATATGAAAGCTAACAGTCCCCTCTATCGGGTGTCCAAATTTGAGGAAGATCGCGTTGTGGGAAGGTCTTGATTGGATTTTAAACTTCTAGCAGCTCGAATCTGTTCAAAATACCGTTTTGCTCCGAAAAGCTCAATTTTGCATCATTTTTGCTAAGATTACCTGAAAAGAGTCTTGGACACAAAAATACTCGAAAAAATACTATTTGTACATTAAAACCTTACTGGAATGCTTATTAAATCACTCACTTATGATGGTTAAAATGGGTTAAATATTCATGTTATCAGGTTGCTTCTCTGTCTTCAGATATATCAGCACGCAACATCAAAGTTTCTATATCCTGAAAGTAGTCTTCTACACTTCGGCTTCCTTGAACAAGTTGTCTCAGCTTCTAATGCAATTCTCTATGGTAATGACTTGGGACAAACCGTTTTCTCATTATAGTCTTCATCTCTGTCCAAGTCTCCACATGATACTCTTGATTGCGCCTTCTTGAAGTGACTAACTGATCCCACCAGCTGAGAGCATAGTAATAAAACTCAGTAGCAGCTACCTTGACTCTATTAGCTTCAGTATAGTGTTGACAGTTAAGCACAAGCTCAATCTTCTTCTCCCACTCTAAATAAGCATTTGGATCGTTTTTACCATGGAATGGTGGTATTCTGAGTTTAAGACCACCAAAGCTGTCTTGTTGATGATCTCTATTTTCTCTAGCTCTTCTATGTCTTCTCTGGCTGCGGTGAGAAGAACCACTGCCATGACTATAGTACTCATCTGCAGCTTCATCTCTAGGCTGCCTGCGTGGGTCTCTTTCTCTTTCTGGAGATCTCTCTTGTCCTCTCCTAGGCTCAACACGTCTCTGCTCATGGTCTGTGTTATGTCGAAGCTCCTTCCTAAAAGTTTCCATTTCAGTAGCCATTATCTTTCTCATTTCAGCAGTAAGAGCTTCAAATAGCAGTTTATTGCTCCTGGTGTTGCTAGCTTTTTCTTCTTCTTCTGTTCCAGCCATGTTTTATGCAACACAAAACACAAAATACCAGTAAAAAGTTCTACAGAAACAAACTCTTAAAGGAAAAATTTAGCTAGGCCATACATACTCATTAAAATCGATTTCCTGCAACTTAGACCAGTTCTTGGTTTGGGAAGATGAACAGTCAAAAACAAACCCAGAAAATGCAGAACACAAATCTATAGATCATAGGGTTCGAAACTAACAGATCTATAGGCCTAATGTGTTAAAAAAATTCGCACCTAACAGATCTACACTTCCTGGTTTCAAAACAAGCAGATATGCGCATAAGAAGATGAACAAACACAAAAATAGAAAGAAAACTTAACTTGCAGGCTGGTTTGCTCTGATACCACTTAATATAATCCTCCTTGAATCGCCCAGCTTGAAGTTAAAAGGAACTTGAACTTGTAGGGATGGAAACGTGAAGAACAGATGTAACAAATGAATTGAATGGCTTTACTTAAGAGGCTGGGGAATTTCTAAAGTAAACCAGGGTGAGATCTTGATATGACACACAAGATTTCGGATTTGTCTACTGGATATTACACACCAATAAACAGAGATCTAAGTTCAAAAAGATTTGATAAAACGAAAATAGATAAGTTCTTACAATCCGGTTCAAGGTAAATATAAAGGAAACAAAATACTCTTCATGCAACAAGTCTAGAAAAACACAAAAACAGTAAATAAAAATAATTGGGGCGCCAACTTTGCTTCTTCTTTGGTCTTGGACGAAAATCTCTTGTTGGGCTTGAGATTGGGCTTCAGTTTTAACAATTGGGCTATAGTGAAGTGATGTGAATACCTCATTAAAAACATTGTCAAGAAAACCTAGTGGGACAAAACTTGATAAGGGAAAAAGAGCATAAACCCAATACTTTTCCCAAATGTTAAAACTATATAACTTGAATCAAAACCAAAGTGTTTTGACAAGTTATGCCTTTTTTTTTAATGTCTTGAACGTTTGGCTTCAAGGTATGATTTAGAAGTCCTCCAATAGCTTGATTGAATAGCTTAGTCTTTGATCCAGTCATTGAGCCAGTATGCACGATCAAAGCTTCTTCTCCTCCTAGATCATGTTCGAGCTGCTCCTTAGGTTCTAGCTCTGTTTCTAATTGCTCTATTGACTCCTTTCCATATTCCAAGCTCCATAACTTGTCCAATATCATATCAACATAGAGTAAAGTCTTTTCTGCCCTCATGTTTGTTAACTAATTACAAGTTTTGTGTCTCTTGTTTCTCTCTCTTCACATTACTTTTCCAATAAAAACAGAAAACAGAAGAAGAAAAGAAGAAAAGAAGAAGAAGAAGAAGAAGAAGAAGGGAAAAAAGATGAAGGTGGTGATGACGGTGGCGATGGATGCAACGACAACGGTGGCGAAGGTGGTAATGATGACGGTGGCGAAGGTGGTGATGATGACGGCGGCAACGACAACAGTGTCGACAATGGCGGCAACGACAACAGCGCCTAGAACGACGGTAACGACACTGTGGCAACCACGGTGGCAACGACAACAGTGGTAACAATAACGTGGTGGCCGGTGGTGATGGAAACACAACGATAAGTTACTTAAACAATAACACACATTTTATATTATATGATAACTCTTTAACAAGATAAGTTCTTAGATAACTTGTTAACTGGGTAACTGGTTAACACGATAATTTTCATGTTTTCATATTCCATATCTTTTATGATATGATAACTAAGTTAACAAAATAATTTTTCATGAATAACTTGTTTAACATATAGTTTACATGAATAACTGGTTTAACATGTATGATGGAAAACTGATTTAACAAGTATTTTTCACAATATGTTAACTTGTTTAACATGTTAACTACATGTTAACTAAATAATAACAGTGTCGGCTTGCGTGAACAGTGTTTTCAGACAGATTGTGAATAGTGTTTCCAGGGAATGGTGAACAGTATTACCGGGTTTTTTCATCGACAACCAAATTTTCAAACCAATGGCATGTTCTGTAATTAAGCATAATAAAAAGAATTTTTTAGGGTAAAAAATTTATCTTTTTCCTATTAATTTAATTTACAGTTATCTTTTTTTTGGATGAACATTGCATTAGATAATTAAAAAGGTTACACTCCATTAGAGGAGGAGGCGATACAAGCAGCTAAACCGGTTTTTGCCAACAGATCTGCATTAGAGTTGGCAAGCCTGGGAATAAACTGGATAGAAATTAAAGCAAAGGAAGACATAATGGATCTAATATCCAATAGAATACCGAGGATCTTGGTCGCCTGACCACCAGTTCTTGGCAATCTGAAAAGCACATTAGGGAAGAAATGTCAAGCGCTCTGGCAGAAGCAAGAGCCATCTTGAAAGCGAGAGTTTCAGCTGCGAGGGCTGAAGGCATAAACTGTCGATGATCCGATTCCTGAAGGATGCTCACCTCACACGAATCGTGTAAAATCCATCCTAATCCGGAGTGGAGAGAATCGGCTGACCATGCAACATCTGAGTAACAGCGAAAGGTGGATGGGGGTCCGAAAACGGAAATCTGGTTTGTTGTGATTGCGGGAGGATCGATTTGGGGGCCAGATCCGAAAGCTCCTAGCCAAGTGCGAGCTTCGGAGATGGCCCTGAGAATCGTCTCTCCTAGGGAGATGAATCGATCTTCAAAGATAAGGAGATTACGAGCCTTCCACCAAACTAAAGGATCCAAGGATAGAGAGGGACTATGCCAAGACCGGTTGGAGGGAGTACGACTGTTCGTTTTACTTCTGAAAGCAGACTCTTCATCGAGCGAGGGGGGGGGAACAACTACGGATGGTTTGAAAAGGACCAGAGCCAAATTCCATACCTCAGACGCATATGTGTAGGTTAGAAGAATGTGTAGGGTGTCCTCTTGTTGCCCACAACGCTTACACAAACCATCTGTATTGATGCCGCGAGAGATGAGAGAGGTACCGACTGGGAGCGTGATATGTCTATATTTTGCATCATTTTAGCATCCATTTAGTGCAAGTTTCTCATCATTTAGGAGTCTAAAATAGCATCATAGTGTTACATTGCACCATTTAGAGTCCTAGAGTGTTTTGCATGGTTCTTTGCATAGTTTGTTGCATTTGGAACTCTAATCAGGTGAAAAGGACGCTATGGAGATGAGGATGGAGCTGGAGAATGATGCACACAACTTGGAGGGACAAGAAGAAGCAAAAAGGATGAAGAAGAGGATTTTTCGCAACAGATCGACGTACCAGATCGACGAAGCTCACCGATCCAGATTTCCAGGGACACGTATCGACGAAACGGATCGACGAGCCACGCCGATCCAGATTTCCAGGGGCACGGATCGACGAGATGGATCGACGTGGTCTCGTCGATCTAAAATTCCAGGGAGTCGGATCGACGTACCAGATCGACGTACCACGCCGGACCAGAAGCCAAGACTATGAGCAAGGATCGACGAAGTGGATCGATGAGTCGTCGATCCGTTTTTAAAAAGGGTCGGATCGACGACTTGGATCGATGAACTCGTCGATCCGACCCCAGACAAATTCTTTTTCTTCATTTTCATGGGTCCCCCTATAAATACTCTTTAGACCTAATTTTTCTAAACAACTTTTTTTTTCTCTTGTTCTTAGCCTAAACTTTTAGCCTCTTTGAGAAAAACCTTGTTTAAGCTTTGAATCTTTGAGTTTAATGCAATATCTTTCTTAGATTTCTTGTTTTATCTTTCTCTAATCATGTTTAACCTTTCTCTAATCTTTGATTTGATGGGTTTAAGCATGATTAGTGAGTAGTTTCCTTAGGAACTTAGGGATGGGTTAGATTTAGGGATTTCTTATGGTTCAAACTTGCAATCTAGGATAGATTCTTCCTTTTCTCTTCTTATTAAGTAGTTCTTCATGCCAAATAGCTAATCTTTGCTATTTTGGATCATAGGCATTTCATCCACCCACCAAGTGTTTGATGAAATGCTTGAACCAACTTAATAAGAGATTTACATTTCTAGCCTAAGACATTAGATGTCTAGAGTGTTTATCATACCATTTAGACTTGTTATTAATGCTTGTTGATTATCTTAATGCTAAAACATCATTAGTTCATTAGGGTAATTAACAAAGGGATTTGAGCCACACATCATGGTCTTATCTTGATTAAGTGTTCTAGGTATAGAGTTTGCTTGATTAGTAGCTTAAATGATTGCAAGGTTGCTCCTTTAGTTTCCCAAATCAATGATTCCATCCCTAGGTTTCGATTTAGTCATTTGATAATCTTGCTTAGTAGTAATCCTTGTTTAGTATCTTGGTTAGTTTCAATTAAGGCTTAATTTCATAGTTATTGCTTTAGTAGTATCTCTTTAAGTTTGTAGCTTGCTTTAAATTGTCACTTGTTACTTGAATTTGCCAATTTAGCTTAGCTTAAACAAAACTTTGCATTCTTAGTGAATCATCTCCCAAGATGGATTGATACCTTAAATATTGCAATGATATGAGCAATTAAGGAATTGCTTGCAAGAGCAAAAACTCTTGTTTCAGAGCGCCTTGTTAGCTATTTTCCACATAAAGTGTTTAAGCTTTGGTGACGTTTTAACTTTCCAAAGGTTCGTCTGCCAGTTAAATCCATCAGCAATCTCCGGGGATGAGTTGATCCTTAGGTGCGCATACCCTTGATTTTGTGGTGTAAGAGCCCTTCTTTGTTTGCAGCAACCTTAGAGAATGATCGGCGAGGGAGGATCCAAGGAGAAGCTTCCCGATTTCGGTTTCGTGGTGTGGAATGACTTCTCTAATGGCTTCTACATTCCATTCTTTGACATTTGGTTTGATGAGGTCAATAACTCTGAGATTCACAGAATCAAAATTTGGTGGTCCCATAGGAAGGGAGGGAGATGTCATGGATAACCTATGGGCATTCCAGACGCTAATTTTGCTCCCATCACCAATCACCCAACCGAGGCCTTTACAGAGAACTTTCCGACCCGCTAGGATTCCACGCCAACCATGTAAGGCATTAACCTTTGAAGGGGACTCCATAAACGAGTAGGTATGGCAATACTTGCCCAACATAACCTAAGAAATAAGAGAATCCGTGTGTTGGAGGATTCGCCAACTGAGTTTGGCAAGAAGGGAGTCATTGAATTTTTCGATATCACGAAACCCCAGTCCGCCTGCATTTTTTGGGATGGTAAGACGATTCCAAGAAACCCAACTCATTTTTCTCTTATCAGGTTTGTCATCCCACCAGAACCTAGTGAGAGCAGACTGAATTCTCTTCCAGAGAGAAAGGGGTATCTTGAAACAAGACATGACATAGGAATGCATTGCGGCAAGGACAGATTTCAGGAGCACTTGTTTTCCGGCACCCAAAAGAAATCGGTTATATCAAGATAAAGCTCGTTGTCTGATCTTATGGACTATCCCCATGAAAATGTCTGTCTTTCTCCGTCCAAAGTGCTCAGGAAGGCCTAGGTATTTACCGATGCCTCCTTCCCTTTCGATACCTAGAGCTTGTTTTACTCTGGTTTTTATCTCTGTAGGAGTCTTTGCCGAGAAGGTAATGGAAGATTTTTGTGCATTTATGCATTGTCCGGACGCTTCCTCGTATCATTGAAGAATCTTGAGAAGCACAGCCACACTGGTTGGATTTGTCTTTGTGAAGAACATGGCATCGTCCGCGAAGAGGAGGTGGTTTATTGCCGGACTGGCACGCGCCACTTTGATGCCGGGAAGGGACCCTCTTTCTGGAGCCGATCAGCATAAGCCCGAGAGCACCTCGGTACACAAGATGAAATAATAGGGAGAGAGTGGATCGCCTTGGCGGAGACCCATTGAGGGAGAGACATGTATGTGGGGAGCATTGTTGATGAGGAAGGAGTATGACACCGTATAGACACATTCCATGATCCAAGAGATCCAAGTCGCGTGGAAACCCAACCTTTCCATAACAGCTCGAAGGAAGCTCCACTTAATCCTATCATACGCTTTGGTCATATCTGTTTTAACGGAGATCGAGCATCTCACTTTCGCCGCCGAGGTACGGAGGAAATGGAGAGTTTCATGCGTAATTAGAACATTATCCGCTATACCCCGGTTAGGAACGAAGACGGATTGGTGCTCAGTGATGAGATCGGCTAGCAACGGTTGAAGGCGCTTGGTAAGAATCTTGGCTATAATCTTGTAGTGGACGCTACACAATTATATAGGACGATAATCGGTCACCTTTTTTTGCACCTAGGCCCTTTGGGATAAGCCTAATATGTGTTTCGTTGTAACGATGGTGTAGGGAGCCTTCTAGGAAGAACGACCGGATTTCTCGGTAGACATCAGCTGAGATAATATCCCAATATAAACGATAGAAGCCTGCAGAGAATCTATCTGGCCCCGGCGCCTTATCAGGGTGTATAGCAATGGCTGCTTCTCTTATCTCTCTATCTTCTGGGATAGTAATGAGGGAGTCATTCATTTGTTGAGTAATTTTTGGTGTGACTGCCTCATTAACTGTCGTCAGATTGCTATGATTTGTTGATGTAAACATGGATTGGTAATAGGCTGCAATGGTAGCAGCTATTTGGTGTTCTTCGAAGAAGGGATTTCCTTGGTCGTCTTCTATTACGCTAGGTTGTTTTGGGCTTTCCTCCCTTTAGTGGCAGCGTGGAAGTAGCTAGAGTTACGATCTACTTGTTGTAACCATTGAACTCTACTCCTTTGTCGTCAAAACGCTTCTTCTTCTTTATACTCTTTGGTAAGTTGAGCCGTGAAGGAGCCTATAAGTTTGTGGTCCGGAATCAGAGCTGAAAGAGCGAGCTCGAGGGCTTCTCTACTAACTGCTATAGCTTGAGATTTAATGGCATTATGTTCCTTTGTCCATTAAGTTAGTGAAAACATGCATATTTTACCCATTTTTACCATCATAAGTGTATGCTTTAATAAGCATTTCACTAAGGTATTAATGTATATTTAGTAATTTTCGAGTATTTGTGTGTCCAAGAATCTTTTCAGGAAATCTTAGGAAAAAGGATGCAAAACGAAGCAAAATGGATATTTTCAGAACATGAGCTTTTCGGCAAAGGTCTAGCATGAGACGTAGGTCTTCCCACCACGAGATCAAGCTGAATTTTGGTGACAAGATAGCCTTATTAGCTGTCTTTCACCTTGACGTGACTTGAGTACAATCCCACGGTTGGATCTCAAGTTATGAAAGAAGCAAGAAGGCCCGTCAGACACACCCTAAGAAGAAGCCTGGCCGCGCCAGGGCAGCTCAAAAGGCCAAAGGCCGGCCCATGAACCGTCGCTCACATGGCCACTACAAGTGACAAATCCCGAGCCCGTTTGCAAGCCCAAAACAAGCTCGATGGCCACCAAACTCGGTGGAACCCTAAGTGATGCCTAAGAAGACCTAAAGACCTATAAATACCCGCTGACACTCTGATTTTAAGGGGAGTTCGAAGACAGCCACCAGGACCATGACCTAGAGGAGGAGCCGCCACCAAGGAGGAAGAGAAGAAGAGCGAAAGCCATCTTCTCCACTCTCCACCTCGTCGCCCTATTCGATTACCCTCATTCATCTCTTTTCTGCACTTCCTTTGCATCGTTATTACTTTCTTTTTGTTCTTTTCAGACCTATGTGATCCTTACCTATTACAATGATAATGAACTTCAAATCTATGTCAGAGTAGTCTATCAGTTGGGTTCAAGGGGGTTTCTTAAAAGGGATCTCATGGTTTGATTCGATAGGTTGTTAGATAATAGACAAAATACTTTTCACTGTTCTTCGTTTGGATTCTTTCTTAATGTGTAATCCTTGACTGGCCATTTAGGATCGATTGTAGGATCATTAGAGCCGCGTAAGCGCTGAATCTCTTGGCCGGAAATAGTTTTAAATGAGCAGGCACCGAAGGATGCTTATGCATATCGGCGGTGTGTTGTGAGCTTCATCGAACCTAATCTTATAGTTGATCTTGCTGCGAAGTCACTACCGAAAGGGGAGCGAGCGAGCAGTTTAGGTTTAGGTATTTGGTTTTTCGAAAGGGAGATCCGACCACTTTCGTTTTTGAGCTTGAGAACCAGTAGAAATGATTTGCCTAGGTCAAGTTTGTTAACCCGTAGAATCATTTCGCGGAAAACCCTGAGAGATCCCTGAAGCCCAGGGTTCCGTTTTATAGTTTTACAACGCACTCTTGATTTCCACCGTGCCAATAAACCATCACCTCTCCAAAACCAACTTTTAATTTGATTGTTCTCGTTTGATTATCTGTTTTAGTGGATTCGTTAGAAGAATCATAGTCTATGTGGTTCGACACCCTAAATATTACAACGCACATCCGTGCACTTCCAGGCAATAGGGTTATATATTTAAAACTCGATAACAGACTCTAAAACCTGTTGCATCAAGTTTTTGGCGCCGTTGACGGGGACTTTGATTTGCTTCTCACAAATTCCTTACTGAAAAATCAACAGAGCGATCACTGAACTACTCGTTTAACTCCTCGTTTCGCAGGTACTTCTCTAACGGGGGATCAAGTTCGAAACCCCAAAGCTCTTGGAGACCCGTTCAATCTAAGCGGAGAACAACGGGTGGAAGAAGAATAAGATTTGTTTAGCGACGAAGACGAGACGTTCGCCGAGGACGCGCCTGCAATCTCTGAGTTCGACGCGCCCCTCAAGTCCTTGCAAGACCGAAACCGTTTTCGGGTGACACCACCAGAAGGAGACAATTTCGAGATCAAGAAACGCATCATAGACCTGGTAAAGCAGAACCAATACCGAGGCCAACCATCGGAGCAGCCCATCAAGCACATTGAAGCATTCAAAAGAGTCTGCGTCAACTCCAAGTACTCCAAACATGCAAAATATGCAATGCCTATCCTAAAACTAATATGAATGGAAATGGGTCAAAAACTAATGAATAAATGAATAAAAGAGAGCAAAACCTATACTAAATGCATGCTAAAAAGATGTAAAATATGAAATTATCAATACGCGAGAACTCGGACCGCAACATCAACTCAAGACACTGCCGCGACCTTGACCTCCAGCACGAGAACTTAGAAAGGGGTATAATACGACATCACAGCAGCCACCAAACCCGAGACCTAATGGGGGCGAGCCACTCCCTCGACCTTTCGCTATACCGAGACCAGTCTAATCGAATTGATAGGCTCGAAGACAAGATTCAGGAGCTCGTGGACTCTTTCGAGAGGACCTCGAGTGATGCTAAAAGAATCTGAGCGCAACCACCATGAGACGAATGGTAAGATCAAGCACCTCGCCTCAGAAATATGAAGGGTAGCGAAAGAAAACGAGAGACTAACCAATAGCGAAAGAAAAACGGCGGAACCGGAAGAATAAAACAAAGATAGCAAAGATTGCTACGACATCGTGAAGGCAGTGGAGCTTAGAAGCGAGCTGACCTACAAGGAGCCCGAGTTTCCGAAGAATAAGGAAGCAGGAGAGAAAGAGGAAAACCGCAGTGGCGAGGATCAAGCCGCCGGGAACATGGAGGAAGACGATGTCGATAGGGAGGCCGTTACAGAATAAATACCGCAAGATGAAGAAACACCACCACCGCCAGCACGAGTCCACGCACCCAAAGCGCTCTATCCACGCTGTCTAAGCACGCCCAAAAAGGAGAAAGAAAGGGCAAGATTGAAAGAACTGATCGGACAGCTTTCTGTGAGACTGCCTTTCATATAAGCTTGCGCCCTGATCCCAACGCTGAGAAGGTACATGAAAAGTATTTTAACCAACTCTCTCACCCTGGAAGAGGGAGTTATGATGATCACGCAAGAATGCAGCTCAGTCATCCAGAACCGTCCCCCTCGAAAGCGTGAAGATCCCGAAAGTTTTGTACTCTCATGTTCGATTGGAGAAGAAGTGTTTAGGCGAGCTTTGTGCGATTTGGGATCAAGCATAAACATGATGCCACTCTCTATAGCAAGACGCCTCTAATACTATGAGTTCCTACCTACAAAAATTACCATAATCCTTGCAGATTAATCAACCAGGCTGTCCGTCAGAATTTTGGTAGACGTGATATATCATGGTTTTTACCCGTTTTTGGACCATGATATAAGTCTTTTTATAAATTCTTTTGATATTTTTAGAGTCCTATTAGAGTCTTTACAAGTTGGACTACGTTTGGAGCATAATTGGAGATTTTGGAACATTCTGGAGCATTGTGGAAGAAGCTGCAAAGTGATGAAGTCAGAGAGCCAGATTTCGGACTGAGTGTCGATCGACACTAATCGGTGTCTATCGACACCCATCGTGGATTCCTAAAACCGCCTGATTTTACAAGTCTTAAAGAAAAAGTAAATTTGCCCAGAAGATTTCCTTATTTACAAAAGTGCTCTAGCTCGTGTTTTATCCTATAAATATAGTTTTTCAGCCATTGTTTAGACAACCCACAAATAATTTTAGAGAGAGATTTTAGAGAGCTTTTGGGGAGATAAATCCTATACTCTGTTCTCTAGAGATTTTGAACCCCTTTATTTCTTCTATTGATTTCTTTCATGCTTTCTATTGAAATTATGATTTTTGTTTCATTAATCATGTCTAAGTAGTTTGCTAGTTAGGTTTAGGGTTTTTCAAAAGTGATTGATGAATTGTTAGGTTGAATTAAATTGTTAGGATAAAATCATTAGAGTTCTTCATCTGGATTTGTGTTTAATGCTTATTCTACCTTCATGACCTAGAATCTGATCTTAGGTTAATTAATAGATGCGAGAGTATTATTGATTGCATGAACTAATGTTAGATGAGCAAAATACCTATTCGCAAAGAGATTTGGTTTAGGGTTTTGTGAACAATCGAACCTGAACTTTAATGCTTGT
>JAHZTW010000002.1:37263678-37299921 GCA_020283515.1 Alliaria petiolata | reverse complement strand
AGAGCTTTTGGGGAGATAAATCCTATACTCTGTTCTTGAGAGATTTTGAACCCCTTTATTTCTTCTATTGATTTCTTTCATGCTTTCTATTCAAATTATGATTTTTGTTTCATTAATCATGTCTGAGTAGTTTGCTAGTTAGGTTTAGGGTTTTTCAAAGGTGATTGATGAATTGTTAGGTCGAATTAAATTGTTAGGATAAAATCATTAGAGTTCTTTATCTGGATTTGTGTTTAATGCTTATTCTAGTTTCATGACCTAGAATCTTATCTTAGGTTAATTAATAGATGCAAGAGTGTTATTAATTGCCTGAACTAATGTTAGATGAGCAAAATACCTATTCGCAAAGAGATTTGGTTTAGGGATTTTGTGAACAATCGAACCTGAACTTTAATGCTTGTTTGAATTGGTAGAATTTGCAAAGTGATTTGGAATTCTAGGGTTTAGACATAGAAAGTCTTCGCAGCGAGAGTTGGTTGATTTTATTGTTGCGTTTCGAGTTAAAGAACGGATCTTCATTATTCCTAACATTCTGTCTAGACTTGAAATTTAGATCACCTGAGAATTTCCCTGAACCTAGCGTTTTGTCTCCTGAATTTACAAAGTCTTTTAAATTGCTTTCTGTCTTTTAATTTAATCTTTTTACCTAGCATAATCTGAATTTAGAAACCTTAGAGTAGCATCTACTTCCCTTGGGATTTTGATACCCCTTATACTACGATTGCATTTGTTGTGCACTTGCAGTAGTTTTATTAGGGTAAAACCTAAGCCCTATCAAGACTTCCAAGTCATCATCGGGGACTGCGCAATCCCGACTGACTTTGTGGTACTAGACATCGAGGAGGAACCTCGAGACCCTCTCATTCTCGGTTGCCCATTCCTCTCTACAGCAGGAATAGTTATCAACGTTCCGAAAGGAGAGATAGATCTACACCTGGGGAATCTTGTTATGAGCCCCTTGACGAGAAGTTTTGATTCATTAGGTGCGGAGTCAACACAAGATCCTTCGAGTACTCTAGAGATTATAACTTTCTCCGTTGGAATGATCCACTCGCAGTGTTCAACTTAGTAACCCTTGCTTCTAAAATCGTGAGAATGGTCATTAAGGTTGCTTGTTCGAAATGACTTGTACCTAGCAAAATTCATAGTTTCCGACTAAAAGAAAAAAAAGTTTTGACTCTATAAAACGACTAGATAAATGATGCATGTATGCTTAAGACTCATCAAATCAAAGCATAGTTAGTAATATAAGAAACCTCTCAGACTTAAATCAAATTGTCCCCAGTTTGGTTAAATCGAGTTGAGGTGAAAAAGATAGGTAAATTCGTGAAGACTTACTTGAAAGTGGCGATGAGTTTGGTATGGGTGGATGGGCGTGTGGTATGATTTAGCGAAGGACTTAATCATTCTCCTTATGTCACTGCTTAGAATCAATTTTATTGAACAAAAGAAATCGAAAACTTAGCTCGAAAGGAAATGTGTTGCGCGGTTGAGCTTCTTTGCTTCGTGTGGTGATAGTGGGCGTGTGGTGATGATGGATGAGGGTGGTGATAGGCATTTGGTGGTGATGGTTGGCTCGCCTTTGTTGAGAAGAACAGGTACTCTGGTTGTTGATTACTCGTCTTGGTTCCTTGACCTTCGTGAAACACCTTGAATGAGAGATGGAAAATCTTCCGTACTTGCGTCTTGAAGATTGCGTCATCTCAGAAACTTGAAGTTTAGGTCTATGTTGGCCTATCCGGTGATGTGTTCAGGATCCCGGAAGACAAGTGTTGCTAGTTCGAGCTTCAATGCCATGGCTTTTGTAAAGGTATTGGTCATGGAAGAGAAAAGCTAGTCTTCGGGAACTTTTCTCTTCGTGGTTTGGTGAAGGAAGTTGCATCTTCTTCCTTCTGGAGCTTCCACAACGGTTTTCATCCTCTAGAACCGTTGTATTCTTCTTCGTCTTTGTGGATACAGATCCGTTGATCGTGCTGGAAGAAGTTAAATGAGATGGATCATTGACTTAACTTGATGGAGTCTTGTCTTGTCTCGCCGTGTTTGATGCAACAGCAACTTGCTGCGGTTGTGGAAGTGATCTTTGCGGTCTTTAGGACGTGTTCAGGCCCATGAATCAAGAAGGATACTTGAAAGGCTTGACACAGGTTGAAGGAGATCCGGTTTGGTGAAGTTCGGGATGGAGAATGTTGCAGAGCAAGGCCGGCCGTGCGACAGGTTGTCGCGGCCGCGGCCAGGCGTCCTGCCTCCGCGCCATCGTGGCTCGTGGCGCGGCCAGGCTACTTCTGGCCGTCCCACAGGCAGTTTGTCGCCCGGTTAGTGTTCTTCGAAACTCCTTCATATTTTTGATCTTTTCTGGTTTTTCTGATTTTTTTGTGCTTTTCTTGGTTTTCTTATTTTTTTTTTCTTTTGGGATTTATGTAAATGCTGTAAATTAATACGAAACCAAAATTAAAGATTAGTATGGTTAAAGAGATGAGAAAGAGAGTACCTAAAATGGGTTGTCTCCCATTGAGACGCTCTTGTTTAGAGTCTTTTAGCTAGACTTTGGTAGTTTGGGAGCTTAATTGGATGTTGAGCTCGACCTTAGGCAAGGTCTTTTTGCCTTCTGCGCGGCCTCTTCTGCTGAGGGCTCCTCGAGTCTCTCCATGATCGCATCTTCATCCCTCTCAAGAAGATGTTTCTTCATGGTGTATGGTACCATGGGATAGAACTTTTTCCCATCGATATTGGCGAATGAGATTCGTCTATTAGGCCAGTCCATGATGGCTCATGCAGTGGCTAAGAATGGCCATCCCAAGATGAGAGGTGCAGCTTCTTCTTGGCGAGTTTTGACTATGTAGAAGTCTACCGGGATTCTACAATCGCCAATGATGACTGGGAGATCATAAATGACTCCTTTCACGGCTGCGAAAGATTAGTCAGCCAAATCAATCTTGACCTCACTAGGGAAGACGCATTTTATACCAAGTTTTCGTGCTACACTGGCCGGCATGATGTTTATGCATGATTCCGGATCGCACAGAGCGTTCTTGAAAGTGTTACCTCGGATGATGCAAGTTGTGAGGTACTGCTCGTGGCCTTGGACCTTGTGGAGATTTCTAATCCTCTTACCGGCTCTAGCGAGGTTGAAAAGGCTTTGAATGTCAGACACCGTCTCCCTGCTTTTGCAGAAGAGATGTCCGATCAGGTGATCTCTCCAAGCTTCCACGAAATCCACTTCAGGAGGAAGTCCTCGAACCACCTTGTTGAATTCTTCAAGTGCCAATGGCTCGATTCGGTTCTGATGCCACTCATACTTCTTTGTTGGGGGCATTCTGATAGCTTCCTTGGTGGCTGAATGTCTTACTTGATTAAAGTAGACTTCAATATCGACCTTGTTCTCCAGGCTATCTTGAAAGAAGTCGGCTAAGCCCTGATTTTTCCAGGCGTCCTCGAATGACATCTCCGTCGGGAGTTTCTTGACTTTGGCGTTAAACTCCATAAGCTTCTCCCTCTGAATGTGCATCGTGATGGGTCTTTTGTGGCCGACTTTTCTTCCTCTAGACGACCCGGTCAAATACGTCTCTTCGAACTCGTAATTCGAAACACTTGAGCAGCTGGCAGTGAAGCTCGTTTCAGGACTTGAGAACCTTGTTTTGATGATGAGTTCGACTGCATTGCATGGTGCAAACGTCGCTGGGTTGGAGCAGCGGCCCAGTGTTGTCGGGGTGCCCCCTCGGGTTGCCATGCAGATTGAGACTTCAGAGACCCTTTTCATTTTTTCCTCAAGAGGGTAGGTAGGCCTCTTGGTCTTGCCCTGGTTGATCGCAGAGACTACCCCGCCAAGTCTTTGTTGTTCTTTGGCCAGCTTTTCTATCGCCGATGTCTTCCTTTTCAGGCAGTTGAAGATGCCTTGTCCTCGGATCGTCGTTGGTCTTCTACCAGTTGTAGGATGTCAGCTTCAGCTCGATCTTTGTTGACATAGATAGAGTCGTTAGTCTTTTCAAGCTTTTCGTTCAAGGTACAAATGTCTCTTATGCTTTGCTCGAGGATAGGTCCGCAGTGTTCGAGTGCATCAGAGATCTTCTTCAGCTGGATTGCATTGCTGGCTGCTTGCTTTTTATGCAGCCTCATCTCTTCCAAAATGGCTTCTAGCTTAGTGAGGAGTTCGGGTTGAACTTCGTTTATATGCCCATAGACAGCTTCGGTGCAATCCGCCTGATATCTCACCATGTTATTGATCGAGCCTATGAGTTTGTCGAGCTGGCGGGCTTGCTCGACCTCCGTGTGGCCGCATAGTTGAGGGACTTCTAGTGCGTCCTGGTGATTCACACTTGGGGCTAGTCTCCCGCCAGCAAGTTGCGGGTCGCGTGGGACGCGAGCTTTGGAGGCAGTTTCAGCTTCTGGGGATCCAGGATCGTGTTTTTCTTGGTTCGTGGGGATCTCCATGGTTTTAGGGTTCCTGAAACTCATAGAAAGAATTCCAGAGTTAGAGAAAAAGAATGTCTTTGAGTTGTGATCCTGACCTTTGCTTTGGACAGCGAAACGCAACCTCCCCGTCTAACTTTGAATTTTTAGGACCCTAAGCTGCAAGTGCACAGCGTGCGTTGTAGTACTTAGGGTATTGATACACAGGGAGGAGGTCAACTGCAAAACAGAGAATCAGGGCAAGCAAAGACGCAGAGAGTTGGGGGTTTTGGGGTAAGTGTCACGATTTTGTAGAAAATAAAGAAAGCAATATTGCGTCTTAAATATAAAAGGTTGTCAATCAATTTTATAACCAACGGGAAAAGGAAAATAAATGTAAAGGCTTGTAAAAAGGAAATCAGGTGAGCAGTGCAGGAAAATATTGAAGTGCGTAAATTTCGAGTTGTAAAGCAGATGGGGGAAAACACGTTGGGGATCTTCTCGGGAATCTATGGGGTTCTAACTAGAAATCAAACTCACAAAAGTTAAGCAAACGAAACTAGGCGATTTTCCCTGAACTGATTCACTGGTTTTAATGACCTAACTCTGACAAGCAAGATCGATCTGTGAATGTCTATTTCGCAGGTATATTGTCATATCCTGCGTTCTAGACGAACACGCAATAAGATCGGGACAATAAACTTTCAGACATCTTCCTGAAAAACGCATAAGCGCCCCAGGAAGGATGCGCTCTACCCTACTATGGTTTGGATCTCAGATTCAGGACGTTAACCGCTCTCAAGACCCTGCGATCAGACTTCTAGTTCATGACGCTAGACTCATGCAATAAGAACGAGTATGGTGAGAAAGAAAACCCTAATCTTCAACCTAAACAATCGGTTTAAAAATATTTAATGAAATTCCCCATAGATCAACTTAAAGAACACCCAACGAAAGTAAACTACTCAGACATGACAGAAGAAGTATAAAATGTGATTGATGAATGCATAACTTGTATAAATTGATGAGAAACAAAGAGGGTTCAAGAAGAAATCAATCTAACTCGAAGAACAAAGTGAAAAACCGTGAATAGGAGATTCGCGGCCACCAAAAGAATTATGTAACTTAGAGTATTTCTTGATGATAGAGATGCCCTAAAAAACCTAAACAACGAGTATATATAGGTCTTCAAGTCCACTTGGTCGTGGATTAGGTCTTAGATTGCATAAGACGGCTGCGGGTTTAAGTTGGACTTCAAATGGGCTCAGGAACCGCGAGTGGCTTGGCCGCGTGAGCGACCGGCCGTGGCGCGGCCACTGGTCGTCTGGATAGGTCGTGGCGCGGCGAGCTCGGCTTTCCGGGTGCTTGACGGACCTTCTTGCTTCTTTCATAACTTGAGATTCAACCGTGAGATTGTTCTCAAACCACTTCGAGGTGAAAGACAGTTGATAAGGCTACCTTGTCTCCAAATATGAGCTTGATCTTGTGGTGGGAAGGCCTTCGTTTGATGTTGAACTTTTGTCCTCGAGCACTGTTTGCAGAAATGTCCATTTTGCCCCAAGATATGAGTCTTTTGCTAAGATTACCTGAAAAGAGTCTTGAACAACCAAATACTCGAAATCGAGTGTTTATGCATTAAAACCTTAGTAAATGCTTATTAAAGCACTCACTTATGATAGTAAAAAGGGTAAAATATCCATGTTATCATCGATCGATCGATCATCCATGTTAGACAAGGTAGACAAGGTATAATATCCATGTTATCATCGATCGATCAGGAAACTGGTTCAATCGATCAGAAAACTGGTTCGATCAATCGAACTGCATGGATCGATCACACTAAGTGTGGATTGAACAGGAGATCGATCAGATCTCTCTGGTCATTCCAGCCGGATTTAAATTTCAACAGTAGTGTTCTGATATTAAATTTTTCGGTTAATTCAATAATAAACTTTGCCTCTAACTTTCTTTTTACGGCCTCTTGGGTGGACAAAAAGACAAGTTACAGAATGGTGCAGTGAAGCCTCGCGAAGTAGACAGCAAGCATCCCTATCCGGCTATCCCCCAACCAGGTAATCTTTTTTGGAACATAATTTGTTCTATTATACGCCTCCTCCTTGGTTGAGTTAAAACATCATCCAATACTACTTCCACTATATAAATAAAAAAAGTTTTGGTCGGCTCAATACTATCCTCAATCCTTCTTTGTTCTAGGTTTATTGATGTGGGGTTTTTTTTACTTCAAGTTTTACCCCTAAGATAGCTGCAAGTGCACAGCAATCACAACAGTATATTAAGGGATCGAATCCACAGAGACTGTTGTTTTGCGAAAGTCATAAGATTTCTAACTTCTTTAGACCAAATGGGAACTTGGGGGATGCAGTATGTCACGAATTGCAATAATGATATCAAGCAGCAGAAAAGAATTAAACGGTTGTAAAACAATAAATAAAAAGCGTTGGGTTCAGGGACATTCTCCGGGGTTCATGGATCGAATTTAACAAGTAACATGATAGGTTATAAATGATTTAATATGGTAGGTTCTTAAGCTGAAATAGTCGACTATGACTACCCCGCCTTCACGGACCTAGCCACCTACATTTGTCTTTCACTGCAGATATGATTTCTCATCCCACGATGCAAGACAACCGCGCATACGTATCATTCACCTATTTGTAAACACTCGCGGTGCGGTCCGTCGATATGCCTAAACATCCTACGGTGCGATCCGCTCGTTAACTTCTAGATCCAGACGATAGACCACATGTTCATGTATCTAGTCGTCCTGGAATCAGTTGCTAATTGATCAGAGAAGCAAACATGCAATAAGAACAAGACATCAACGAAGATACCTAAAAGAAACTCTATCTCTATCAACCTAGCGAAATCAATCCATGATTAAACCCCTTCGAAAATCCCCTTAAAAACCCAACTAGATGACTACTCGTTCATGGGAACGAGAGACATCTTTAAGATATGAAAGGTGCGAATTGTATTAATAAAAAGAACAAAGTGAGAAAACTTCTTCAAGGGAAATCGATTGAAGAGAGGTTTTCTTAAAGTATTGAAAAGCAAAGAACTAAGAACAAAAGATGAAAGGGAAAAGAAGGAGGAGTAGGCGGCTGCAGAAGAATTCTCTCTCGAGGTCTTCAACTCCGGGGCCGTCGAACTCTCTCTCTCTCTCTCTCTCTGTGCGGCGCAGAAGTGTTTCTGGAAAAGCTCTCTGTGAAGTCACGCCTCTTCTGAAACCCTAAGGTTCCTTTATATAGGCTCCCGGTCTTCAGAAAGTGGGCTTCGCGTTTTAACCTCGGGAAAATATCGGATAAGTGCAAACGGGCTCGGGATGGGCCGGAGTGGTGTGGCCGCGCGAGCGACCAGGCGTGGCGCGGCCACTGGTCTTCTGAGGATCTGTGGCGCGGCCATCCTTCTTCTGGGAATGTGTCTGACGGGCCTTCTTGCTTCCTTCGTAACTTGAGATCCAACCGTGGGATTGAACTCAAATCACCTTGGCATAAAAGACAGCTGGAAGGGCTATCTTGTCTCCAAATATGAGCTTGATCTCGTGGTGGGAAGGTCATCATCTGATGCTGAACTTATGGCTCCGAGCACATGTCCTTGAAGTTCCCGTTTTGCTCCAAAATGTGTCCTTTTTGTCCAATTTTTCTGAAATGACTTTTAAGACTAGGAAACCTGGAAATCACTTTAAAACCGTTGAAAACCTGGTTAAAACACTTATAAATGATCTTGAAATAATAGGTTTTAAGAGTAAAATATGAGTGTTATCAACTCCCCCAGACTTAAACCTTTGTATGTCCTCAAACAAAATGCGGACAAAGCCTGGAAAAGAGGTTTGAAAATATAGGAACTAGCAAAAACTCAGCGACCGTCCTTCAAAGCCATAAGTCATCGAACAAGTCTATCCAAGCTCAGCCTAGAAAATTATCACTATAGTTCCTTCAACACTAGTCCCTTGCGAAACTTTCACTATCTAAACTTTAAGTTTCAGTCAACTAGCTCTCTAAGTAGTATTAAGTTTGGCGTGATCCTTGTCAAGGGATATAAATCTAGATTCAACGAGGTTAGGTATATAAAGGCCTTTATTGGTGAGGTTTAGAGTGTTTCGGGTTACCGTATAAATCTCCGGAAGGTGCGAGATATTATGCAAAACAGCAAGAGAAGGTGTACATCCGCGAGTTCTCCTTGATACAGCCATCCCCCCAGACTTAGTTTCTTGTTTCTGGTTCGGATTGGATGGCGTTTAAAACTTCTCACCATATCGCCTAGGCTCTGCCTCTATGCATGTCACGATTCTCTTAAGCCTCTTAGGCATTTTCTTCCCGTTTCTCTTTTTTTTTTTTTAACTCTCTTTTTTATGGATAAGTACCGTCATTACTCCAAAAAGTTCGGGTCCTCTATCCGAGTTATTTTATTTATATATATATATATATATTTTTATGAAACAGGAAGTGCCTTGTTGTGAGAGTCTTAAGGATCGCAAGAATATTACCATTCTTTCGAGTTTTCCGAGGAATGAGTCGTCCTTGTTTTGTAGCTAATACTTCCGTTCCTTAACCATTCGATCCTTCGTCTTGAATGACTAGAAATCGTGTTGTTCCTCCCTCTCCGGCGTTTTTGCACATATCTGCATATGGTTAAAACAAGAGAGTTGCATGAGGTATGAAAAGAAGGTAAGGGTTTCGGGTAAGGTACCAACTATTGATGAGTTGGCCGTTCGGGAACAACAAGGGAGTGTGTTTAAATGGAAGAAGATGTCCCGAACGTTCTGGCTTTTTCGTTGGATGTTTACATCTGTTGACAAGGAAATTAATAGTTAGTTTAAAGTCCAATAAAAATAGAGCTAGTGTATTCCTTCCCCTGAAGTCTCTATAGATTGGCATTCTCCAGGATTTCGCATCTCTGGCTTTCTAGCTACTACCTAGTCTATTACTAAAGCTTGAAAGATCTGTTAGTAGAAATAGCGTAGAAGCACACTGGTCGAATATCATCCTTGGTTTTGCGTCATAATCCTTAAAACCATATTATATATATCGAAATACATCATTCTTAGTACGAACTCCCCCCCATACTTAAATCACACTGTCCCCAGTGGTGAAAGGTCGTAATAGATGAAAGATAAAGCAGAAATGAAAATAAAGGATAAGGGTGGAATAGATGGAACCAGGCTCGTAAGCAGGAAGAGTGTTGGCCGAGATGCGAAGTCTTCAAGGCATCTGAACTCAGGGTCTAAAGGTCGCCATCTATGTGTCCTCTCTCTCGAAGCTGTCGCGCCATCTTCTCAAGCATCTCGTTCTGGCATGCTAGTTGCTCCTGAAGTGCGGTGATCGCGGGATCAGTCGAGGTGGACGGTGCAGCGGATCGTGAGATACTGCGCATGGAGGAGGATGAGGTGTGGTGAGTCCTCTGACGGATCGCTTCTCTCCTAGCCTTAGCGGCTACATACTCTCCAATGGTAAGCGGTAGACGTGAGAACTCGGTACGGAACTCATCATGGTTCGGGATCCACTGTGGTGAACCTTTTGAAAGGCGCGGGACTGTAGGAAACGGTAAGTAGACCGTGCGGTTGTCTCTTTTTCCCAATCGGTAGCGGTATCCGAACCTGTCCGGATCCATGGCTGCGCCTGTCAAATTCCTGTCTTTTTGAAACTGGGACAACTCAAACCAAGCCTCATCTAAGGGCGTCTCAACGCTGGTGTCTACTCCTGCGGCCTCCATGATCGCTGTGATGATGCCTCCGTAAGTCGTGAAGGCAGTCTCGCATCGAGGTGCGGTGACGTCGTGCTTCACTCGCACGAGTCTCTCTGCTAGGATGCATCCAAAGCATGCTGAAAGCGGCTCGTCTCTAAAGGCGGACTGAAGTAGGACGAGCTCTGGAATGAGAATGCATGATTGGTTGCTGCGAGAGTAAAGTCGGTGTGCTATGAGGCGGTGCATGAAACGCACAGCTGGATGTGAAAGAAAGGCGGACGGATGCCTTCCCTTATCGTAAATGCCTCGGCCCATGAGTTCCCAAATGTCAGCACTCCATTCTTCTTCAATGCTTGTCTCGCTCCTCAAGTCAAAACCAAATATCTCGCAAAGTCTAGGGATGCTCAGCTCATAATCCCGAGAGCCAATGGTGAAATAGAGAATACCGTCTCTCGGATGTGATTTCCTTCCTCTCTTGTATGACAGCTGAACCGAAGCTACGAACTCTTGGGCGAGTCCCTTGTAGGTGGGTCGATCAATTTCCATGAAGGTCCTGAGCCTTAGCTTATCCAAGTACCACGTGACATCCTCGGTGATGCCCAACGCATCTAAAGCGGAGTAGTCGATCTTTAAGGTTGTTCTTATATCCATCTTCTTCATCTCCTTCAAATAATCAATGTTCGGGTCCATTGGTGCTCCAAAATTTCGGACCTTGCGCTTAGGAGGAGAAGGGTTCAGCTCTCTTGTTGGTTCTTGAGGTGGGGGATCGTCGCGGCTTGTGCGTGCTATCAACGAATCGCGAAACCTTCTTCTTTGTTCCTCCACGTAGCTCCCTAGAGTGGTGTCTAGGCTCGGGTTTCCTAGCGCTGTCACGTGTTCTTGCTGTCGCGAAGAACTCCTTGAAGAGCTTAGTTTCTCTCTATTCTTCGAACGTATCTCGAAGTTTCGGCCGAAACTCATTGTACCTTGCAAAATAAAAACAAAAACTCGACCAAACATGTGAATTTGATGTGTCTCAAGGATTCTAAAGTACAATGATATGCAATACATATACCAAGAGTTTCCAAGACTAAGACTAATCAAGTAATTGCATAAATTTTAAGATCAATTTGGTACTCACACCCTATTTTCGGATTTTTGGGATTCTAAACCAAATATTTTCCAATAAATCGATTTTGTCAACTTATTATCATCAAATTTTGATCTCTAAGTGATACCTAGCATGAATCAATTCCAAACCAAGCAATTCGTCCAATAATTTCTCCAAAAATCGGTTCTTAGAGCATGCCAAAAATAATTTTATTTCAAAGACTTCAACTTTTAGATATATGGTTGCAAAAATCAAGATCTAGGCAACCTAAATCATCAATCCAAGGTTCTCTATCATTATCCAAGCATCCTAGACAATTTTCTAGTCAAGCAAGAGAGATCTCAAAATTGAGTTCTTTAGAGATTTGTAAAATTAGAGACCATACCTTGTAGATGAGGATGAATGAGCTTTAAAAAGTGAATGCTCTTCGAAAATAGATGAGTTTAGGCCAAAGAATTTTTGAAAACGGTTTGAATTTGAAAAATTTAGAATCTCTCAAAAATCTCTAAGTCTCTTGGGAGAGGAGAAGAAAAGAGAGTTTGATCCTAAAATTTCACTTTTGCTTTTAAAAAGGTGTTTTTATCACCAAAAACTTTTTATTTTCAAATATTTTTAAAACGAGAGAACTTAGCTTGCGTGTTGGCCACGAATCGATTAAATCCGTCATTTTATATTGACGGGAATAACTTTTCGGTACGGGATTGTGTCAAAATGCGGGAAGCTCGGTTCGGGAGGAAAACGTGAGTTTTCCGGGCTAGTGGTTCAGACTACCGCTGGCCGCGCCACGGCCTGTCGCGGCCGCGGCCAGGCCGCTTCCCTCCGCGCGGTCGTGGTCCGTCGCGCGGCAACGGTCCTTCTCGTCGCGCCACGGGCCATGCTCGTGCGGCCAGCCTCCTTCTGAGGCTCCTCTTCATATTTTTGGGTTTTTCTTGGATTTTCCTCTTTTTTTTATTTTTTTTTTATAATCCTAAGTACAGAAAACTTGCAAAAACTAGATGTCAGAAATGAAAGAAAGAAAAGAAATCAAAAACACGTACCGGATGGGTTGCCTCCCACCAAGCGCTTTTGTTTAAGTCGTTTAGCTCGACTCTGTTCGAAGCTTAGGCAGTTTGGGAAAGTGCTTCGGGAGTTGTCTCTCCTGAAGCTTCTCCTTGCTTCCGTATCAGCAGCGTCCCTCCGTTTCCGTTCCTTAGAATTTTAGCTTCTAAGATTACCCGCTTTGTCTTTTCAACTTACTTCGAAACTTCCTCTTCACCCAACTCTGCTAGCTCGGGAGGAATCAGAATTTCGATTCGGGAGAAGGGTCTCGATTGGAGTTGGTCTGCCTTTAGTATCATCTCCTTTTTCTCCTTCTTAGTCGCGTGGCTCTTCGTTTCCGGAGGCGGAGTGCTCAGCTCCTTTGGGTAGTATCTCTTCTGGCTTATATGTAGGAAAACTACGAAGTTGCTTACATGGTCGATCCTTGCTCCTACCGTGGCCAAGAAGGGTCTTCCAAGTATTAGTGGTTTGTCTTTGTCTTCCCCCATGTCGAGCACATGGAAGTCAGTAGGTACTATCATATACCCGATAAGAAGTTGAACGTTGTAGATTACGCCATTTGATTTCTTCCTAGACGAGTCTCCGAACACTAGCTGCGTAAGTGAGGAGAAATAAGTCGTAATTCCTAACCTTTCAGCAATTGCCATTGGCATGACATTGACATTGGCCCCTGTGTCGCATAGACAATCCTTGAAGTTGATTCCCGTGATCGAGCACGGGAAGGTAAATGCGCCTGGATCTTCTTCTTTCTTCAGTCTGTCAAACCCACGGTTCTCCGGGGTATCGAAAGGTGGACTGGCAGTTCCTTTCTTTATCGTTGGGAAGAGTGGGACGAACCTGCACTTTTCTCCCATGGCTAGTTCTGGCTCCTTAGTCTCGTCGACGACTGCTGCGATCGCGTTACATAATCCTTTCGGGTTATCCTCTACTTTTCCGGGAAATATCCCTGCTTGCCTCTTGATGGCTTCAGCGGTTTGAGAGACTTGCATGTCTAATTTCTTCATGTGGGAAGAAAGGGTTTCGAACTTGTCGTTCAGGTCGTTGTATATGCAATCTACCTTGATGTTGAGATCCTTGACCGATTTTTGTTGAGACAACAGCAGCTGTTGCATCAGTATTTCGAGTTAGTCTTCTCGAGACGGGTAAGGTGCGTTCGGTGCAGCTTGCGGCGCTCCTTGCTGATTGTTGTAGGGCGCGAGCTGAGAGTTGTAGGGTTGCTTCGCCTGGTAGCTTCCGTTGTTTCCGTAGTTCACGTTCTGGAACTTGTTCTGGAAGGGTCTACCTTGAGGTGGATACACTTGATCTCGCGGGTTCTCCACATTTGGGTTTCGGTATGATAAGTTGTTGTTATTCCTGAAGTTGTTGTTGAATCCATTGTTGAAGTTTCTGTTTGGATAAGAATTTTGTCCTCCTATGAAGTTAATTACTTCTTCCCGCGTATAGGACTCGTCTCCATCGTCTCCCGGGCTAGATTCTTCTCTTTCCGCTGCGGTCTCACACGCACTGATATTGCGCTGCTGTCCTTTAAGCAACTGGCTCATCATATTCTTCAGCTCGGGTATTTGCTTAGAATCAGTGTCTCCGGTTCTTGGATTCCTATCATAATCCGGACAGTTTTTGATGTTGCTTACGGCGAGGTTCTCGATGAGTGCGCGTCCTTGTCGCTCTGTTTTTGTTGTAAAATCTCCATTACTGGTCGTGTCGAGCGAAAGTTGGTATCTAGCTTGCAGTCCACGGTAGAACGTGTTCAGCAAGCTGGCTCCGGAGAAACCATGGTGACGACAGTCACGCTCATAGTCCTTGAATCGCTCCCATGCCTCAAAGAATGATTCGACTGGCCCTTGTTGAAAGCCATGGATCTTGTTTCTCAGCAGGTTGGATCGGGACTTAGTGTAGAAGTGATTGAGGAAGGCAGACTTGCATTCCACCCAGTTAGTGATCGATCCTGGTGGTAGGGTCTTCAGCCATCTATGAGCTTTGTCGCTCAAAGAAAATGGGAATCGCTTACACTTCAGATAGTCGGGAGGGATTCGGTTCGTCTTTGTGGTGCTGCAGATTTCCTCGAATAACTCGATGTGGTCTATCAGGTGCTCGTTTGATAGTCCGTGAAACTGTTTTTGCTTCACCAAAGAGATGATATGCGGTTTGATCTCCAACTCGTCCTCATGGGGGACGTTAACTTGAATCGCTGTTCGATTCTGGAAGTGCTGATCAGGAGTATCGTGATCGGCTATGGTGCGGTTCCTAGCTCGCCTGGGAAGGTTGGCTGGCAGGACAGGTCGGTTAGCGTCTCGGTTATCCGGCTGGATGATAGGGTTTGCTTGGTTCGCTCCATTTCCGATGATCGGATTGTGTCCTCCTTGTCGTAGGGCAGGATCGCGTTCTTCTCCGTCCGAGTCAGCCTCGGGATTGGGGTTGATAGGGTTTCCATTGTTGTCGAGTTGTGGCTCCCCATTTTGTAACTCGTTAGGTGCTCGACCAGTGTTGCGAAGAACTTCTTAGCGGTTTCGTTTAACTCCAAGAGCGGCCTCGTTCTCGGCCATGCTGACCTGTCTTCTTAACCTTCGGATTTCTTTTTCGTGCCTGTCGATCTCGATGTGGCGGAGTAAGACGTTGGAAGCGTTCCTTCTAGTGGTCATACACCTGAAACAGGAGAAGTAAACACAAGAAAATCGTGAGCAATGAACGGAAAAGCTTGAAAATCAACGTGGTCTAAAAGACAAATTAGAAACTGAAAATTCGCAAAAGCAAACAATCCCCGGCAACGGCGCCAAAAACTTGATGCGGGTTTCTTTTACTTCAAGTTTTACCCCTAAGATAGGTGCAAGTGCACAGCAATCACAGCAGTATATTAAGGGATCGAATCCACATAGATTGTTGTTTTGCGAAATTCCTAAGATTTCTAACTTCTTTAGACCAAATGGGAACTTGGGGGATGCAGTATGCCACGAATTGCAATAATGATATCAAGCAGCAGAAAAGAATTAAACGGTTGTAAAACAATAAATAAAAGGCGTTGGGTTCAGGGACATTCTCCGGGGTTCATGGATCGAATTTAACAAGCAACAGGATAGGTTCTAAATGATTTAATAGGTTAGGTTCTTAAGCTGAAATGGTCAACTATGACTACCCCGCCTTCACGGACCTAGCCACCTGCATTTGTCTTTCACTGCAGATATGATTTCTCATCCCACGGTGCAAGACAACCGCGCATACGTAACATTCACCTATTTGTAAACACTCGCGATGCGGTCCGTCGATATGCCTAAACATCCTACGGTGCGATCCGCTCGTTAACTTCTAGATCCAGACGATAGACCACATGTTCATGTATCTAGCCGTCCTGGAATCAGTTGCTAATTGATCAGAGAGGCAAACATGCAATAAGAACAAGACATCAACGAAGATACCTAAAAGAAACTCTATCTCTATCAACCTAGCGAAATCAATCCATGATTAAACCCCTTCGAAAATCCCCTTAAAAACCCAACTCGATGACTACTCGTTCATGGGAACGAGAGACATCTTCAAGATATGAAAGGTGCGAATTATATTAATAAAAAGAACAAAGTGAGAAAACTTCTTCAAGGGAAATCGATTGAAGAGAGGTTTTCTTAAAGTATTGAAAAGCAAAGAACTAAGAACAAAAGATGAAAGGGAAAAGAAGGAAGAGTAGGCGGCTGCATAAGAATTCTCTCTCGAGGTCTTCAACTCCGGGGCCGTCGAACACTCTCTCTCTCTCTCTCTGTGCGGCGCAAAAGTGTTTCTGGAAAAGCTCTCTGTGTCGTCTCTTTCTTCTGAAACCCTAAGGTTCCTTTATATAGGCTCTCGGTCTTCAGAAAGTGGGCTTCACGTTTTAACCTCGGGAAAATATCGGATAAGTGCAAACGGGCTCGGGATGGGCCGGAGTGGTGTGGCCGCACGAGCGACCAGGCGTGGCGCGGCCACTGGTCTTCTGAGGATCTGTGGCGCGGCCATCCTTCTTCTGGGAATGTGTCTGACGGGCCTTCTTGCTTCCTTCGTAACTTGAGATCCAACCGTGGGATTGAACTCAAATCACCTTGGCATAAAAGACAGCTGGAAGGTCTATCTTGTCTCCAAATATGACCTTGATCTCGTGGTGGGAAGGTCGTCATCTGATGCTGAACTTATGGCTCCGAGCACATGTCCTTGAAGTTCCCGTTTTGCTCCAAAATGTGTCATTTTTGTCTAATTTTCCTGAAATGACTTTTAAAACTAGGAAACGTGGAAATCACTTTAAAACCGTTGAAAACCGGCTTAAAACACTTATAAATGATCTTGAAATAATAGGTTTTAGGAGTAAAATATGAGTGTTATCATTTATCTGCTCCGAGATAAAAAGATCTATTATATAAAAATCAATTAAATCAATGACTTTTCAACTATTCTTTAAATATATTTTGAAAAAAAACAAATGTGATTTTAACAAAAAAAAGGTCAATTAAATCAATGACTTTTCATCTCTTTTATAAATGCATTTCGAAAAACCAAATGTGATTTTGACAAAAAAAATAAATAAAATTTTGTAGTTTTACAATTTTTCAAATGTATTTTCTTAGATTTGGTGCAAAAATGCAGATTTATGTTTTCGGTAAAAAAACATGGTTTATAGATTTTGTCGAGAAAACAAGATGGAAATTTTGACAAAAAATGATATTTTGCGGTTTAACAAGAAAACATAATTTTCCAAGTTTTGGTGGAAAACGAATTTTGTAATTTTAGAGGGAAAACAAAGTTTTGATGGGATAATGCAATTTTATATTTCATCTCTTTTATAAATGCATTTTGAAAAACCAAATGTGATTTTGACAAAAAAAATAAATAAAATTTTGTAGTTTTACAAGTTTTCAAAGGTATTTTTTTAGATTTGCTGCAAAAATGCAGATTTATGTTTTCGGTAAAAAAACATGGTTTATAGATTTTTTCGAGAAAACAAGATGGAAATTTTGATAAAAAATGATATTTTGCGGTTTAGCAAGAAAACATAATTTTCCAAGTTTTTGGTGGAAACCGAATTTTGTAATTTTAGAGGGAAAACAAAGTTTTGATGGGATAATGCAATTTTATATTTTTTACGAAAAAACGAGATTTTACGATATTAACGAAAAATGCGATTTTGCAGTTTTGGCGGAAAACAAGTATTTATAGTTTTGACGGAAAATATGGTTTTGATGGAAAATGTGATTTTGTGGTTTTAGCGGAAAAAACTATTCTGACTCGGCATCAAATTTTATAAGAAAAATATTATAATCATATAGGATTCAATATGAAGTTTTACAATGAAAAGCTTTGTAAGTTTTAACACTATATTAATTTATTGTACATACAATTTTACGTTGTTGTTTTCATAAGATGTATTTTCAAAATAGTTGGACAAAATAATATGGTGATGTGGTTTCAAAATAGTTGGACAAAATAATATGGTGTTGATAACAAGTTACTAAAGTTAACAATTATGTATAACAGAATTATCAATAAAGTTTCTATAAAGTGTTTATCAAACTACTAATCTATAAAATTATAAAAAATTATATTTAAAAAAATCCCGCGTGTACACAAAATTTTAGCGGGAAAATTAAATTTTGATAGAAAAATGCGATTTTATATTTTTTTTTACGGAAAAACAAGATTTTGTGATCTTAACAAAAAATACGATTTTGCAGTTTTAGCGGAAAAATTATTATTTATAGTTTTCACGGAAAAATGTGGTTTTGATGGAAATGTGATTTTGCGATTTTAGCGTAAAAAACAATTTTGACTCAGCATCTAATTTTATAAGAAAAATCTTCTACTCAGATAGGATTCAAGATGAAGTTTTACAAAGAAAATGCCCTATAAATTCTAACAATATATTAATTTATTGTAGTTTGTGCTTACAATTTTACGTTGTTGTTTCTATAAGATATTGTTTTAAAATAGTTGGACAAAATAATATGGTGTTATAATAAGTACTAAGGTTTTCAATTATGTATAACATAGTTATCAATATTTTTTTATAAAATATTTATCAAACTACTAATTTATAAAATTATTAAAAATTTATATTTAAATAATCTCACGTGTACACGCGGCGGGTATTCATCTAATGTATCATAAAAAGATGGATGAAACCCCTTATCTATCTTTCCTTCGGAAAAAAAACAATTGTGAAGCCATCCTCGCCCCGGGACTGCTTCTTGAGAGTCCACGCTGATCCTTCTCTTGCTTTGGTTGTTGCTTCTGTTTCTTTTGTTTGTTTTTAATTTCTGTGAAACCTAAAATCGTATCCTACCCAGAAAATGAGTCGCTCTTCGGTTTTCGGTTTTTTTCTGTCCAGATCTGGTCAGATCTGGTCTGAGGCGGGGATGGAGGCGCCGGTTCCTTTCGATCTACAGTGCGGTTTCACTGCTAACGCCTTGATTCTCGGGTTTCTTACTAGTTTTTTTCTAGATATGTTTCGAGAGGTCTAAAAAGTTAGGTGATTTGGCGTGGTCTCTAAGAGCTTCGAGGGGGCGTGTTTTGCTTCATAGCCATAGGGTTTTTGAAGGTGTTAACAGCCGGGATTTTCGTTATTTCTTAAGCTTGGTATGGGCTTCCGAAAGCATGCAAAATCATAGAGTTTTAAGAGTTTTCCTTGGGTCAGAGTCGAAGCTCTCTGTGGATGGTGTGAATCGTAGCGAAGATTTGTCGGTTGCAGCGAGTTTTTCGTCTTGGAGGTGGTGTGGCATCGCCGGTGAAGGTTATGCGGCTGTGGTTTTTTTTCTTCTTGCCTAGGGTTTTCTCGGGTGTTTCACAGTTGGGCTTTTTTAATTTCGGTTGTAATTCTCAATGTTTGGCCTTTTGGGCTTTAATGAGAATTTCCAGGGATAAGTCACATGCAGATATCATAAAAAGATATAGTCACATGGAAATTTCCAGGTTCTCGGTATAAATATATAAAATATTCAACTTAATGCAAATTATAGTCATGTGAAGCATGATGAGGAACCGCGTTTGACTCGTTGTAAATTAATTTATAATTCCACGGTTTCCACCAGATTGATTTTTAAATCAGTTGAGTCGTTGAGACCTGAAAATAATATTAAAAATACTGAACCCATAAGCCTCTCCATTTAAACCTTCCCACATGGTTCCTTCCATTTTCCTTCCAATATCATTCAGTTCTTCTATTCACGAGGTACCTTCTACTTCATTTTCTCTTTCTTAGCTTTATAATGTTTTAATTTTTTTTGCATCACTATCTTGTTGTGTTTTTGTTGTCTTTAATTATTATTGAATTATATCCCCTATTTTGTGTCTAGTTAAGCCTAACTTGGATCAAGATCTGTCTGTACAAGATTTGCGTTACATGGCTACCAAGGTTCACGTCGAAAGTAATAATTTATTTCTTATTTTTTTTGTTAAAATATTTTCGTTCTTATATAATGAAGATGTTTCATTTTCAAATTTTCTTTAGCTAGTTATTGTGGTTTGAAACGCTTTGTTACTGTATAATTGATTGCTTCAGGTCTCTCATGGAGCACTACGGATGATACCTTGAGGCAAGCTTTTTCTGATTACGGTCAAATTCTAGATGGTAAGTCTTTAACTGGATCACCCACCATTCAAGAAATAGTTTTGGTATTTATGTTGTTGAGTGTTGTTTTAAGTTTCTCTCATTAGTTGGAGATAAACAAAAAAAGTTTTCTTTGTTCTTTGTGCAGCAACCGTCATGAGAGACAGAGACACCGGAAGGTCCAGGGGTTTTGGATTTGTCATTTTCTCCATTCAAGATGAAGCTGAAGCTGCAATTTCAGGGATGAATGAACAGGTTTGGATGGCTCCATTTATGGTAAATAGTGTTTATATATCTATAGGTCAAACTTATGATTGTTTTGGTTTTGAATTTTAAGGAGTTGGATGGTCGTAGAGTGAAAGTGAGGCTTGCTGATGGGACGCATACAACGCCAACACAAAATCCCTATGGTGGTGGCGGAAATTATATGTAAACTAAAAACATAAGTTGAAAACATTCTTGTGTTTTCATTTGTGTGTCGTCTCAGCTATCGTTTCCTATTCGGTTTCCTTGTTAAGATCGATATACTCTTTTCTTTCAAGGGTTTGTTTCCTTCTTGGTTCGTGCTTTGGTTTTTATTTCCTTTTCCAAATGAAGTTTCATCGTTGTAAGGTCTTGTGATTTGTGTTTATATATGTGATCTCTCTTATTTTATAAAGCTTGATGTTTCAAAGTTGTTGGTAATTAACATGATCGCGATACATATTAAATTTATCGATCAGATTTCCACATGTTTAAAAAACTTTTACCAATTAGATTTTGACATGTATAAATAGTTATTAGCAGAAAAATATATATATAAAAGTATTAATTCTCCTTTTATTTAGTCATTAAAACTAAAAAATATAATCAAGAAACAACTGAGAGTTTAAAATTTTTTATTTAGGATGAAAAAATGAAAAAAAGAAAACCAAAAATAACTGAAAATGTAAAATTTATATTTGTATCTTTCACAACAAAATAAATATTCATTGTATTATATCATCCATTATACTTTTAATATTATTTTTTTAGGTTTACCATTATGTTAACGTGGAAAAGTTTGCAAAATTGATGTTTGAAAATAAATTTATAGTGAAAGTTTCTCATCTTATTACGTGGTAAAAATTATAGAAAATCATAATAAACTAAATAATTTATTTCTCATGAGAAGAAAGATGATATGCAGATTTAAAAAGAGAACAAATAATCAAAAAATATGTCCCCAAATGGTTGGCAAACAATCAAGGAATGCGGTAAGTAAGGACCTCGAGAGAGGATGCATATGATCAAAAAATATGTCTCCGCAGGTTATTGTAGGTCTAAAGTTCGCATGACGGATTAGTGATGAGAGATGCATGACTTTAGTGAGAATGCTTTAACGTGGGTTTCTGTTTTATGTGGTCTATATGTCATGATTCAATTAGTACGGCCTTTGAGGATTTATATAAGAGTTCTCACATTTTCAAACTTTTTTCCTGATTATTCGTTTGTAGGTTTAAGTGTAGGAGAGTTAATATACTCTATATTTTGCTATTTTTAATTTGATTTTCAGAAGATTTTAATAAAGAAATAATTTGATTTTGCCAAGCTGAGTTAAAAATTTTGCTTAGTTTAATTGTTTAGTTTCGTTTCAAACTCACCAAAACCCCCCACTCGTTTGTATTACCTTGATTTTTCACTAGAAAGATTGGTTGCGTAACAATTTAGTCTTTGTGGATTTGATAACCATTTATACTACTGTGTTTGTTGTGCACTTGCAAAAAAAATCAGAGATTAAAACTCTGAGCACATCACTTGCATACAAATAATTTCAAAATGAAGCTCCCAATAGGATGATTGCACAATGGTCTGCTGATAAGTTATCCTTTGATCTTTTTGAATGCAAAAACGACAGTACTCATCATTAAACTCAAAGGACACGTCCTTGCATAGAAGTTAAATGAGAAGTCGAACAATCTTTGAGAAATTATTGATGAATCTCAAATAGAAGCCGGCATGCTCCAAAAAAACTGCATATGTGTTTGACGTTTATTGGCGTTGTAAGCTCACCATCACCTCAATCTTTGTCTTGTCTACTCCAGTCCCTTTTTTTGATATCATATATATGATCCCATCTCTCAGCATGAAGTGGTATTTCTTTTAATTAAGTAGAAGATGTTTTTGTTCCTAACGTTGCAAAACCTTGGTAATAATTTGAAAAATAAAACTTTTTGTAAAAGAATTTGAAACATAAAACTTTTCATAATTCCTTTTATTAAGCTATTAGTTCATCCGTCGTTTTAAAATATTCTATCTGATATTTTTCAGTTACTCCGGCATGAAAATTTCAGTTATCACCACAAAATGTTCAATATTCTGTTACTTGGTTAATCCGTCAATAATCATCATCTATTTTTACCAAATTTTGTCAGCATTAGTTATTCCACTACATTCTTCTTCCGGTTTCATGTAGACCCTTAGATAGATTGAACTAGATATACATTTAATGCACGGACTAATGCTAATATTATTCATTTATTTTTTTGCTAAAGTAATGCTAATATTTATTTTTTAAGTTGTCTGTAATATTGTTTTTTTTTACAAATTCTGAGAACAATTACAAAAATACACGACAAATATGCGGATCCAAAATGAACAGATTTACTTGCACCACGCTGGAAATTTCTTGATAAGCTTGTCTCCATTAAATTGTAGAAATCGCCTCTTCTGGAAACCAAACCCCAAAACTCTTGGTGTTGAAACATTAATTAACTTTTGATCAACCACTGAACCAAAAACCTTCGACTGCTAATATTTGTTTTGTAAACCATTTTATTTATTCGCAATTGGTCAATAAAAACAAGCATCAAATAGTATTGGAATATCTCTCGTACCTAATCATATTCCGTGATTGAGAATCTCATTCATTCGTGATTGAGGATCTCATTTATTCTGCACATAATGTAGATTGCATCGTATTTGGGAAGTAGATACGCTCTCTTGTAATATAAAGGTGTACCTTCTTCATACCTAGTGAAGACACATAAATCTCTTTAATCATCTCGATCGCACTCTGAATTCTTTATGGTATCAGAGCCTGACACAAAATTGTGATTTCCTGATTCTCTGAATTTCTCTCTTTTCTTTTTCTTTCTTCTTTGCTCGCTTACTCTGAACATCAACGATGACAGACAGAACCCCAAACGGAACTCCGACCGTGACCCTGAACCAGACGGGGGAGGTGCGACGCACCATCTCTCCCTATGATCTGACTGCTGCCGACAATCCCGGAACTGTGATTTCGTATCCCTTGCTCAAGGGATCGAACTATGAAGAATGGGCATGTGGAATCAAAACAACCCTTTGCTCTCGCAAGAAGTTTGGTTTCCTCGACGGCACCATTCAACGTCCTGCAGAAGGATCCCCTGATCTTGAAGACTGGTGGACGATACAAGCCTTGCTTGTGTCGTGGATGAAGATGACAATCGATCCGGTGCTTCGCTCAAACATCTCTCATCGAGATGTGGCACAGGATCTCTGGGAACACTTGAAGAAGCGTTTCTCTGTGACAAACAGACCGCTGATTAAGGTTGAGCTCGCTTGCTACAAGTAACGAGGCCTTGCTATTGATACGTACTTTGGGAAGCTGACGAAGATTTGGGATAGCATGGCGTCATATCGCCCTCTGCGAGTCTGCAAGTGTGGGAAGTGTGAGTGCAATCTCACAACTCTTCAAGAGCAGGATCGTGAAGAAGACAAGGTTCATCAATTTCTCTATGGTCTTGATGATACTCCTTTATGCACGGTACAATCCAGCTTGGTCTCTCGCTTGCCGGTCCAACCGTTGGAAGAGGTGTACAACATTGTACGGCAAGAGGAAGATCTGATTCGTACTGGTACGGAAGCAATGGAAGAACAACAAGAGATGACCGCATTTTGATATGGGTCAAATTTACCCTAAAGCAACTCTCTCAAATTAAGAGATCACAGTAGTATTTAGGGATCGAATCCACAGAGAAGGGATAGTCACACAGCAGTTTTCTAAATTCGAATTAAGCTAGGAAGAATAATAAAACTAAAGACAGAAAGCAATTTAAAGGACTTAGTAAATTCAGGAGACGAGGTGCTAGGTTCAGGGAAATTCTCAGGTGATCCAAATTTTAGGTCTAGGCGATAGTTAGGAAATATTAAGCACTGTTCTTGAACTTGAAACACTAATGTAAAATCAACCAACTCTCGCTGCGAAGATTATCTATGCCTAAATTCCAGAAAACCAAATCTCTTTGCGAATTCAAACAATTCAGACAAGCATTAATATCAGGTTCAATTGTTCACAAAACCCTAAACCGAATCTCTTTGCGAATAGGTATTTTGCTCATCTAACATTAGTTCAGGCAATCAATAATACTCTCGCATCTATTAATTAACCTAAGATCAGATTCTAGGTCGCGAAGCTAGAATAAGCATTAAACACAAATCCAGATGAAGAACTCTAATGATTTTATCCTAACAATTTAATTCGACCTATCAATTCATCAATCACCTTTGAAAAACTCTAAACCTAACAAGCAAACTACTCAGACATGATTAATGAAACACAAATCATAACTTGAATAGAAAGCATAAAATAATTCAATAGAAATAAATGAGTTCCAAATTTGCTCTGAAGGAGACAAATTCTTCTCTCTAAAAACCTAAACTTCTATTGTTCTTAAAGTATGAGAATATGCCTAAACAATGGCTGCAAAACTATATTTATAGGCCTAGGTACGAATCTTCAATTCCTTGGAAGATTAGAAAAAGTTTTGCAGATTTCCTTTTCTTCAAAATATGGAAACTTCACGCTTCTGGAAACTGGAAAACTTGGTGTCGATCGACACCAACAGTGTCGATCGACACTGTTCATCGACACTGTTCATCACAACTTTATCGTTTCAGCCGCTTCTTCCACAATGCTCCAAAATGCTCCAAAATCTCCAATTATGCTCAAAACGTACCTGAACCTGTAAAGACTCTAATAGGACTCTAAAACTAACAAAAGACTCTATAAAAACACTTATATCATGGTCCTAAAATGGGTAAAAACCATGATATATCACATTTGTCGTGCAAACCAGAAACACAAATCGAAAGATCGAAGTCGTGGTCTGCAAGCATTGCAACAGATGTGGACACGCTTCAGATAGTTGTTACGCAGTAATTGGTTTTCCAGAATGGTGGGGTGATAGATCGAAGTCGCGTTCGATGCAGGGGCGAGGACGTGGTGCAGCTCCAACCGGTGGCCGAGGACGTGGTTCGGTTGCCTATGCCAACGCTGTTCATGTTCCAAACCCTGGAAATCCAGAACACGCCAATTACGTGATCACCAATAAAGACAGAGACGGTGTGACAGGGCTCACCGAGGACCAGTGGCGTTCTATTAAGACTCTCTTGAACGCCGGTCAAGCCAGCACATCAACCGACAAACTGTCAGGTAACAATTCTGCCCCTCTTTGGATTATGGACACAGGCGCTTCCCATCATCTCACAAGCAGATATGATATTTTAAGAGATGTCAGAGAAGTTGCTCCAGTATTAATTATCTTAGCTGATGGTCGTGAGAGAATCTCTGTAACAGATGGAACGGTTTATCTTGGATCTGATTTGGTGTTGCGGTCTGTTTTTTATGCTGAAGAACTACGTTCTGATTTGATATCAGTTGGGCAGTTGATGGATGAAAATAATTGCGTGGTTCAGTTGGCTGATCACTATCATGTTGTTCAGGACCGAGCTACGAGGATGGTGATTGGAGCGGGTAGGCGTGGCGGTGGAACGTTTCATTTTTGCAGTACGGAAACTGTTGGATCTGTGACCACACGTGAAGACGCTTCTTGGGAATTGTGGCACAATCGAATGGGACATCCGGCTGCGAAAGTCGTTGGTTTATTACCTGGTCTTTCTGTTTTTGTTTCTTCTGAAAGTTTGAATAAAGCGTGTGACGTGTGTTTCTGCGCAAAAAAACAAGATCTTGTTTTCCTCTCAGTATGAATAAAACAACCCGAGTTTTTGAGTTAATTCACTGTGACTTATGGGGTCCCTATAGAACACCTTCACATACGGGTGCTCGTTACTTCCTCACCATAGTAGACGATTTCTCAAGAGGTGTGTGGATCTTTCTTCTTAACGACAAAACTAAAGCACCAACACAATTGAAAATTTTTGTTGCCATGACATCACGACAATTCCGTCAAGATGTACAAACAGTAAGAAGCGACAATTGCTCAGAATTTATGTGTCTTCGAGAGTTTTTTCAAAAAATCGGAATCATACATGAAACGTCATGTGTGGCCACGCCTCAGCAAAACGGTCGTGTAGAAAGAAAGCATCGTCACATATTAAACGTTGCTCGAGCACTTCGATTTCAAGCGAATCTTCCGATTGAATTCTGGGGTGAATGCGTTTTGACGGCCGGTTATTTGATCAACCGAACTCCCAACTCTATTTTAGGTGGAATCACCCCATATGAAAGAATTGATGGAAAGACACCTTCTTATGATCACATACGGGTATTCGGATCCCTTTGTTATGCACATAACCAGCGAACTTTCGAAGATAAGTTTGCTCCACGAAGCAGAAAGTGTTTGTTTCTTGGTTATCCACAAGGAAAGAAAGCTTGGAGGTTGCACGATTTGGAAGAAAATGTTTTCTTCGATTCCAGAGACGTTGTGTTTTGCGAAAAGGAATTTCCTTATCAACAAACAGTGATCATTGAAGAAACAGAATCGGAGCAACCACTTTCAATTCCACATGCAGACACTCATTTTCATGATGAAGAAGACGAACACATTCAGTCTAGTGGGCCATCTGTGCTAAACAATTATGGGCCTGACCAGCCACCAAGCCCAATAGTTGAAAATCCACCACCTAGCCCTTTAGCAAGGGCCCAATCTGAAGCCCATAATTCTATTTCTTCCTCGTCAAATTCAGCAAACGAGTCCGCCTCACCGATTGTCGATGGTAATGCTCCAGCTTCGCAGTTACCTGAAACCCAAAATCACGATGCCCAGCCTGAACAACTTGGCCGAGGTCATCGCAAAAAGGTTCTGCCAGTAACTCTGAAGAACTTTGTCAGCAATACAGTCATGAGTCGTGCATTGTCTAACTCATCAGGTACTTACGCTTATCGGATCAAAAATTACATCAATTGTAATAGGTTCTCGGCCAGACATCAAGCTTTTCAAGTCTCGGTGCTCACTAACTTCGAACCAAAGATATATTCACAAGCAGTTGGTGACAAACGTTGCAGAGGAGCGATGGGTCATGAAATTGATGCGCTTGAAATCAGCAAAACTTGGACCATTGAGGATTTGCCACCAGGAAAGACAGTTATTGGCTGCAAATGGGTGTACAAGATCAAGTATAAATCTGATGGAACTATAGAAGGATACAAAGCTCGATTGGTGGTTCTTGGAAATAAACAAGTGGAAGGAGAAGACTATGGCGAAACGTTCGCTCCAGTTGCGAAAATGGGGACGGTAATAATGTTTTCGCGAACTGCTGTTGGTAGAGGTTGGGATGTTCATCAGATGGACATTCACAACTCTTTCTTACATGGTGATCTCGAGGAAGAAGTATATATGAGGCTGCCACCTAGGTTTTCCACATCTGGTTCTAACAAAGTATGTCGATTACGAAAATCGTTATATGATCTAAAGCAAGCACCAAGGTGCTGGTTCGCCAAGTTGCCTACCGCTCTAAAGGACTACGGGTTCAAGCAATCACATTCAGATTATTCATTGTTCACTTTTGATCAAAACGGAGTTCAATTACAAGTGCTTGTCTACGTTGATGATTTGATCATCACATGAAGTTCAATGATCTTCATGGCAGAATTTAAAGGATATTTGTCATCGTGTTTTCACATGAAAGATTTGGGTGCTCTCAAATATTTTTTAGGCCTTGAAGTAGCGAGAAACACTATGGGAATCTACTTGTGTCAAAGAAAGTATGCATTAGATATCATCACTGAAACATGTCTAATAGGAGCAAAACCAGTTGCTTTTCCCCTCGAGATGAATCACAAATTGGTGTTATCTTCTTCTCCTTTGCTGCCTCATCCACAACAATATCGACGCTTGATTGGTAGATTAATCTACTTGGCAATTACGAGACCTGATTTGGCATTCTCCGTTCACACGTTAGCACAATTTATGCAGCATCCTAGAGAGGATCATTGGTCAGCAGCAATACGGGTGGTCCGTTAGTTCAAGAGTAATCCTGGTCAAGGTATTCTCTTGAAAGCTGACAACAATTTTCAGATAATTGGCTGGTGTGACTCGGATTGGGCCAGTTGTCCTCTCACTCGACGCTCCGTCACAGGTTACTTTGTTCAACTCGATGGAAGTCCTGTCTCATGGAAAACAAGAAAACAGGAAACAGTGAGTCGCTCTTCTGCAGAGGCTGAATACAGAGCCATGGCAGACTTAAATCAAGAATTGATTTGGATCAAGCGCCTTCTACAAGATCTTGGTTTCAAACACGACCAAGCTATGATCATGCATTGCGACAACAAGTCAACTATTCATATAAGCAACAATCCAGTGTTCCACGAACGGACAAAACATATCGAGAATGATTGCCACTTTGTTAGGGATGAAATTCAAGCTCGCAACATCATCACCACTTACGTTCCTACTCAAACACAGTTAGCAGATATCTTCACGAAGCCGTTGGGGCGATTAGACTACGATCGTTTTCGAGACAAGTTGGGTATACAAGATTTGCATACTCCAACTTGAGGAGGATATTGGAATATCTCTCGTACCTAATCATATCCCGTAATTGTGAATCTCATTTATTCGTGATTGAGGATCTCATTTATTCTTCACATAATATTGATTGCATCTTATTTGGGAAGTAGATACTCTCTTTTGTAATATAAAGGTGTACCTTCTTCATACCTAGTGAATACACATAAATCTCTTTAATCATCTCGATCGCACTCTGAATTCTTTAAATAGGGAAAAAACAGGCGCCAAGGATTGTGTCACACTTACACAGCTATAAATAGCAAATCAAAACTGGAACCACCCAATGTCCCGAGTCAAACTCCCCATGTCCCACCCAAAAGAATCCAAGTGTCTTCCTCACATAGTTCCTCAACTCCTATACATTTTTCAGTTCCCTTATATATACTTAATTTCATCAACAGAGACTAATTAACAAACTCATCCCATTATCAATCTCAACAGAAAGAAGAGCTCTTAAATATGACAAGCTTCGGAGCCGTCGCAGCTAATCTCCGCAACAGGGGACTCATCACAAGAGCCACTCCGAGAGTTCTTGCTTCTCTCCCAACAAGACTCATTCATGTAATCTCTTTTTTTTTATATGATGATCAGATATCAATATACGTGTAATTAATCTTTATGACCTTTAATTCTTTGAATAAATGACCAAAGGGGGGTACGAGGACAGAAGCCTCCGTATGTGACAAAGCCACCGAGGCCCAACAAAAGGTATATAAACGTATTTTGTTTATTTTACAAAATTTTACTTCAGGTTTCATATATATGAAAAAAGAATAAAAACAAGTTAGGTCTCAGTTGTTTTAAACATCAATTCTTACGTTTGTATTTGCGTTTACATGTAAAAGAAATTCCAGATTGATTTCTGAATACATCCAGAAAATATAATTATAAATATATTATCAATATAATTTTCCGTTTGCATTTGACTTTTGCATTTAGAACTACCAAATAGATTTTGTTTAAAGGTTTAAAAATTGTGAGTTCGATTAGAAAAATATACACGGAAACGTAGAATCATCTTAATATTCATACCCAAAAAAAAGTAGAATCAAATCTAAACGTAAATACAAATTAAAAAAAAACGAGAAAAATATGTGATTTCATTTCTATCTATCATTTAAAAATGATTTAAATGATTCATATAACCAAATTTAATCGGACGATGTAGGTGTATCATTTAAAAATGATTCATATAACCAAATTTAATCGGACGATGTAGGTGGCCAAGAAGACGGAAGAAGGAGCACAGACGATCTCCGACGCGGCGGGTAACTTGAAGGATAAGGCGAAGAACACTGCAGAGGAGGCCTGGGATAAGGTAAAGGACACAACGGAGAAGATCAAGGATACTGTCACAGGAAAAACCGAGGAAACCAAGGAGTCCATTAAAGCCAAAGCCAAGACCGTCGAGCAAAGCATGAACACCAAGAACCTCAAATAATAAACATACTATAGACTTCAAATTTTCACTATATGAAATAAGATGTTATTTACCTAATGAAGTTTGTTTGAATCTGTTTACATGCAATTCTGGTTTGTATTATGAAAATGTCTTACTTTATTAGGTACGAATAAATCTGGTTATAGATCATGTGGAAACTCATGTTTGTTATTTTTTTACAAGATTGATTTGATATATTCGTTCAATAAAAAAATAAGATCAATTGGCCAACGAGAATAGATGGTAAAAATTTAAGATCGTAAAAATCTAAACACTTCAAATATTAGATATTTAGGTAGCATATGGATAGTTGATCGGTGGATCGAGGATAGCCACTGATGTGAAAACCCTTATAAGAAGATCATGAATCTAAGCTTAAGTGAATCCATACAAAGACATATACTCAGCTAGTTTTCTAAGCAGAAAATCCACCTAAGAACTAAGAGAAACAAAAGACAATTTGTTATGAACTATTATGTAATACCCATTATAAACCCATATGCCAATGTTTTAAAATGTTCTACATCTACTTGTTTCTCAAGTATTGTATCATATATATCTTCTATTACTTATGTAATAATACAACACCAAATCTTCTATCTTCTTTCTCTATTCACAACAAGTTATCAACACGAAATATGCAATTACTTTCAAGTTCCATATCAGTCTTGCAATAAGAGAAGGACTTGACTTATACGACCCACTGGACATTAATATTTAAGTGGAAATCCTTGAAAGATATAAGAATACAACAATCTCCGAAGCATTAACGATGTTAAAATTATGTTCCTGAAGATTCTAGCTATCTGATCGAATTAAGGCAAATACATTTCATGGGGTAAATATTATAAGATTCAGAATATATCCGTGTATATTTATCAAAAGATTATGAATCAATGGGATCATAGATTTGAATATAACTGAAACTCTTGAAGAGTTATCACAAGTTGAAATTTGGAAAAAAATTATTTGGAAAGACGACATTTTCTTCAGATATTCCAAAACTAAAACATTTAGCGAAATAGATGTGATCTCAAAAGATTATTGCATGTTCTTACAGAAAAATGCATACATATAAACTTTGAATGGTAGGACAGATCAAATGCAGTACAAATACATATTATTATTATTTTTATTTTTTTGTCAACAACCTGTACTCCTAGGACGATTCAGAAAATACAGATTGTTAAAAAAAACAAAGCAGATTCATCTGCAATTATGTATCATTCAGTTTTATTATTGTAGGATAGAAAAAAATAATAAAATAATGAATAATCTGCATGCAGATAAATATATGTGTAAAAATTTTGATATGCAGAGAAAAGAAGAAAGGGTGTTGGGCGCTACCTGATGATCAATGCATGTAAGTTAAAATAAATAAATAAAAAATTCTTCTGCCTTTTAATTGCTTATAAATAGCTTCACTTTGTTAACTCATTTCATTCATTTTTAAACAAAATAAAAATCCTCTCAAGTTTTTTTTTGGTTTTTTTAGTGTAATAATTGATTGTTAGAAGAAATTTTCTTTTAATCATATATAAAATATATTTTTTATTTATTATCTTCTATAAATATCAATTAATAAAGATAACAATTTTTTTATCTAAAGAAAATTATATATATTTATTTACATATTCATAACTTTTATATAATTTTTTGCAATAACTAGTTATGCATATTGATTTTTGTATCATATATAATATTTAAATCAATAGAGAAACATATATGTTATAGTTTATTTTACTTTTTTATTGATAATAATTAACATAAATAAAATAATTAATACTTATTTACAAAAAAAAATTATTTTATAATATTTTCATATAAATTATATTAATGAATTCATGCAAGTTATTTGATTATTCATATTATAATTGCATATATTTATAAATTTAAATAGTTATTTTTATAATTATTTAATATTTTTACACAATTAAATATCCAGTATAAATTTTTTATTTATTCCCTACATATATATTATAACACAGGCATGCCTTCTTATCTTTTATTTAATTCCTGCAGCATAATCAAAAGAAACACCAAGCCTTCGACGAGAATCTCGTTGCTCGCATAAGTGTGAAACATCTTTTGAACCTTTGGTATTCTTATTGATAAGATCAGGGGGTTTGGAATTGATTTCAGGGAATGCGTACCTTTGCTTCCTTCGAGGTTTCTGATCTATAGGACGTGGAGGCATCTATTTGACCATATAGGATGGACTTGCATCATTGGAAACAGCTTCTGGTGTGATCCGTGAAGGGTGTCGATCGATACTAGTAGTGTCGATCGACACCAACTTTGTAGCTCGAATCTCTGCACCTTTGCTGCAGTTCAGCTCTGCAATCCTTACTTCCATGATGAAAACATTTTCCTCCATCAACTTGGCATTGTTTAGAGCTTCATCTTCGCCCAAAGTTCTGAATATATGATTGTTTCCACTCCAATCTTCTAGCTCAACACCTTTCTCGGAATTTTTAGCTAATGCCTCTTGAACAGCCAGTTTGTTCACTTGCTCTTTAGAATCCAGCTCCTTGACATTCCCAGCAGTAGTGTCATCCGAACATTCCAGGACTGGATCTTTATCCATGGAAATCTCTACTGAAAAAGATTGACCATCGATGGTGGAAGATCCTCTTAACTTGTCCATGTCAAAATTCATGACAACATCACCCAAATCAAGCTCCATTTTCCCTTTCCTCACATCAATGATAGCACCAGCTGTAGCCAAGAATGATCTTTCCAAAATAAGAGGATCTGTAGGTTCTTCATCATATTTCAAAACCACAAAGTCTGTGGGAATCACGCAACCTTCAATCTTCAATGGAACATCTTCTAAGACACCTTCTGGGATTCTCTTAGATCGATCAGCTAGGACAAGGGAGATTCTGGTTGGCTTGAAATCAGTCATTCCAAGTTGAACAGCAACTGAGTATGGTATCAAGTTGATACTTGAACCTAGATCGCAGAGAGAATGAGGAAACCTTCCTGTTGAGATTGAGCATTCTAGCACAAAGTTCCCTGGATCGGGTAACTTCTCTGAAATCCTCCTCTGAATCACAGCACTAACTTGTTCAGAAACCCACACCTTCTTCTTCTTCCTTGGAACTATGTTCAAGAGAATTGCATTCATGTCTCTGGTAAGCAATTCTCCTTCCTCAGGACTCACACCATTGACAACCATTCTCTTGACATATCTTCTTAATGCAGGTGAAAGTTGGACTGCATCAACTAAAGGTACCTCAACCATCAGCTTACTCATCATCTCCTTGCATCTAGCTTCCTCTCTCTCCTGTTTAGATCTTCTGGGAGGCAGGGGATAGGGTATTTTTTGTTTGTACACCCTTTCTTCTGCAACCTTTGTTGTTGTGAGCTGTTCTGGTGAAGTCCGTGTAGAGCGTCGATCGACACCCTCCTGGTGTCGATCGACACTCGCCTTTGGTGTCGAGTCCTCCGTGTCGAGTTTGCTCGTTTTGTCTGCTTTCTCCTTGGGTGTCGATCGACAAATAGTAGTGTCGATCGACACTGGCTCCGTAGCATCTTCCACATCTTCAAGCTCCTCGAATTCTTTAGCATTTAGACCCCTTTTCAGCTCTGTTTGAAGGCTTCTTTCACTCTGGATTGTGATGGCATTCACGTGGTGTCTAGGATTAGTATCAGTTTTCCCTGGAAGGAAACCTTCTTGCTTACGAACAGCTTCTACAGTTTGAGCAACTTGAGTATCCAATTTCTTGACATGGTTGTTCATAGATTCGAATTTCCCATTCAAGTCTTGGTACATGGCTTCCATCTTTCCAGTCACATCTTGATATAATGTGTCAATCTTCCCATTAAAGCTCACTGTCATCTTCTGTTGCCCTTCTAAAAGTTGTTCTATCATAGACTCCATCTTATTGTCTTGTGCAGGAGGCTTCTGGTAAGAAGAAGAACCATAGCTTCTCTGGAAGTTGTTGTTCTGAAAAGGCTTCTGGTAAGAATAACCATAGCATTGCTGATTGTTGAATCTCTGTCCTTGAAAACCAGCTCCATTAGTGTAGTTAACTTCTTCTTCCTCAGGCTCAAATGTCTCCACCTCATTAGCAAAGTGAACTTGCTTCTTTCCCACCAAGAGATTGTGTACATTGTCCAGCTTCCTGTTGACCTCAGCAATTTGGCTTCCTCCATTTGCACCAGCTTGTTGTCTCCTCTCAAAGTCTGCGTTCTTGGTGCTGTTACAAGAGTCCAAATTCTCTATAAGCACCACCGCGTCAGCTGGGTATCTGGTGTTGAAGTTGCCATTGCTTGCAGCGTCTAAAGCCATCTGATATCTCCAATCGATCCCTCGGTAAAAGATACCGATAAGCTGCGGCTCGTTGAAACCATGATGTGGGCAGTCCCTCTGGTACGATCTGAATCTCACCCAAGAAGCTTTGAATGCTTCAGTGGGTCTTTGAGAGAATGCAGTGATCTTCATCCTCAGCTCTTCACTTCGTGCATCATCAAAGAAATTGCATAAGAATGCATTCTTTGTTTCTTCCCAAGTAGTTAAGGATCATGGATCAACCTGCTTCAGCCAATATGATGCATCTCCAGCAAGCGAGTGAGGGAACAGCTTGCAGAAAAGATAATCATAGGACACTCCATTAGCCTTGATGCTTGATGCGAGGTCCTCGAATCTCTCTATGTGGTCCATCGGATGCTCATTAGGAAGTCCATGGAAAGGATGCTGACCCACCAGCGTGAAGTAAGCATGCTTCAGCTCGAAGTCATTCCTCTGAAATGCCGGAGGACGGATCGCAGCTCTATTAGCATAGAACTGGTCTGGGCGGTTGTACTCGCCAAGTGTTCTTACACGTCCATCTTCTGCAGCTTGTATTGCTGGATCGACGATGACGGTGCCAGCCTCATCAATTATTTGTCCTTGGGCATTCCTTCTATTGCCTTGTAGGTCGAATAAGTTGCCATCTGCGTCGCATACCACAACCACAGCTTCAGCCATTGTCATCTGCGCAGGGTGTCGATCGATGATGTTGGTGTCGATCGACACTCGTGCAGATCGACGGTTCGTACGTTCCAAACGGCCAAGCTCCTGGTTCAGTGCGACAAGTTCCTTCTCTTTGTTGCTTCTGATACTGTGCATGTGATATGGGTCAAATTTACCCTAGAGCTACTCTCTCAAATTAAGAGATCACAGTAGTATTTAGGGATCGAATCCACAGAGAAGGGATAGTCACACAGCAGTTTTCTAAATTCGAATTAAACTAGGAAGAATAATAAAACTAAAGACAAAAAGCAATTTAAAGGACTTAGTAAATTCAGGAGACGAGGCGCTAGGTTCAGGGAAATCCTCAGGTGATCCAAATTTTAGGTCTAGGCGATAGTTAGGAATTATTAAGCACTGTTCTTGAACTTGAAACACTAATGTAAAATCAACCAACTCTCGCTGCGAAGATTATCTACGCCTAAATTCCAGAAAACCAAATCTCTTTGCGAATTCAAACAATTCAGACAAGCATTAATATCAGGTTCAATTGTTCACAAAATCCTAAAACAAATCTCTTTGCGAATAGGTATTTTGCTCATCTAACATTAGTTCAGGCAATCAATAACACTCTCGCATCTATTAATTAACCTAAGATCAGATTCTAGGTTGCGAAGCTAGAATAAGCATTAAACACAAATCCAGATGAAGAACTCTAATGATTTTATCCTAACAATATAATTTGACCTAACAATTCATCAATCACCTTTGAAAACCCCTAAACCTAACAAGCAAACTACTCAGACATGGTGAATAAAGAAAAATCATGAATAAAGAAGAATGCATAAGAGAAATCAATAGATAAATAAGGGAGTTCCAAATTTGCTCTAAAGGAGACAAATTCTTCTCTCCAAAAACTCTCTATAAATCTCTCTCTAAAATAATTGTAAAATAAAGCGTAGCCTAAACAATGGCTGGAAAACTATATTTATAGGCAAACTCGCGTCAGAGGCAAACTTGTAAATAATGGAAACTTCAAGTGATTTCCTTTTTCTGATGGAAGTCTGCAGAACTTGGTCGGCTGGCTTGGTGTCGATCGACACTGATGGTGTCGATCGACACCCTGTGCGTATTTCCACTCTTCTGACTTCATCACTTCGCAGCTTCTTGCAGAATGCTCCAAAAAGCTTCAGAATCTCCAATTATGCTCCAAACGTAGTCCAACCTATAAAGACTCTAATAGGACTTTAAAAGTACCAAAAGACTCTATAAAAACACTTATATCATGGCCTAAAAGTGGGTAAAAACCATGATATATCA
>JAHZTW010000002.1:37242388-37257182 GCA_020283515.1 Alliaria petiolata | reverse complement strand
AAATCATAATTTGAATAGAAAGCATGAAAGAAATCAATAGAAGAAATAAAGGGGTTCAAAATCTCTCAAGAACAGAGTATAGGATTTATCTCCCCAAAAGCTCTCTAAAATCTCTCTCTAAAATATTGTGTAGCCTAAACAATGGCTGAAAAACTATATTTATAGGCTAAAACACGAGCTAGAGCACTTTTGTAAATAAGGAAATCTTCTGGGCAAATTTTTTTTTTATTCAAGACTTGTAAAATCAGGCGGTTTTAGGAATCCACGATTGGTGTCGATCGACACTCAGTCCGAAATCTGGCTCTCTAACTTCATCACTTTGCAGCTTCTTCCACAATGCTCCAGAATGTTCCAAAATCTCCAATTATGCTCCAAAAGACTCTAATAGGACTCTAAAAATACCAAAAGACTCTATAAAAAGACTTATATCATGGTCCAAAAACGGGTAAAAACCATTATATATCAGAGGTGATGAGTCAAATTTCGCCGAGATCTGCGGCGGATGTGACTGAGAGATCTCCTTCTCCGGGCTATTGATCACGTAATGAGACGTAGATGGAACTCCGGTTAAGTCTGGATCGTTTACGGGTCAGATTTTTGGACGATTCGGTTTTACTCTCTCTGTCGTGGAGAGCCCTTAATTATAATTTGATACATTCAACCATTATATATTTATATTAAAAGAGTATACAATTTTTGTTTGCAAAAAAATTGTTGGGCCATGGAAAAGCAAAAATGGTAATGCATTAAGTGTGGTTTAATTCTATAAGAAAGTTTAGTCCAAATTTAATAGGTATTAAAAGTCTAAATTATTTTTAAAATAAACTAAAACTCACATGGACGGAATGTGAAAAGAATGAAGACAGTAAAAGTTCTTCTGTCTTACTCCATAACTTGTTTCATTCCCACAAACTTCATAAAGTTAAGCAGTCGTATTTATAGCTTATATTTTTTTTGTTAATTTAGAATTTTGAAGTTTAATAAATAAGTTTTATCTTTATCCTTATATTAGTTTTGATTAATTTGAATTTATAAAAAAAATTTGGATCAATTTTCACATACGATTGCAATTCGAATTCACTATGTAGAATATTATAAACAAATATTAGACCATACACGTAAAGAAAAATTGACGGGGATCTGTACATCCTCTCTAAGGCGCATATTAAACGATATTCATCAAACTTGTTAGAATATGCTAAATTTTGAATTTGACTCTTGAGTAAGATCACATTCTTGTGATTGCAAATCGATGAATGAAAAATGCTACCCCCTTGTATCTATTTCATCCATGCGGGGTTTTTACCTATCCAATTCACAAGCACGGACACATCTAACTTCACGAGCACGACTTGATAAATTGAAGAGGTTGTTCTTTTTGGAAAAATTAAAGAAATTAATGCGTAAAATATGTTTGCCTTATAATTAATTATGCACGGATCAAAACTAACATGAACATAATAAATAAAAATTTGTTATTTCACTAATTAGAAATCTATAATTTTGATTCAATTCAAAAATCAAAATTTACTTATAAAACTATCAAATTTAAAGTGTAAATGTGATCATACAATGTATTTCCCATATAAGTGATTCCAATTGTTAAAAAAAAATGCTAAATTTTGAATTTGACTCTTGAGTAAGATCACATTCTTGTAATTGCAAATCGATGAATGAAAAATGCTACCCCATTGTATCTATTTCAGCCATGCGGGGTTTTTACCTATCCAATTCACAAGCACGGACACGTCTGACTTCACGAGCACGACTTGATAAATTGAAGAGGTTGTTCTTTTTGGAAAAATTAAAGAAATTAATGCGTAAAATATTTTTGCCTTATAATTAATTATGCACGGATCAAAACTCACATGAACATAATAAATAAAAATTTGTTATTTCACTAATCAGAAATCTAAAATTTTGACTCAATTCAAAAATCTAAATTTACTTATAAAACTATCAAATTTAATGTGTAAATGTGATCATACAATGTATTTCCCATATAAGTGATTCCAATTGTTAAAAAAAATGTTTTGAATTTAATGTGTAGAACATAGAGACAATATCACAATTTGTTAGAGAACATTGTCAAGTAGTACTTATAGCCTAATGGATAAAACAGTTATCTTATATTGAGAGAATTGTGGGTTCAAATCCTATGGATGCAAGTTTTAATATAAATAAAATGAAATTTTGAAAATTAAATAATAAAGTACACGTGTCATTTCCTGGTGTGCTGACGTGGCATCAGCAGGGGAGTGCCCATCCTCTTTCATATAGTACAAAAATTAAATAATAAAGAACACGTGTCATCTCCTTGTGTGCTGACGTGGCATCACCAGGGGCATCACCAAGGGAGTGCCCTTCTTCTTTTATATAGTAGACTAGAAATTGTTCCGCGCTACTTGCGGATTGTCTTTATAATTATTTAATAATTATTTAAATTAAATATATTTTTAACTTTAATTTAATATTTTATTTGCGATATAGTTTTGATTTGACTTTATACATCTTGAATATTTTAATATATTCCAAATATGTATTGTGATTTAACTAAAAAATTTTACTAATTAGATATGTCAAAATTAACTTTCAAGGTAAAACTTGAAATGCGTATTAAACTCATTGTTATTCACCAATTTTAAAAATATTATTGAAATTATTTTTTTTTAACTGAATTCGCTATATACTTGAGCTGAACAACTATAAATTTTCTCTTTTTTAATTGAAATAATGTTTTTTTAAATTGAAAATGAAATAGCTTATCAAACAAATGATCGCCAACTCAAGCATGTCATTGTTCTAATTAATTTTTGTTTCATTTTTTTCTGATCGTGTTTGTGTAGTATTTTTTTGTTTCATTATGAGCCCTAAAATACAAATATAAGTTTTCTCTTTTATAATTCGAAAAGAAAATAATTTTTCATTTTAAACTGAAAACAAAATAACTTATCAAACATATTATCACACAACTCAAACACTTCATTGTTGTAATTAATTTTCGTTTCTTTGTATTCCGATCGTGTTCATGTAGAATTTTTTCTTTCATTAGAAGCCCCAAATAAAAAAATTATATATATTAATAGATTTTTATTATCATTAGCTACTTAGTACTGATTTACAAAAATAAAAAGTATGTGAAGTTCCTCAGAACTTAGAAAGCGTAGAAGTTTGCTTTGGATATTTTTCTTATATTACACATATGTTTTAAAGAGCATTTTATAATTATATTAATAATATATATTAAATTATTTTCATAAGAATTTTTTAACAGAAACAAACATATTAGGTGTTTAGGCGTGGTGAGTTGTAGGGCTGGGCAAAATATCCGTTATATTTGATTCGATTCGTTATTTGCTTCGATTCGATTCGATTCGAAAAATCCGGATATCCGTAATTGTATGGAGCAAAGCAAATATTAAATATCAATATCTGTTGAAAACGGAGCAAATCACAAATACTAAAATTTTAAGAGACGGACCGATCCGCTCTGTTATATGTATATATATGTATATGTATATAACTAATAATATATATATATATTATATAATTCTTATATGTATATATAATTTTTGTGAATTTCTATTTATATATTAGATATTTTTATACTGAAATTTAACAAATTAAAAAGAAATTTTTTTATAGGAAATTCTTTCAGTTATAAGTTAAATTTTTATTTTTTTCTTATTTTTTTAATATTTTACTTGATAGTTTAGATAAACAAAATATATTTTTTCATAAAAAGTATGTATTTTTAGTTTTTTGTTTGTATTAAAAAGAAAAAACTAAACATACGCAAATATCCGTAAATATCCGCAAATATCCGCAAATAGTCGTAAAATTTCCGGATATTCGGATTTTCGGATATCCGTATATTTTCGGAGCAAATCAAATCATAAAATTAGATATCCGGTAAAACGGAGCAAATCACAAATACTATGAAATTTCCGGATAACCGGTCCGCGCCCAGGCATAGTGAGTTGTAGAGGTTTTTTTATTTTTGCTGATGTGGATTGGCTTTAGAGTTTGAAACTCCTCCTTTCATGTAGTGTTTTTTTTTCTTTCATTAGGAGCCCCAAATAAAAACATATAATTGGAATAAATAATTTCATAAAGAGTGTCGTTTTAGGATTTTATTTTTTTGTTTCACAAAGAGTGTAATTTTAGTTTGAAGGTTTGGTTTATTTGGAAGTTTGAAACTTGTAGTTTTATTATTGAGACAAATAGTTTGTAATACAAGTTTCAAAGAAGTTTGGAACTTAAAGTTTTATTACCGAGGCCAAGAAATAATATTAACTTCTTTGTTTGCATTTAGTTCTGGATGTTAGTGGAAATTTGGTGATGGCACAATATACGTTCCATAAGAATACATTAATTTCCTTATTAAAAATGGAACTAAACAATAGGTTGAGCAAATGAATTGGCGATTAGCTATGCAGAACAGAGGTGACACAGAGCTTCGTTGAAAAACAACCAGTTCAAAAAAAAAAACAGAAAACTTGTTGTAGAACGATGTTATCGACCTGCAAAGAACTATGAACCCTACATTTATACAGTGCCTCTGACTTTCTGCATATAAGGAGAACCAATACTCCAAAATACATGAGAGAATCATGAGTTCAAATACAGTTGCATGCTAACCTCTTAACAGGGAAAAAGAAAACAAAGCAAGAAATCAGCATACAATCTAGAGAAACTCTCCCAATGAACTGGTTAAGTAAAATCAAATCATAGTCATAGATGGCCCTGTTTCGCTGCCGCATAGCCTCTTCTAATCTTCACAATTACTGAATTACAAAAGTCGATGATAAATGAAGATGATTATGTATGACAGATACGCCAAAAAAAATATATATGGCTTAAATCAATATGAAAGAAAAAGTAAATCACCAGTTTATTTTTGTTTGAAAACGACAGATACTTAAGATGGTACTCTCTGAGATCTGGTACACCCAAAGCCATTTCGTTAATCGTTAGTAATAGTGGGAATTGCATATACATGTAGCTAACACATTTGATGGTTGATCTAGATGCACCAACATGTTTTATCTTTACAATCTAAATTCTTTTCGATAATCCTCTTATTCACTTCTTGTCCCGTCATGTAAGATATTCATCAGGCATGCAGCTACAAAGTTGTGTCGATAATCCTCTTCTCGAGTTCAATTTCTTCCACCAGCTGGCCTGCATTCTCATGTACTCAATTAGCGATTAGGTTAAAGATTGATTGGATTTAAAGTTTTTTTGGTTACCTTATTGCTAAGTCAGGACGATGGTTCTGCTCTACTCTGCCATCTTATTCATCTCGCTTCTGCCTTTCCGGTCATCTTCTCTTCCCTTGGCTGCTTCTCTTTGTTGCCCTCCACGCAACTTTTTGTAAAAAACTCAGAGACGTATTTGCTTAACTCCAGGTAAACCATGATAAATTGATGAGAGTAAGAACACAAAAGTGTTTAGAAAGAATTATTATTAGACTCTTATGAAAATAATATTACAAGATGCATATGTTTATATAGAGATGAAAGCTATCTAATTTCCTAAACTAATATGTAAATAATACATTTAAGATAAAGCTAAATTTCTCAATAAACCAAGACCAGTTTTGTTTCATGAAAGACTAACGCATGGTTGCCGTAGGGTTCATCGATTGAACTTTTAAGAGAGAGATCTGGAATTAGAGAGTTAGATTGCATACAAAAAGTGATGCTTGGAAGATGAATTGATTTGAGGGATAAATAGATGATACAAAGAATTTGAAGAAGATGAATCATCATTACAATAAAGTGGAGAGAATTGGGAGCGTCTGAGAAACCATAAAAGAGATGGAATTGGGATCGAGATTTGGCGTTATGCCACGTTTCGTCGTCTTAAAGAATTTTATTAGAATATTGGCTTTGTGTCGATAATATCTGGGCTCGGCCGAAAACGAATTGAACTTCTTTTTCCTATAAGCATAGATTGGCGTACATTTTGTAATTTGTAGTGCTAACGTGTCATGATTTTAGACAGATTTTTGCAGCTGATGTGGAGCCCCTCAGGAGTCCCAAACTGTTCCTTTTATTAGTATAGATTACCCAGACGACCAAAAAAAACAAATAAAGTGAGTTTATGTTTTAATATAACCAAACCGATGGAGATAAACCGAATGTTTCTACAATGCAATTACAAATTAATAAAGGGAAGTTTACTCAGATTTCATACAAATTAGGTGAAATGACCAGTTACATGCAAAACTTTTTTTTATTACTATCATATTTCGCTTATATTTTCCATACCCATCGTGTCCTTGTTACATGTTATAGGAAAAAACGTAACTAAAAAGAATGCCATTACTTTTTAATTCCACATCAGAAAAACGCGCCGCCACGTCAGAAATCGCTGACGTGTATTAATGAACTCAGCCGTAAAGCGCTACAACGGCAATCACGGCTGAGTTACGGTATGTTGCGGCTGATTTAAGAAAAAAGGCTAAGTTATGAGCTAACGGCTGACTTACGAGATAACTCAGCCATAAGTTACGGCTGAGTTAACGAAATATGTCTGAGTTATGAGAAAACGGCTGACTTACGAGATAACCCAGCCATAAGTTACGGCTGAGTTATAACCTGATGGTTGATTTGTCAAAATTTGGCTGAGTTATTGTTTCGACACGACTGAATTAACTTTCTCCGGCTGGCTGAGTTATTACTTCGCTACGGCTGATTTTCGTGTAAGTGTCATAAATCAGCCGTAATGAGCTGGGCTAACGAAAAACTCGGCCTAATTACGGCTGATTTAGTAGCGAAAGATTAATTACTACAATAGCATGTTTTGACGGCTGACATATTAAACGATACGACTAAGCTAAATATTTTCATTTGAGTTACGGCTGAATTTGGCAGCCGTTTTTTCGTTTTTTAATTACTGTAATAGTATTCATGTTACGACTAAGTTAAAGTTTTGTTTGATGGCTGGTTTAAGACAGTTGATTTACGTGATCGTTTGCTGGCTTACTTGCCACTTTATCAATTAAAAAATGACGTCAGATGCATATTTCCATGTCATCATCAACAAAGAAATACGAAACGTCGTCTTCCTCTTCCTCGTCGTCGTCATCGTATTTCTCGCCGTCGTTGTTCTTCACATCAACAGAGAAATACGAAACGTCGTCTTCGTCTTCCTCGTCGTCGTCATCGTCTTTCTCGTCGTCGTTTTTGTTCACCTTGTTCTTCACATCAACAGAGATATCCAGAACTTAAATTTTGAACATCCAATTCGTCATCGTCTTCCTCGTTCTTCTTCATTTTCGTTCATCCTTCTCTGATATATGATGGATCCGGTTTCGGTAATTGTGGATTGTTTACGGCTGACTTATGGATTGGAAATAAAGAGTCCACTCGAGAAAACGAAGAGTCCCCTCGAGAAAACGAAGAATCCCCTCGAGAAAACGAAGAGTTCCCACTTCGGTAACTGTGGATTGTTTACGGCTGACTTATGGATTGTTTACGGCTGACTTATGGATTGTTTACGACTGACTTAAGGATTGTTTACGGCTGACTTATGGATTGGAAACGAAGAATCCCCTCGAGAAAACGAAGAGTTCCCACTTCGGTAACTGTGGATTGTTTACGGCTGACTTATGGATTGTTTACGGCTGATTTATGGATTGTTTACGGCTGACTTAAGGATTGTTTACAGCTGACTTATGAATTGGAAACAAAGAGTGTACTCGAGAAAACGAAGAGTTCATACTCGAGTTCGTGAAAAATGAGACGAAATGCGACGGAGATAAGAAAAGCGGCCGGAAGAGACGATATGATGGCGGAATTAAGGTTCGACTTCGGAATCGCCGAGAGAGAGAGGTTTCGCCTGAGAGATAGAGAGGTTTCGCCGGAGAGATAGAGAGGTTTTTTCCGTAAATGTTATTCATGATGTGGATTTAATGTTAATGAGGTAGATTAAACTAATTTTTGGTTAATCATTTTTAAACTAAAAAAATCTCAAATTGATGAAAGGGTTAATTGTAATTACATAAGAACACAAAATATCTGAGTAATTTTTTAAAAATATATAATATTCTAGTAATATTTCAACAGTAATATACGAGTAATTTTTTCATTAATAAATCCGATTAGTTTCGCAGCTTCAATTTTCATTCTCTTATCTTATAGACACGCCATTTTTTGTCACCTTCTTGGAGAGAAGCTGTGAGTCTCAAGCCGCTTTAGCATTCACATGTCATGGCTTCTTCTCTCTCTGCGTTTCCTTCTTTGAATCCTTCGCCTCTCACTCCAAGACTCTTACAAACCCTAAATGCTCCGTTCCTCTCCCCGTGTTCTGTTTTAAGATTAAAACAAACATCTTTCCCGAATTCGAGAACTCGATTTTCCACTCTTAAATCCCAACGAGCGCGGTCCAAAACCCTCGTTATGTCTGAACAGTCTAGTTTCCTCAAAGGTTTGTCCTTTCCCTTAACTTCGTAGTGGAATTTAGGGTTTTGATTGTTTTAAGTTTATGGAATTGAGCCAATGGGTCACTGAGTTATCTCGAAAAGAAGTTACCTTTGTATGATTGGTAAAAGTTAAAGGGAGTTAATTTGGGTCTAAAGGTTTATTGTTTGATGAAAAGGGCTTGTTCAATGTTCATTGTTGTGTAGAACGATCTTACCTTGAATCAGGATGAGAAGATACCCTCTAATTGTTCAATTTCTTGATGGAGACATGGTTAGAACAAAGTTGATTATGTGCAGTTGAAATGCTTATAGCGTAAGAGCTGTCTGCTTGAGTGTTTATTGATTGATGAAAAGGGATTGTTCATTGTTCTGTGAAACGAGCTTACATCAAATCATTATGAGAAGATACCCTCTAGTTGATCGATTTCTTGATGGAGAAATTGTTGGAACAAAGTTCATTGTGTGCAGTTGAAATGCTTATAGCACAAGAGTCTCTGCTTGAGTGTTTTATTGATTGATGAAAAGGGATTGTTCATTGTTCTGTGGAACGAGCTTACCTCGAATCATTATGAGAAGATACCCTCTAGTTGATCGATTTCTTGATGGAGAAATTGTTGGAATATAGTTGATTATGTGCAGTTGAAATGCTTTTAGCATAAGAGTGATCTAGAAAGAAAGAAGTTATCTTTGTATGATTGGTAAAATTAGATGGAGGTAACCTGGATTGAGGGTTTATTGATTGATGAAAAGGGTTTGTTTATTGTTGTGTTGAACGAGCTTACCCTCTAATTGATCAGTTTCTTGATGGAGAAATTGTCGGAACTTGAAACAAAGTTGATTGTGTGCAGTGGAAATGCTTATAACGTACGAGTGTCTGCTAATGTTTCAGATTTTTGTGTCATTTTCTTGAACAGTTCTTAGAACCGCGTGGAATATTGGTAAAGATGGAATCGAAGCTGGAACCAACCTTGTACCAGTGAGCTCTCTCAGTCTAGTCTTTACCAATCAAACTCTAGTTGATTACAAATGGGTTTTAGTCACACTTGGTTTATCTTTTCTATTCTTTTGCTTTTAAGGTTTCTGTGCCTAGACCAGTTGCTAGAATCTCAGTGACAATCGCAGCATTGGCGGTTTCGTTGTTTGTTCTCAAGTCGTTTCTATCAACAGCTTTCTTCGTATTGGTATGTAATCCCTTCCTTTTTCCCGCGCTTAGAAGCTAGTTTTCTAGTGTGACTATAATCCTGTAAATGTTGCTTTCCATGAGTGTTTCAGGGTACAATGGGATTTGCATATTTCTTATTCATAGCCTTAAACAAAGATGAAGCTCCTAAACAAAGAGGAGAAGGTAATAGTTCTGGTTCCAAGCCAATGGATGATCCACTTGAAGAAGCAAAGAAAATTATGGACAAGTACAAGTAAGCTTAAGATAAGAGAGATCTCCAATGTATACAGATACAATACTTTAGGTATGTTTAAGATCAACTCGCTAAGGTGTAAGCGTGGTATTGGTAAAGGCTCGGTTCATGAATTGTTACCGGTTATACCGAAACATTTCCCATTTATTTTCCGGTTAACGAAGAATCGGGTTCTATTGAGGAAAAGGTTGCAGAATTAGTAGCAATCATTGAATTTTTTTGCTGCAACCTGCAAGTTCTCTCTTGATTTGATGGGATCTTAGAGACAGGGCATGGAAGTGGAACAGTTTCAGATGTGAATAAAGAGATTATGTCATGTTTTACCTTTCTTCTTTTGGTTCTTTAATTTGCATAAAGTCAAATTTATAATTTATCCTCCACTTTTCTCCCTTCTCGGATGCTTTTCTTCACTAAAGAATATGCACTAACCTTAATATTACTTTTAATTAAGTAAATAACCTTTTAACTTTTTTAAAAATTTTAGTAAATAATCTCAAGTGGATGAGTGTGAGATTACATTCGTACTCAATGATGCCATGTTACTCATTGGCATATTACTGTTTTACTCAATAGCATTTTTTTTGTCTTTTACTAGGTAATTTATCCGCGCTACGCGCGGATTTTTGTTAATGATTTAGTTTAATCTTTTTTTGTTAGTATCTGTTAAACTACTGAATGCTTAATAGATTTACGGAATTTTTTTTAATAAAAATATATTAAAAATACAATGTATAATTTTCTCCTACTTGTATCTTATTATATAAAGTAGGATGCGTCAAAGTTAATAATTAACATGATCGCGACACGTGTCAAGTTAATCGATAAGATTTTGACACGTGTCATAGTAAAAAAATAAAATAAAATAAAATAAAAAGATATATCTAAAGAAAACGGAATATAAAACAAAATGATCTATTAGAATAAAATATATTTCAATATAAAAAATAAAATAAAACAAAAGTATCTATTAGAATTTAAAAAATGGAAAAAAATTAAATAAGAGACTTTTGACGCGAGTCTTGAGAAGCATAACTTATCTAGAGAGCCGAGAGATCATATACGAGATATGACTATGAAGAGAAAGAAAGACTTTGTTTGCTTTGAGAGAGTTAATGGGGAGATCGTTAACATACTTGAATGACACGAATTGCATACCCAAGTTTTTAACGCAGCAGAACATAAAAAATAGTTGATAAAGTGTGTGAACTACAAAAGAAGTAGGGTTAATGTTGCTTATGTTGCTTAGGATCCGCAACATATTTTGTGTTTTTAATATTTTAATTGAAAACATATGAGAATTAAAATAAATAAATATCTCTTAGGTTTCAAAAATTGAAAACATATGAGAATTAAAATAAATAAATAACTCTTAGGTTTCGATTTTTTATTTTTAATATATATATATTATTTTTTAAAGTAGCGATCCGATTTTGTTTTCTATTTTTTTGAAAAAAAATCATTTTAACGAGTTTAAAATTTTGTTATTATAAAACAAAGGGATCTATTAGAATTTAAGAAAAGGAAAAAAACGTAATAAGATTAACTATGATATATTTCAATTAAAAATGAAATCATATTTGCTAATGATATGACATTGGACGATGATGAGCTCACTGAGGAGGAAGATCATGTAGAGAGACTTTTGACGCGAATCTTGAGAAGAATAATTTCGATAGAGAGCAGAGATATCATATACGGGAGATGACTATGAAGAGAAACAAAGACATTGTTTGCTTGGAGAGAGTTAATGGAGAGATCGTTAACATACTCGAATGACTCGATTTGCATCTAAGTTTTTAACGCAGCAGAATAGAAAAAAGATAGTTGATAAAATATATGAACTACAAAAGAAATATGGTTAATGTTGCTTAGGGTCCGCAACAGATTCGGTGTATTTGAATATTTCAATTGAAACATATGCGAATTAAAATAAATAAATAACTCTTAGGTTTCAATTTTGTGTTTTTAATATATATTTTTTTAAAATAGTAATCTGATTTTGTTTTTTTTTAAAAAAAAAAATCTTTTAACGGGTTTAAAATTTTGTTATTATAAACCCGCGTAATACGCGGGTCCTAATCTAGTATATATATATATATATATATGTCATAATTGTTATTTCCATTACGGTCATAAAACTTGCGAAAGGTGCATTTTAAGTATAATTGTTGATTAAAATATCCAAAATAGAAAATGTATATTTATAAAACCCTTTAGCCAAAAAAAAGAAATGTATGTTTATAAATATAACTAGGCTTGATGTAGTACACCCTTTTTCTTAATTTTCTTATTTACCTTTTCGATTTTTTTTGTATTATTTTTAGTTTTAAAACTAATTTTTAGATTTATGTAAACATTATGTTAAAATCTAATTGGTTGAATTTTTTAACACGTGTCAAAATCTAATCGATTAACTTGACACATGTCACGATCATGTTAAAAACTAACTTTGATGGATCCTACTTTATATAATAAGATAGTTTTTCATTATACTATGATAATTTTCGTTTTTTGTGTTTTTAATTTTAAGATGGATTTTTTTTTTTGTTAACTTAACTTTTTGGTTATTGATTTCCAAATTTGTTTTTTGTTAGTTTAGCTTTTGTGACATTGAATTTCTATTTTATTTTGACAAACGCTATAGGTTTGGATTTTTGACATAACTTCCTTTTTTGTTTTAAATTTTTTTGATCTTAAATTTCCATTATAATATGATAATTTTCGTTTTTTATATTTTTTAATTTAATTAAAATGTTAATCATATTTAACATTTTTGTGTTTAATGAAAACGCTGATTTGGACGTCCTCAATGGCATAATGCATAAACTTTTATATAGTATAGACTAGGTTATTAATCCGCGCTACGCGCGGATCTGTATTAATAATTTGATTTAATTTTTTTCGCTAATATCTTTTAAATTATTAAAACCATAAAAGATTTGTAGAAATTTTTTGTTATATAAAATAATTTAAAATATAGTGTGTAATTTTTACTATTTTTGTTTATAAAATTAAAAATCTCATTAATTAAAATAATAGTAATGATCACCTATCGAATTATTTAACTTCGACATGCACACACGTTTGATTTAGAGAAGAGTTTCCTTGATAAGATCTTGGTGTTTTGTTTTATTTTTTTGGGATTTTTATAGTTCTTTCTCTTAGTTTTATGTGTTTAAATATTTGGTTTTTTTATTGAATGTCTCATTGTTGTTGTATACCTATGCATATATAATTTGTGATTCCTGTTGATAACAATTTTTGTATTTTTTAAAAAAAATTAGATATGTTGTCTTATCAACTTTTTTAATTTGAATGCAAAGTGTAATGCGAATTTGTTGGAATATACAGAGGAACTGGTCGCTCGGTTGCTAATATGCATACTAAGTTTTGCACAAGTGTGTTTGAGACAATTAAGAAAAAAGATCGAGTTGTCGCGAACAATAAAAGGGTGCATGTAGTTTTGTTGGGAAGCTGCAATGATCATGCAAAGCCATTTCATGCTTCTCCACCAGGCCTTCCATAAGTTTTAACTTATACCTCTATTCAGTTTATCATTGAGATCTGTTTTATTTGCAGTCTACTATTTGATAATTTTTATTTTTAAACTTGTAGGATGATGTGCAGTCTTCACATAATTTTTCACTGTTTTTATCTTTGTTTGTTTTTTCCATGTTTTTATTTGAATAGTCTATCTAGATATACAAATCTGAGTTTGATTCATAAATCTGTAATACTTTATTATTTAAATGGAATTTTAAAAGGTGTTACTCATGTGTTGTTAATGTTGGCTCATATATAAGTAGTGGCTATGTATAAAAAAATACTTTACTACTTGTTATATTTCAAAGTTACTTGTGTAGTGTTTTTTCTTATAGTTTTTAAATCAGAAGCAGCTAGTGTATTAGTCTTTGTATATTTAAAGAGTATGTTTGATTTATGTATGTTTGTTTTGATTTAGTTAAATTCAACATTTTATGTTTAAATAGAAATTCTTATTTGGACCAATGAAGTTGATTTTTTTTTAATCTTATGTATACTTTAATGCATTACCTTTAACTTTTTATTTGTTAAAAGCTCTCAAGTTTTTTTAATTAAACATTTTTATATAGATTTTTAAAGAGTTAGCATATAATAAATTAATTTTTTAAGATGATTATTTTGTGTATTAATTTAAATTTTTGATTATTGATTTATATATTTGTTTTTTGCTAGTTTATCTTTTGTGACATTGAATTTCTATTTTATTTTGGCAAACGTTATAGATTTATTTATGTTAATTTTTTAAAACTTCGCCTAGATATCAAGATATTTTCCATTTTTTGGTCTGTTTTTGGTTTGTTAAATTTAAGATCATATTTAATATTTTATGTCTAATAATATGATGATTTGGACCAATAAAAATTGTTAATCATATTTTACATTTTTTGTTTAATGAAAACGCTGATTTGAACCAATCAAATCGAGTTTCTTCGTCTTATGTGGACGTCTTCAATGGCATAATGCATCAACTTTTATATAGTATAGACTAGGTTATTAATCCGCGCTACGCGCGGATCTGTATTAATATTTTGGTTTAACTTTTTTAGCTAATATCTTTTAAATTATCAAAATCATAATAGATTTGTAGAAAAAAAAATTTATATAAAATAATTTAAAATATAATGTGTAATTTTTCCTATTTTTGTTTATAAAATTAAAAATCTTATTAAGTAAAATAATAGTAGTGATCACCTATCGAATTATCCAACTTCTACATGCACACACGTTTGATTTAGAGAAGAGTTTCATTAATAAGATCTTGGTATTTTATTTTGTTTTTCTTGTGATTTTTATAGTTCTTTCTCTCAGTTTTATGTGTTTAAATATTTGGTTTTTTGATTGAATGTCTCATTGATGTTGTGTAACTATGCATATATAATTTGTGATTCATGTTGATAACAATTTT
>JAHZTW010000002.1:37187585-37238117 GCA_020283515.1 Alliaria petiolata | reverse complement strand
GACCTCTCTTCACCACAATGGACCAACGTCTCTCTCTTCAACGACTCCACTCTTCACCTTCTCTCTCTTCAGCTCCCTTCTGCAAATCTCACCGGTTCGATTCCCAGAGAGATTGGTGAGTTCTCTCTGCTTCAGAATCTGTTCCTCAACATCAATTCCTTAACCGGGTCAGTCCCTTTAGAGCTCGGTTACGCTTCCTCACTCTCTGAAATCGATTTGAGCGGTAATAACTTAGCTGGTGTTTTGCCTCCATCGATTTGGAACCTCTGTGATAAGCTTTCATCCATAAGGATTCATGAGAACTCGTTCTCTGGTGACTTCCCTGAGCCTGCTTTGCCAGATTCTACTTGTAGTAACCTGAAAGTTCTTGATTTTGGTGGTAATAAGTTCTCTGGTGGTTTCCCTGAGTTTATAACCAAGTTTAAAAGTCTAAAGGAGCTTGATTTGTCAAGTAACATGTTTGATGGCAATGTTCCTGATGGCTTGACTCTATTAAAACTCGAAAAACTCAACCTTTCTCACAATAACTTCACTGGGGTATTGCCAAGTTTTGGTGGAGGATCAAAGTTTGGTGCAGAAGCCTTTGAAGGGAATAGTCCTAGCCTTTGTGGGTTACCTTTAAAACAATGCTTAGGTTCCTCTAGGTTGAGAGCAAGTGCTGTTGCTGGTCTTGTGATAGGTTTAATGACCGGGATCGTTGTCACGGCCTCGTTATTAATCGGGTATATGCAGAACAAGAAGAGAAAGAACAGTATAGAGAGTGAAGATGATTTGGAAGCAGGTGATGAGGAAGAAGATGAGGTTGGTGACGGTGAAGGGAAGCTGGTTGTGTTTCAAGGCGGTGAGAATCTGACTCTAGAAGAAATTTTGAACGCGACGGGCCAAGTTATGGAGAAAACGAGCTACGGTACTGTCTATAAGGCCAAACTCAGTGAAGGAGGAACAATTGCTTTGAGGCTATTGAGAGAAGGTAGCTGCAAAGATAGAAGCTCTTGTCTGCCTATAATAAAGCAATTGGGACGTATTCGACATGAGAACTTGGTTCCTTTGAGAGCTTTCTATCAAGGGAAAAGAGGAGAGAAGCTTCTCATTTATGACTATCTTCCCAATAGAAACCTTCATGATTTGTTGCACGGTACGGTACTACCCTTTTTCTTCCTCCTATGTTAAATGTGAGTATTGTAGTAATGTTCTTGATTGGTTTTCATTCGTTTGCAGAGAGTAAACCAGGAAAACCGGTTCTGAATTGGGCTAGGAGACACAAGATTGCGTTGGGGATAGCGCGGGGATTGGCTTATCTTCACACCGGACAAGAAGTTCCTATAGTCCATGGGAATGTTAGAACAGGGAACGTTCTTGTGGATGATTTTTTCTTGGCGAGGCTCACTGTGTTTGGTCTTGACAAGTTAATGGTACAAGCGGTAGCTGATGATGTCATGTCGCAGGCGAAATCCGACGGCTACAAAGCAGCAGAACTACACAAGATGAAGAAATGCAATCCAAGAACCGATGTCTACGCGTTCGGGATCCTTCTCTTGGAGGTCTTAATGGGGAAGAAACCGGGAAAAACCGGAAGGAACAACGAGTTTGTGGATTTACCTTCGTTGGTTAAAATCGCGGTCTTGGAGGAGACGACAATGGAGGTATTCGATTTGGAGGTTCTGAAAGGGATAAGGAGTCCTATGGAAGACGGTTTGGTTCAAGCATTGAAGCTGGCAATGGGATGTTGTGCTCCTGTGCCTTCGGTTAGACCCACCATGGAAGAGGTTGTGAGGCAGTTGGAAGAGAACAGACCGAGGAACAGATCGGCTTTGTACAGCCCTAATGAAACAATAAGTGAAGCTGAAACTCCATTTTGAGAACACAATCTTTGTAATACAGAGCTTTGTTCGTTTTTATGTTTGTCTTCACTTGGTGGAGACACGATCTGTTTCATAACAAAACCATTCTATCTGATTTGATTTATTCCTAAAGGTCCAAGAAAACCGAACCGTACCAAAAAAATTTGATTTTGGTTCGGTTACTTAGGTTAAACCGATCAGCAGTATTTTAAAATTAGATCGATTATCGGTTTGGTTTGGTCGAATTAATCAATTAACTGTATTTTTTTATTTAATTTTTTCTAAATCAACATATATTATTGAATTATCACGAATTATACCAAATTTAATTCAAACTCAGAAAATGAACTGAAAGACTAAACTAACCGAAGTTATCCGAATTTAACTAATTTTAACCAAATTACAACCAAAAACCCCAAAAAATTCGGTTAATTTTGGTAAAATTTAAAATATCCAAAATAACCGATAAACAAACTGAATCGACCCGTAATTTTTTCGGTTAATTTTGATATAATTTTTAAAAACCAAAAAACTAAAAAAACTGACCATATTGGTTTGGCTAACCTGAAATCCCAGCCTTGTTCCAAATAGAATGGAATCATATAGAAGTAGTAATTTCCAATCATAAATAATCTATTTATAGTGTAACGAGCAATGTACTATATAGAATGGAAGCATATATAAGTTGTAATTTCCAATCTTAAACAATCTATTTATAGATGACCAAAAAAAAAAAAAGATGACCAAAAAAAAAAAAAACAATCTATTTATAGAAGAATACATTGTAGAGAGCAATGTACTATACTAAAAAAACAAGTTCTTTTTCTTACTTCACCATTTCATATCTTTTTTCTACAAGTGTTCGGTTTTTGTTTCGAGGTTATACAAATGATTAACAACGCCCACCGATCCTGCATTTCAGGACACCAGAGCTAGAGGTAAGCATACCTACAAGGGAAGATGATTTAGCAGCTAAACTCGAGGCTCTAGCGTAACTTGAAGAAGCTTCAGCTCCAGATGAAGTGAAGTAAGCACCATTAAGCATTAAGTCTCCTTGTGATCTCCAGTTCCAATGGTCCCATTCTCCTTCCCCTGCATCTACTCTCTTCGTCACCTGCCCAAAACAAAAAATATTCAGATCAATCATTAGTCAGATGAATAGAAAAATAATTGAATAACTGAAAAATTGTTAGTAGAACAAACTAAACAGAAATGGTTCAAAAAAAAAAAACTAAACAGAATAAAAGTAATTAAACAGATAAAAGCTAATAATTACGTTTTATTTGTTTTAGTTGTATTTTTAACACGTTGGTTGTATATATTTCTCTACTTTTACGGATTAAAAAGTCGATCTAAACGGGATAATATCGAAGAATACCTCCTTCGCAAAACGGTTTTCCGGGGCAAGAAACCGATTTCCTTGACTGTTTATGGTAGGATTAGCACTTCCACCGATTGCATACATTTCCCAGTGAGTGTAATCGTTGTTAACCACATGGAAGTATCCATGCCTGCACCTGAAATGAAACCAAACATTTTAAAATAAAACAATACGAATACTAACGAATCAATATACTAATTTGACCCCCAAAAAATAAAATAAAAACTAATTTGACCATAGGAGGAGACCAAAGATGATGCACCTTGGCATTCTCTGTATAAGACCTTCTCCAAAATGGTTGTATGCAATGGTCACTTGCATCATTTTGTCTCTGGTGTAGGAATCGGTATGCCCTAACAAAATAGCCTGCATGCATTATCATCTCTTGTCAGTTTTTTGTCAGTTTTTGCAGGTATGGCCAAGAAAAGGACAAAAACTTTGTTGTTCTGCATTCATCGAGTTTTAAGCTAAGACGCTTTGCATTTTAGGAACTTGCTACTATTTTTTTAACACAACTTATTTGCTGATGTGAAGCAGAAGAACCTAAACCGTATGTTCTTTATGAATACTAATAATCCTTTACCTAAACCATAAGTAATAATACTAATAATCCTTTTAATATATGACCTAAATTTAGTCTAAAATTTACTGCAAAATTTGGCATAGGACAGCTCTTCCTATGCCAAATAATTACCCGGTCCATACCCGTTCTGAAAATATGGTCATATAATTTGGCATAAGAAGAGCTGTCCATTTCTTTCTGACCGGGTCCATACCCGTCCTGAATTTTTGTTTGTCCTATTTCAGTTTCTTTTCAAATAATTACCTATTTGGGACAGCCTAATTTATTCCAATAGGCATAACAGTAGGTCGGACATGCGACATGGAATCAAATTATCCGTTAGGTATTTAAATTTTAAAATATATCAAAAAAAAAATTCTTAAAATTATCTAATTTTTTTTGAAATTACCTGAATGGCCCGAAATACATGTTCTGAAATTAACCTTTACTCAAATAAGGGAGAGTTTGGATAGTGATTTTACCGAACTCGATCTATCTTTCAGATACTGTAATATATTTTAGTACCCGAACTACGTACCAGTTCCCGACCTTTACCCGCTATTCCTAAATTTACATGGACATTCCTAAATTTGCCTCATATCTACCAGAATCCATCCAAGATTTTACATAATCTCATAATTTGGTAACACACAAAAAGCTCAAGAATCAAAGAAAGAAACCTAACCTCGTTATGGTGAGTGAGATAGTTATTCGAAATAGTAATAGCAGTAGACCCCATAATCGCATCGATCAATCCATCAGCACAATTCGACAGAGAGTTATGATCGATCCAAATATGACTAGACCCGCAAATCGAGATCCCATCGCCATCCGCCGTCGTTATCCAACTATAATGCGTCTCCGAGCTCCGAACCATGGCGTTACCGGTTCGCTTACAGTCATGAATGTTAATCCCGTGGACGATGATGTTCGTCACGTACTGAATCGTGATACATCCTCCACCGGCGATGTGAACGTTCGCGCCACGACCATCGATGGTTTTGAAGCTGTTCATGATCAGCTCTTGGCTTAGAGTGATGACCATGTCGCGCTCGAAGACGATCCATAGCGGCCGGTCCTGGATTACGGCGTACCGGAGCGTACCGGGTTTGGGATTAACCGGGTCGTGATCCGATGGATCGGTGACGGTGTAGAAACTCCCGTCGCGGCCTCCGACGGCGTTTCGTCCGAATCCGATCCCGCAGTTCGATAGACGTTTTCTCCGGCGATGCCATTTTTTATCGCATCGCCAACAGTCGTCGATTGGGTTTCCGGTTGCGCAGGAGAAGTAGCCTAGCTTCCTTCGCTCGGTACTGTTTCGTATGCTCCTGCAAGTGCAATGTCCGTCCCCATGAAGAGTTTTTAATTAAATTAAATTGCAAAAAGAGAATGAATGTTTACGGATTCTCTCAAATTGGCCCGTTATATTTTGGGATGTCAAAGAGATAAATGTTTGTTGTGTAGAGATGTCTATTTCGAAAGAGATTTTTTTTCAATAACCACAAAAAAAAAAAAAAAACTTACAAACTAACCAATTTATCTTTCTAACTCTTCTTATATTTCTCTCTAACATTTAATAACCAAAATAATTACTACTATAATGTGAAATAAATTTTATTTTGGTTATTCACCAAAATAACTCATTTCAAAATTGTTACCGATTTAGGTTAGGGATGGGAGTATTTGCTTATTTTTTTTTTTTAATTTTTTTTTTGGTTATTCACCAAAATAACCCATTTCAAAATTGTTACTGATTTCGGTCCATTTCCCTCTCTTTTTTTCGTACCATATATATGTATCCATTGAAGTATTATAGGTTTGGAAGAATTTAATTTATTTTAGTGGATAGATAAGAAAAGATATATGTTCTGAAAAAAACAATAAAAAAAGAGACATGATGTTTAAATTAACCAAGAAATATATATTTTTCAAAAATTTCACAATTTTTCAAAATTTCTAGAAATTATTTGAAATGATCACGAATTTGAACTTTATTCAAATTAGTGAGGCTTCGGATAATGATATTAAATACCCAAACTTTTTGAACTTATTATGTTATTAAAATTTCCATCCTGTATTTTGATCAAACATAGTTCAGATAATATTTTTAAATATCTAAAATATCTGTTTATGGCTCTTATATGCTATATTACTTGTTTTGATACCTTAAATTAGGACTAGGCAAAATTCTTGAATCAAATTGAATCGAACCAAAGTTCTCGAACCTATATCAAATTATAAAAGTACCAAAACAGAATAGATATACCAAATTATCCAAACCAAATCAATTTTGATCTATTAAAACAAACTGAATTAACCTAACCAAGTTTTTTTCGAGATATATAATATATAAAATTGACTCTATGACTATTAAAAATTGAATTATTGAATTATATGAATTATATATAATAGTCATAAACTGAATTATATATCTCGAATAATAGTCTAGTCAATTTTGATCTATTAAAACAAACTAAACAAACTGAGTAAAACAAAAACGAATTTTGTGTTTCTTATAACTTTTTTTTTCATTTAATCGAGTGGAAACCAAAGTGATATAATTTTGATTCCGAATAAAATTTATTTTTAAAATTTAAAACAAAAATAACTTAAACAAAACTGAATAAAATAAGCAAATATTCCCATCCCTAACCAAAATAATTACTACTATAATGTGTACAAAGTCAAGCTAGGAGACACAAATAGAAGGTAGCAATATTGAAATTAATTTGATGAGGTGAGGTGGGTCCACGAGGGCAAATTTAATGCTGTCTTGTGTATAAAGGAATGATATATTTCATGGGATACGATCCCATACGGGAACTTTAGGGTCATTTGCATTTCTCTAAAATTCCGTAATTAAATGCAGAACCTATTGTATACCAGATTCAGATTTCAATATGAAAAATATATAAAAAGAAAAAAATAACTTTATCAGAATTTAAGAAAACAACAATAATGTGAAAATAAACAAATTTTAAACAGTTTTTCATTTAATAATTAGGAGATAGGTGATCTTTTTCATAACATTTTCACGTGTACCTCTAATGTATTAAATATATATGCGTAACTTTTTCCNTTAAAAAAAAAAAAATTAAAAAAAAAAAAAAAAAAAAAAAAAAAAAAAAAAAAAAAAAAACACAAAAAAATCAGAAAAATTCTTAAAAATTTCAAAACAAATATTCATATAGCTTACATTTGCATTGTAAAAATTGTAGGATTGAGTCTAGATTTTTTATCATATAGGATGCATCATTCATATGCATAGGGGGCAATGATGAAAGTTTTTCCTTAAAAAGTGTTTTAAGCTCATGTGTTGGTTCAAGGCCCTAATTAGTAGTTCTTTGTTGCTTTTCACAACTTTGAAATTAAGTTCTAACTATACTTGGATCATTTGACTTGATTTTCGGTGCTTAAAGTTGAAACAAGCATGAATTGAATCCTTACCTATAAATCGGAACCTTAACATGAACATCTAATTATCATACTTGTGCATTTGGAAAAGAATACATGGATTACAAAAAAAATATTTAGGCTTTCTTATTCACTTCACCACTCTCTTTTAAGCCTAAATAGAATACCACACTTTGACCCTTGCCTTATTTCAAGTCAAAATTCTTGTGTGATTGCAAATTGTGAGGCCTTATTTTCTGTTTGAACTTGGCATAAATTGTTAGGTTTAGGGCGACATGTTTAGGCTCTCATATTGATGCTAGCTTTGCATTTTAGAGCTAGTTTTAAGCTTGATTAGGAATTGGGAGTTCACGGGTTTGAGAATGAGAAGGTGTTAAGGAAAAAGATGAAAAAGGGATACATATTTCTAGTGGTTAAATCTTGATAAGAAAAAGCTCAAGCAAAGAAAAAAGAGCCCTAGAGGCCAAATGCATAAAAGAAATATTTTTAGAAAGCTATCTAAGGAAAGAAAAAGAGCTAATATTTATGACCATACCACTAGCCTTAAGCAAGGTTTAAGAAATTTCCCTAAGAAAAGAAAGTGTTTTATGAAGTTCTTGTGGATTTAAGCTTGGCGTGAATAGCCTTGTTGATTTGGTAGTTTCTAGAGGGTGAGTGAGCTTGGAAAATATAAAAAAGATTGAGAGAGGGATTAGGATCATTGTTAGTGTACTTGGGTAGATGTGAGTCTAGTCATGTATGCATGCATTGCCTTTTACCTTTAGCATTATGTATAAGTTCAAACATTTTTTTTGAGAGAAACCATTGCTTGGAGTACCCATTTGAATGAGATCATTTTTATCTCATAACCTTAACCCTTGCCAAATGTATTCGGTTTTAAATTGCACAAGTGTGATTCACGGTTTGGAGCTCTTAATGAATGTTAAAGGTTTTGATTCTTGGATTGCTTGGAATAAACAAGTCATGATTTGAATTTCAATATGTAATGATTATGGCTAAGTCCTTTTGAGTAAATGCTTATGTACTGCATCCTAGAACTGAGAACAAGGACCTTTGAATTGATACATTTGAAAAACACTTTTGGATTTGAGTCCCCGTTTTTAATCATCTCTTCCTGGCTTGAATTTTGTTTGCTTGAGGGCAAGCAAAAGGCAAGTTTGGGGGAGTTGATATACTCATATTTTCTATATATTTATCATACATTTATAATAAGTTTTCATCCATATTTCATTTATAACTAAGTATAATCTTAGTATTTAATCATTTATAGGATTTAGAACATTTGCATTAGCATTTGCATTTTCTTTTGTATATATGCATCATTTCAGGTTATTCAATGGATTTGGCGACCAATTTCGTTAAACTGAAAGATCAGCTCGTATGAAGGGTTTTAATTGCGATTTAGCCTTGAAGTTTTTCATGAAAGTCTTAGGAAATTGTGTTAGCTTTCATTGGGCGGTGATTTCAAGTCAAACTGTGCAGTAGTGCAAAAGATACAGATCGATCAATCCATGCACCCGAACCAAAAGATATCATTTGCAAGTTGCTCAAAAAAAAGTGTTTATGCTTTAGTAAAAGTGGGATTAGATAGGTCCCTTGTCCCTTGCCCCTTGTCTCTTGCCCCTTAACCCCTCTTTTTAGGCCAAGAGGCATATTTAAAACTCTATATAAAGAGTATGTGTGTGCTTGTAATAAATCATTCAGTTTTTCATTCAAGTTTTCAATCAACTCTTCTTAGTCTAAATAAATCAAGAAATACTCTTATTCTCTCTTTTGAGTGTTCTTGTAAGTTTCTCTAGTTCTTGAGTATTTTTAAGTATTCTTAGTTTTTTTTTTATAAGTTACTTATAGTTTTTATAAAATCTCTTTTTAATTTTTATTCTAATGTCAAGTCTTTCTTCTTAATTCTTACTTAAGACTTTGTAAAAATTCTTGTATTTTCGCTTTAGCTAGTATTTAAATTATTCCTATTCCAAAGCTTTTTCTTCTTAACCCCATAGATCATGTTTCTTAACTCTAAACTTATGTTTAAAAGAGGTAAAAACATGATTTGTGAGTAAACCACCAAAGGTTTGAGGTTGGGATGAAAAAGGAGGTTGAAGGTTAAAATTCTTGGGTTTGTTTTTATCTTGTGCTTACTTCAAATCTCTTCTTGGATTTGGGGTTTTTAAGGTCTAGAGATTCTCCTTGGAGGTCTCTTTAATCCAGGGGTTTCCTTATCCTAACAAGACATAGGAAATCCCTTAAAACCAAATCCAAGAGACTAGCTCATCCTTTCCCACACATCATGGATGTTTAGGGAGCTAGTTAAACCATTTTTTTAAGATCCATTCTTAATGTTCTTCACCCTATCTTTCCACTAAACATCATGGGTTAGGAGGAAAGGGTGAAGAAAGGAATTATACCACACATCATGGATAATTCTATTTTAGTTTCTTAAGGTTTAGAGAATTAACTAAAAAGAGTAAAAATATATTTTCAAAAACCCCAAGTTTGAACTTTCAACCTTCTTAAAGATGATTCCCAACCTTAAATCTGTTTTAGTATTTTGAAAACCAAAAGAAATAAAAACCTTTTTCCTCTAGTTTTGTGTTTGTTTAACTTTCTTATTAAATAGTTTATTATTGCAATATAATTTCATAAATCTATAAATTGTGTTCTTGCTCTTTTAATCATTTTAGAAATTGCTTAGTATCTTATTTTACTGCCTGGAGTTAAATTTATAGTAGTTTGATTTTTATAAATAGTTCTCAATTATCTAGCTACTCACCATCAAATCTGTTATTAAAATCCGGTTTTATATCTTGAATTTATTAAATTAGTGGATTAGTTGTTTTATTATTTATAAGTCATCTAGTAGTTGTATAACTCTCTTGTAGTGATTTTAAAATTGTTTTCAAATCTTTTTATTAACCATAAGTACTTTATTTTGGTTTGTTCCCCAAATTAACCGAATTGTGCTTAGCTTCAATCAATCTCTTGTAATCTTAGTAGCTTTCACCCCAAGGTTGGTTTGACACCTGAAGTATTACAATGACATAGACAAGCTTTAGGTTTTGTTTAACCTGCTAAAAAGCTAGTTATCAGCGGAGCAAGGCCATCTATTGAAACCTTTATCCTGGCGGAGACCTTTGTAAGCTCCTGGTCCAAATAGTCACTAATCTGTTCTCCAGGCATTTTGAGTGTAGTCGGTTTCCAGTAGTGCAGTGGTATGCCCTTTAACCAGATTTAGAAGGGGATTTGTGACGGGAACCATTCTTCAACTGTTGGTTTCTATCTTTGTAAGATAACCATCCAATATGCGAAATGGTATGGTGTATTCTCCAGAATCTGTAGCAGGACTTTTTCATGCTCAAAGCGGAGTTGGAAGCACCCATTGCCCAGTTCAGATCCTATCAAGATACTTTTCAAATTCCATCTCTTAGAGAAAAATGAGATCATTGACCAGACTCTTTGGTCCTTAGGGTTTGTCAATCTTCCCACCAAGGTTAACTTGTTTTCTTCTATTAGGTCAGAGTTGTCAAACTCAGGGACCTTTATACGCATCTTGGAGGTTTCTACAGGAAGCAGGTCCAGTGCTTTCCCTTTTTCCGCGTAGGAGAAACGACGGTGCATACTGTGTGAGGGATTGGTGGTACTGGAGGAATAGGTTTTGAGGTGGTCTTATTCACACCTTTGACGACGTGAGAGTGTTATGGTGGTCTTGTTCACACCAGAAGGTATAGCTGGAGTGACTTGATCTTTTCCAGTGGTGGAGAAAACGGACCCGCCGACCCGAAGGTGGGGATGAACCTCGGCGTGGCAGTTTCAGAGGCGGTTTTAATTTCATAAACTTTCTATTTTAGGTAAAACAGGGTAGAAAAACAAAACAAGGGTCAAAAACCAAGTGGTTGGATACTATTTTGATAATCGGGCCTGAAAGAGTTTTTGACTTCCACTTTGTCACCAACTTGATTTTTGACTTCCACTTTTACACCCCATCCCCCCCCCCTCCCTCAAGTGGATGGGTACGTATTTATTGTATATATAATCATTCACAATACGATATAGATGTATAAATTTTTATATAGTATTAGACGGAAAATTGAACGCAATTCATATATTTGTGTATATATATACATCTACACTATGACATTTATGTATACATCGATATATAGTATTATACGGGAAATTACACACGACTCTTATATTTGTATATTTTTATATATATACTTCCATAATACGATATGTATCTATATATTTTATATAGTATTATTGTCCTATGAATTAGTTCTGTAGTTTAATTTGTATATTTCTAGATAAAATATGCATCTTTATATTTGTATATATATATATATATATCTATATGAGATTTATGTATATATTGTTATAGAGTAATATTGACATGTGAATTAGTTCTGTAATTTAATATGTAGATATTCGAAGCTGTTCTTAGTCGGTGACAATACTAAGAGAAGAAGTAAATTACGGTCTCAAGAATGCAAAAAGACAATGAGAATTTGAGTGGATATTGTTTTTGTCACTTACATATCGAAGATAACGTTAACAAACGAATAATTTGTTTAGGATATATGAATGATGTGCAAAAGGTACACATTTACTTTCTTGTTTTACGAGATTATTTAATATTTGTATCACTTGATATTTGATAAATGATATAGGCGCATGGCGTTAGTATCACATAGTGGCAAAATATTTTTATGTTTGTGTTTATAAATGAGTTTTGTTCTTCTCTTAATTAAGGTGCGGTCCTTTGATGTTGAGTGCAGTTACTCTTTTTTTCATCCTGTTTATATGTATTTTACAAACAAAACTCAATCAGTCATTAAGCAAATTTTTGGGTATAGTAAAAGAGTATTTAACGGTATTATCGATAAGTAATTTACTGAAGATACAGTTAGCCAATAATTTTTTCAAGGATTGGCTGTCGTCAGCCCCTACACTATACGTCTTCTGCCTAATCTCATCCAAACTACAGACTTCTGCCTATTCTCCCTTTTCTCTAAATAATTTTTTTCTGTCTATTTCTCCAAATTCAATTAAAAACAGTAATTGCGTTCGATTTACAAAATCGCGTTTCAGACAAATCGCGATTTAGAGGGGAGGGGGGGGGGGGGGGAATAGGCAGAGCTCTATAGTCTGAGGGGAATATGCATAGAGTGTTGAGTTGAGGAGGCTGATCGCAGTCAATCTAATTTTGGATTTTTTTAAATATCTAAAACATGATTAGCCTATTTATATGCACAACATATATTGGTATAGTAAAAAAACATAATTGTGATTTCATAAACCACAACATCATCACACGCATCGAAATGTTATCAATATACCTAATACACGATCAATTAATAGTAGACTTCTAGAATGATATTGTAAAGTACGAGTAGTGACTAGTTATTGTGCTGGTTATAGAATCAAACGCATTTAATCACCATTTACAAATCTTTATAAAATATAGTACAATCCCATTATCAAAATTTAAAATTTGCCAGAGACATATAGGCGTAACCTGAGGTTTGTTTTGATATTTGAAATTTATATTAATTAACCTTGTAATGTCAAGTAAATCGTGAAAAAAATGTTTTTTCTTATTAGCATTTCAAATCAAAATACTCGGACCAATAGGATGAATATGGGCCTAACCTGAGGTTTGTTTCGACACTTGAAACTTATATTAATTAAGGGTGTAATGTCAAGTAAACAAGTCGTGTAATGTCAAGTAAATCCCGAAAATACTTCTTCATTACTTCTTCATATTAGCAGTTCAAATCAAAATACCTGGTCCAATAGGATGATATGTTTATGTATTTGAAACACTTTATACCAATATGATGATATATTTATGTATTTGAAACACTCTATCGATGTTAATTTTGTTCTTTTTCAAATAAATTGTATTGTCGCATTGATACCATTTTTTCATAACAATATATATATATATTTTTTTTTTACTATACCAATATATATGTTGTGGATATAAATAGGCTAATTATGTTTTAGATATTTTTAAAAATCCAAAATTAGGTTGACTGCGGTCAGTCCCCTCAACTCAACATACTATGCATATTTCCCCCCTCAGACTATAGAGCTCTATCTAATTTCCTCCCAAATCGCAATTTACCTAAAATGCGATTTTGTGAATTGAATGCGATTACAGTTTTTAATTATTTTTGGGGGAATAGAGAGAAAAAAATTTGTTTGATAAAAAATAGACATAGATCTATAGTTTGGATGGAATTAGACAGAATACGTATAGTGTAAGGAGCTGACGGCATCCGGTCCTTTTTCAAAGACAACGTTGGTTTTCTTTTTCGTACTTTTGACTCTTTTTTCTTTTTTTTTTGTCTCCTTTCGTACTTTTGACTTAATGTGCAAAATCAATTGTAGACTAGTGAAAGGTAGAGCAAAATAGTCAAATATAGGTCGGAAATCTCTCCCCAACTTTATGCACAGGACTCCACTAACCCATTTTCCCTTCTTTATAATTTTATCACTTTATTAATGATCCCAAACGCACCACCATAGGGTTCATAATCATCTTCCCAGATCTATGTAATGATAAATTTACATATTTGTTAGGTATTTATTAAAATAATATATGGTTCCGCACTACTGTGGGTCGAACTTATTTGTTAGCAAAAGGAGGACGAATTTTAGGTATATAAAATTAGAAAAAGTAATCTAGGGACTTCCACATGTCGATATAAATAATGCGTTATCTTATAATTAGAAGCACATTAAGTTCACAATCAAAGGAAAATTAAAGAGTGAAGACCCCATATGACTAAGACAAAAATGGCCGTGAAGCTCATTTACCTTTCTCTCTTCGTATCCATGGCTCTTCTAATTTCAGGTACATATAGCTGTATTAACCATGTAAAAATGTTACTTCCTTTCTGGTTAACAGATCTTATCTTTTTCTTAATGTTTTTGATATGATGATATGATGATATACAGAAGGAAATGCTACTAATGCGGGCTGGACTATGGCCACGAAAGCAGCTACCGCGGAAGGACGGGATGTGAAGAGTGGTCGGACGGAATGGCTATACGTAGCAGGAGAATGTGCAAAATTACCACGTTGCAACCAATATTGCGTTTCCAACGGGTTTCGTCTTGGTGGGTTTTGTAAAAAATTGTCCCCTCAAGCTTCTTCTGTTTCTTGTGTTTGTAAATATACCTAAATTTCATAAAACTTACCAATAAGTTTCCTTTTTGTTGTTGTTGTTGGAAGAGATAATAAAGTGTTGTTGAGAAGTAATGCCTAGTTGTCGGTCCATTCTAATAGGTTTATTATGGTTTTGAACTTGTAAGTCTTGTATCTCTTTGTTTTTTTTATAATCTTGATTTTTAGAAATAAAATCATGATATAACGGAACCAGTGCCAGTCCTAAATTTTAGAAGACCGGAAGCTAATATTAAAAAAGGCCGAATATTGCAAACTCATGATTTAAACTCAAGATATTGAATTACCAAACAATATTACTTATACCACTTCAATAAATAAAATTTTAGAAAAGCAAAGCCAATAATTATTGATAATATTGAAGGCCGAAAGCTCATGTTATTGGGAGATCTCGGGATGACAAGATCGTGAACATATTTCCTTATTGTTATTAAGAAAGTTAAGACTTTGTATAAATAAGCCCATTGGCTAATGAATAAAAATGAAAGAAAATATTCTACTTCTAAAGTTTTCTCCAAAATCTATCACAAGGAGAGAAGATCGAACGGTTAAGAAAGATCAAGAAGTGGTGCATTCAGAGACTGGTGCGACTTCGGTTTCGTCAATTTTCTAATAACAGTAAGGAAATATGTTCACGTCGATCTCGTCATCCCGAGATTTCCCAATACATGTTTCTTGAGTTTCCCTAAGAGTCGGGCCTGAAGAACGGAACAATATCCTTTAAAGTTTGATCTCATCATACAAAAACTTTAATTTTGTTGCAGAGATGTGAGCGTTGGTAACATCAACAAATTCATTTAAAACATAAAAGTTAACAAAGGAATTTATACCGTGAGAAACTTGTGGCCCGTCTCGTAAAATTAAATCGGATTCTCTTTACATTGTATCTTTCTCCTTGTCGATGGGTTCTTCTAGTCCTTTTTTCAAATTTACGTCAATTAGAGTAAAGAAATATTATTCACCAAGCAACCCCTCAGCGATAATTTGCAAACAAAACCCGTTCGCGGTTTGCTCTTCATTCTCAAAAGTCAATACACAAGCACACACAAACAGAGCTCCACAATGTAATATTCTCTCTTGGCCATCATCATTGATAAGCGATATTTTAACTTCTCTAGTGAGACAAGCTCTAATATGCGCTCAAACTTTACAATTTGTAAAACCTTTAATATTCTCCAAGTAATGCACCGAGTAATGTTTAAGGTTTGATGCCACAAGACTAAATATTGCAACACTAAAGATAAGAGACACAAACTAATCTATAGCGATTTGTTATTAGGTTTTTTGTTAAACATTGCAAGAATAAAAATAAAGCAAAAGCATTGGACTATGGGTTCAACTATCATGAGAATGAGCTAACAATCAAACAATAATCCTAAAGATTGAATTAAGCACTATCCTAGGACATGAAATTCACAAATATGACTAATTCAGTTGTGTGGCACACTAATCACTTCACTAATTATATAATTAACATAAACTTATGTTTGCAATTAGATATAATCAATAAACATTAATAAAAATTTCAATTAGTTCACTAAATACTCTAATAATCAACTTTCGTTGGCTGTGTATGTAAAGCTTATAAAAGGTTTGGTTAAAGCATTTCATCAAACACTTTTCGGACGTGAAATTGCCTAAAATCCAACTAAAAACTAAGAATTAAACATAAATAGAAGCAAAAGAAAAGACATAAACAAAAGATAAAAGATATAGGTGAAAAAATCCTTCACTAGTTGGCATGAAAAGATGAAGACCTTGATCCATAATGTAAGAACATTGTTTGGATTTTAAAACCAAACTAGAAAGAAGAAAATTTAGGCTTAAACGTATTTATAATAAAAGAAAAGCAAACCGGGTCAATCCAGGATAAACCTGATACCAAAATATCAAAAGAGATGTTGTCTAAATGGGCAAGCACAATCGGTCAAATGGTTGATTCCAGGAGCATATTTTGCTTGAGTGGATGATGGCGCAATCGGTTGGTGCAATCGGCCAAATGACCGATTCTTGAAGCACTTTTGGATTTTGGCTTGTATTCCCAATCGGTCAGCTCAATCAACCAAATGACCAATTGTGTCACTCTCTTCATCCGTGGTTTTTGCCTTGCCAATCGAGATCTCCACAATCGGTCTAGAGACTGATTCATGTGAAATTTTAACCTATACTTCTTTCGCCTCGATTCTTTGTCTTTTCACGAGGTCACATTGCTCTGCACAACTAAATTTATTATATAATGATTTGAGTGTACTTCACAAGAAGGTGACACATCAACACCTATCATTGTGACATATCACCCTTAAAAAAACAAAAAAATAATCAATTAAACCAATGACTTTTCATCTCTTCTTTTAGGCCTGCGACTTAGAACCGAACCGAAGCGAACCAAAATTTTTGGTTTTCGGTTCTAGTTCGGTTCCTTAGGTGGAACCGATCGGTCAAATGGGAAATTTGATTCGGTTATCGGTTCGTTCGGTTCCACCGAACCTATCGGTTACCAGTATTTTTTTAACCAAAATTATACTGAACCACACCAAACTATACCGAATTATACCAAACCGAAGAACCAAAGAACCGAACTACCCAATTTTAACCAAATTTACCCGAATTTAACCGAATTTACCCGAATTTAACCGCATTTACCCAAATTTAACCAATTTTTAAACAAAAATCAAAAACTTCGGTTAGTTTCGTTAAAAAACAAAAAATACCTGATACCCAACCGAATTTTACTTCGGTTATTTTCGGTTGAATTTCCTAAATCCGACTACCCGAACTAACTGAACTCGCAGGCCTATCTTCTTTAAATGCATTTTGAAAAAAACAAATGTGGTTTTGACAAGATATTATTTTTATCAATTAAATCAATGACTGTTTTTCTCTTCTTTAAATGGATTTTGAAAAAACAAATTGTGTTTTGACAAAATATTATTTTTATCAATTAAATCAATGATTTTTCGTCTCTTCTTTAAATGCATTTAAAAAAACAAATGTGGTTTTGACAAAAAAACATAAAGTTTTGTAGTTTTACAGGTTTTTTAAATGCATTTTTATAGGGTTGGCGCAAAAACTCAGATTTTTTTCTTCGGTTGAAAAATGTGGTTTACCGGTTTTGTTGAGAAAACAAAATTGCAATTTTGACAGAAAACGATATTTTACGGTGTTAACGAGAAAACATGATTTTTCAACTTTTGACGGGAAACACATTTTTGCAATTTTAGCGGAAAAACAAAGTTTTGATGGGAAAATGAGATTTTATATTTTTTTTTACCGAAAACAAGATTTTACGGTCTTAACGAAAAATACGACTTTATAGTTTTGGCGGGAAAACGAGTATTTATAGTTTTGACGGAAAATATGCTTTTGATGGAAAATGTAGTTTGGTGGTTTTAGAGGAAAAACCTTTTTTGACTCGGCATCAAATTTTATAAGAAAAATATTCTATTCAGATAGGATTGAAGATGAAGTTTACAAAGAAAATGCCCCATAAGTTTTAACAGTATATTAATTTATTGTACTTGCAATTTTGTGTTATTGTTTCCATAAGATATGGTTTCAAAATAGTTGGACAAAATAATATGGTGTTGTTAACAAGTTACTAAAGTTTTCAATTATGTATAACATGATCGGTAAATTATTTACAAAGTATTTATCAAACTACTAAATATATATTTAAAAAACCTCTGTGTACACACGGGTATTTATTTAGTAATATCTAAAAGAGGACTATGCAAATGCATGAAGTGCAACCTAAAACTCTAAAATGCATGACACCAATAAAAAAAACACAAAGCATAAAAATGACTAATACATGATCAAAAGAGACATCAAAACTAACAAAAACAAGTGTTAAAATTAGCCCTGAAAATTTTGGGACGGGTACCCGGTTCCCACCTGTACTCGTTTTAAATTTCCCGTCCCGTTCCCGTTCCCGTTCAAAAAAATTCCCATTCGGGACTATTTATTTTATTTAAACGGGTACAGGAATGAGATCGGGTACCCGAACTTCCCAAAATTTCTTGAATTTTCCCGAAATTTCCAGAATTTTCCCGTATTTACCCGAATTTTCCCGAAATAATTACCCGTTTGGTAAGATATTTTAGCTAAGGAAATTTCCCGAACCCGTCCCGTTCCCCTCCTGTTCTTATCGGATTCTCTTTTGGGAGTTGTTTTCAATTCTCAAATTCATGTTCCCGTCCCGTTCCGGTAAATTGCCGTCCCGAAACCCGAAATTTTCAGGGCTAGTTAAAATCATGCGAAATATACATGAATTTTGTGTCGGTGTAAACCCGTTTAGATAGAGATTTTCAAAGGGTTGCATCATCTTTCTTGCTGGATCACGCGGAGATCGACTGAGGCGGCGTCGGATCCATCGCTGGACGAGGTAAGCAGCGAGCCCCTAAGAGAGTGTACATACACTGATTTTCGCGTAGGGGCGTGAACGCGTTGTGACACCGTGTGGGTGGCGCGGATCACGTGTAGACAGTGTGATTGAGGCACAGTATTTTTTGTTTGCTTATGCTTTACTGGATGTTCTAGTTAGGTACTTTTCTTATGATATGTGTTGTTTGATGGTGGTTGATCGCAGCTTCAATCACTGAGCTTTTGTCGTTATGCTCACCCCTCCTTCTTCCCTTTTCCTTCTCTTTTTATTGTTTTTTGTTCGGATCATTTTGGAGAATTTTGGTCAAATGTTATCCTGTGATTCTACTTTGGTAAGAGACATGCTGGCTGGGTCCGTGTGGCTGGAGACAGGTGTCCAGATACCGCCAGCCATTTCAGCTTCGCTGAGTCGGAGTGTCACATATCCTTTCTTCTTTTTCCTTAGATTTGACATCCTTTTTCTATTTTTCTCCCTTCACGATCTCTTTTGATAACTTCTTTTTCTTCTCTTTCTTTTTTTCAGCGGCGATGAAGATGTTACACAAAATACTCCAACAAAACTCTTCTCGTTTAACATGCTTCTAATTGGATCTTATTGGGCTTTCATTCATTTGAGAATTTGGGCTTCACAAGTGCCAAATTTTAAAACGAGACCATAACGTGAAATTAACTGAAGGGAGTGAAAATGAAATGGAAAATATAAGAATAAAATGATATCGGTCCATGGCCCCGTGTCAAAGGCCTATGTGCTCGAGTTTTCGTGTTGTTCCTTCAGTATTCGTCTTTTATAAAACTCTTTAAAAATAAAAATCAAATAACTAAGTATAAGATATAGTTCTAAAAACTAAAAAATAAAAATAAAAACCACTGTGGGTTGCCTTCCACACATCGATTGTTTAATTTTCCTACTCCTTATTCAGGAAACTTATGGTGTTGGGGTGTCGCTGAAAATAAAAACCACCGTGGGTTGCCTTTTGTTCGCGATATTTTGAACTTCTTCTTCGATTTTTTCAGATACATTTGTACGAATCTCAGTCTGTATATTAGCATTGAACGATTTGTCTTCTTTATGTTGTCAAAGTTACCTGGTTTTTAACAAAAAAATAGGAAAAAATGTTGAAAGATATGATATAAGCATATATATTAAAGAAATACTTTGTTCAGTTTTCTAAAATATCAAATCATTCTTCTTCTATTATTATTTCTACATCCATGACATATGACCCAAATGTATTGAGAAAACGAATTAATATTTTAGATAAATTAGTTATCTAATTAGTAAAAATCAATTGATTTAATATTATTTTACTTAACAAGATTTACAGTTTTATAAACAAATACAAGTAGAAGAAAATGATACATTATATTTTAAATACAATTTTATAAAAAATAATTTCCGTAAATCTATTATGCGTTCGGTAATATAAAAGTTACTAACCAAAAAAAGCTTAAACCAAATTACTAACACAGACTTAATGTTATTTTTTAATTAAAATGGATTAGAAATTTATGAGAAGTCACACTATAGTTTGTCTTGTTGTTAATGACCAAGAAATTTTTAATTTTGTAGACTACATTGGCCTTTATGTTAGCCTTATAATAGTCTATTACTATGAAGGCTTGGATTGTAGTAGACTGAAATGTTTTTGTTAAAAACAGAATATAATAGTGCTGGTTAAATTTTCATTTGATGATGAGTAAATATATTTGCTAGTACATTTTAATCGATAATACGTAGTTCGAAACTCATAAGTTAACCGCTTTTTTGCTATTTTCTGCCTCTTAATAATTCTTTTTGTAAATTCGTTGAGACCCACAAAATGAAGTGACTAGGCAGGAAAAAAACGGAAGCAACCATTGTTTTAGTAAAGTCTATGTATTTTTGAAAAAATGTGTTTGATTTATATACTAGTGTAACCTATTGCAATTTTAGATGGTTATTTATAGTTGATGCCAATATTTTATAAATAATATATTTTCCTAAACTAAACTTCAAATTAATTTTCTTTTGTTTTTTATTTAGTTTAGATATTTTTGTATTAATTTCTATTTTATTTTGACATATACGCTTCTTACTATGTTTTAATATACTTTAGGACATAATTTCTTTTTTTTTGTTAATTAAGCTCTTTAATTGTTGATTTTTCAAAGAGCTAGCTTATATATCAAGTTAATTTTGTTTTTAGATAAATATTTTCCTTTGCTAGTTTAGCTTTTTTAATATTGATTTTCATTTTATTTTGACATATTGTTCTTTTCAGATATTGACATTTTTTTAGATATAATTTCGTTTTTCTTTTTTCGTTAGTTAGCTTTTTTTATGTTGGTTTTATAAAACAATTATCATAGATAACAAGTTAAAAAAAGTTTTTTCCTTTTTTTAATTAGCTTTTTTGAAATTAATTTTTATTTTATTTTGAGAAATACGATCTTGATATTTTTTTTTAATATTGGTTTCTATTTTATTTTGATATATTCTGTTATGTGTAGGTATTGACATTTTTGTAAGACATAGTTTCCTTTTTATTTTTTTTTTGTTTTTTAGATTTTTATGGTAATTTTCCAAAACAATTAACCTAGATATCAAGTTAATTTCTATTTTTATATATTTTAATATTATTTTCTATTTTATTTTGACATATACTAGTATGTGGAGATATTGACATTTTTAAGACATAATTTCCTTTTTATTTTTATTAATTAGCTTTTTCTATATATTTTTCAAAAACAAATTAGTTTATATATCAAATTAATTTCTATTTTTTGGTATATTTGTGTATTTAATTTAATTAAATTGTTAATCTTTTTTTGGGTCTAGATTGAATTAAACTATTAATAATATTTAATTTTTTGTGTTTAATAAATACTGATTTGAACCAATGAAATTAAATATTTTCGATCTTATATAGACGTTTTCAATGATTTAATACATCAACTTTTATATAGTATAAATATAAGGGTTTACATGGTCAAAACATTGACCCTAATTAAAATAAGTTATCTCAACAAAATATAATAATAAATATCTAAACCTAAATTATAGTCATGTGAAGCCATCAAAAGCAACCGCGTTTGATTCGTTGTATATTAATTTATTAGTCCACGATTTCCATCTAATTGATTTTTAAATCAATTGAGACCTGAAAATAATATTAAAAATACTGAACCCAATAAGTTTCCATTTAAACTAGAGCTTGACAAAATATTAGTTTAATTTACTTCAATCTATTATAAATTTCTAAACGATACAAAAAATTCTGTTATCTGTAATTTTGCAAATCAAAACAAATACTCTAATTCAATATTCGTTAAAAATGAAATAAATCACAAATGCTAAAAAATAGATATCTACTCTGCCTCGATGTAAGTATATGCATAAGTGTGTGGATAATCTAAAAAATAACATGTATAAATATTATATTTATATACATATTTTATGAATTTATCTTCATCATATTGACTATAATAAATATCAGAGTTACCAAGTGAAGAATAAAATATATACTAGATTACACTCCGCAAAGAATAAAATAAAATATATACTAGATTATATCCATATACGTGACATTTATAATTTAATCTTTATACTCATAAAACACAAGTCAGTTGTCAATTGTGGGTTTGACACTTATCATTATAAATTTCCGAATAAAAATAATTTGAATTTAGTTTTTAAATAAAATTATTTTAATTTAACTTTTTTTAATTTGTTTGTTCATCGGTTTCTCAGTCATTTTTCACTAAGCCACGATCTCCACCTCTTTCACATAAACTGCTTAGGACAAATTTCAAAATAAAAAACTGCATATGACCAAATTTAAATGAATTATGAAATCAGTTTATTAACCAATTTCCTTATTACGAACTTACTTCATACCTTCTATTTTTGATCTCGAAGATTTTTTTCATACCTTCTTCCTTTTTTATGTAGCAATTCGAAGCATTTTTATCATTCATCACATATTAATATTTACAATTCATGATAACAAAGTTTTTTTTTTAATCATGGATATTGATTGATCATCTCTGAATCTCTTGGACATTGGCTGTCGAGTTTGAAATTGCGCCGGGAAAGAAATTATTAGAGATATTTCACATGTGCTTCAACACAAGAGTGAAACTGAAGCAATCTCATAATAGAAAGGATCAACAATGTCTCAAAGCCACAAGCTTCTAAAAGGCTTAAATGTTACACCTAACAATAATTTCAGTGGCTTGAAAGCCATCAAATGAAACATCTTCAAGAGGAGCTATGACCTGCAATCCTCTAAATTTCATTGAAACCTTCACATCAACTTCACGAACCAGCAATTCCAAGTGCAAAAATCTATAGTAAGCAGCTTCACAGAGGTCTAAGCAGCTTGTACCAAAAGCTAACGTCAGATTTCCCCCTGTCTTGGAGCACCATTTGCAGGAATCGGAAATGGATCATTTAAGAAACCAAAGTGAGAAGAAACAGCAGCATTCAACACACAAGGAAGATGCTGTTGCAAGCAAATCAGAGATGAATCCAGAACTTGAAGAAATGGAAAACTCCTCTCCATTCTTATCATATGTTCTCGAAATCCATTCTCCTTGTTGCATTCTCTAGAAATCAGATGCACACATGCTCTGAACGTGACAACAGAATGATCTAGCAACATCACTAACCATCCATCATCAACTTTGTCTTCTAGATTCTGTCTAAAGCTGTCTAAGCAAATCTCCAGCTCTAAAGAAACACATCTACGGCTTGAAGATCTCCATATCACAGCAACACAAAGAGATCCATAACCTATATGCTTAGATAGAGATTGCAGAAACCACATACATACCACAAAAGATCGTGAATCTGGTGGTCGTGGAAGAGAGCCGTAAAGAATCACCAATTTTAGCATCAACTGCAACCAAGGATTTTCTCCAAGTAAATCGAAGTGCACCGGTGAGGAATCCGGTAGAACGAAACTGTGAATCGCTACCGGAAGCTTCGGAATAACAGGCGGAGCACACGTTGGAATAAACGTCGGAGGATTTTGCGGAACAAACGTCGGAGGATTTAGTGTGATTGTCATCAAAATCAGCTCTCGGATCTCTGGAATTGGAGGATTAGCTGCAGATCGAGACGAATTTGATGATTTCGCCGTCGATTTAGCTCCGCGAGCCAAAGATCGAGAAGATGAGCGAAGAGTAAACATTCTCGGCGGAATAACCGAGAGAAAACCAATCGGACGAAATGCGGAAGGAATCATGAGAATCGTTTGAGGTTTCAGCCTCAAAGGCTCTGATACCATGTTAGTGGAGAGAAAGCTTCACGAAGAAGAAGATTCAAAATGGATATGTTTGTTTATTAAACTCTCTCAATCGTACAAAGTGTGGAAGATGAGGCTTATATACATGCCATTACAAGTGGTACTTAACCAAATACAATAATCAAAGTAAACCAGAATAAACCAGAGAGATTATATCTCTAATAGAAATTGATATTGGTACACTTTGAATTGATTTTCTTGGTAGAGGTTTTAAAAATTTGCATAACGACGAGTTCATATGATAAAATTAAGCATCAATCTTTAACTTTGAATTGTTCAATTTTGATATCATTTTAGTTCAGTGAGTGTAAGAACTAAAATCCGATCTAAAGAAAGAATAAGAGTTGGTGGGGGAAAAGAGTAAGTCTTTATTAAATTAAGCCGGAGCTTGGGAGTAGTACAACGGTGGTTAGGTCGTCGGAATAAGAACGCCGACCTAAACCTTTTAGACGGTGAATCGAGATCTAGAGTTGAAGCCAAAACTAAATTTTTCATAGGTCTCGAGAGTAAAATTGCGGATCCCTCTAATGAGCGAGGTTGCCACCTATTTATAATAGGTCTAAGTCGGCCAACCGAACTCCTTCCTTTTCAGGAAAAAGAGAATCTTCCTTTTTCTTCGGGCCGACCTCCTTATCCTCAAAGGAAAGTTTCCTTTTTCCTCGGAGGGCTAACCCTATCGTCGGGCTTCTCCTCAAGGTGGCGCCGACCTCCTCGTTACGACGAGTTGAGTGGGCCTGAAACCCTAACTCTAGTGGGCCGAGCTGGATTGAAGAAGGGCTTTTTAGAGGGGTGCTAAACCCATTTCTAACAATTAGTCCCCCCCTCAGTTCGGCGAGCTTCGAGCAAGGAGCTCGGGGAACTATGAAAAGAGATCTGTTCGGCTTGAATCCAACTCGGGACATTCCCAACCTTGTACCATTATTTTAAGGCGAGGTATTTATCTGGGAAAAGATTGTTAAAAACCCGGGCTAAATAATAATATTGCCGCCAATATGTGGGTCTCGAAGACATTAGGGTTTTCCTACGCGAAAAGGCGGGATATTTTCCGAATAGATTTAATTCGGGAAATTCGAAGAGTCTCCAAAATAATGATGACTCTCGATAACTTTTCTTGTTTTTCTATAAATTGAGGGAGCTCTCCTCATTTCTTCACTTTTCCAACTCGCGAAAGAAAGCAAAGGTTCGCTCTCTCTCCCTCTCTTAATTTATTTCTCCGCTCTAGATAGCCAAAACACCGTAGTTTTTAGATTTCTCGGCGTGATTTTGCCGATCTGCTTTAGATCCGCCGCCCGTGTTCTTCGCGTTCTTCGTGTTCTTCCATTTTTCTTCGTGTTCTTCCATTTTCTTCAAGAGAATCCATCAAACAAAATGTGTTTGATCCGAAAAAATTCCAAAGTGAAGGCACTTCTGGTTTCTCCGAGCTCAGAAGAAGACACGACTCCAAAGGTATCAGGTCAGATCTCATTTGATAGCTCCTCGGAATTCGACCGGGAGTTCGCAGACGAAACGGGATACTCCCGTGCCGAGTTAAGGCTTCTAAATCAGCGGGCTGCTGTCGAGCGGTTCGAAGCGACGCAGATCGGGGTGATCCGTCCTGGTGATGCCGAAGCATCCTCAGCTCGGCAAACCTTTAGCGTTTCTCATTTAAGGGACGAGTCTGATGAGGACGGTGGTGGCAACGAATTATGCCCAGAGGACGAAGCTGTTGTCGCGCAGACAGAAGCACGAGCTGATGTCGGTTCTGGTCTTGAAATGGACTTTGGCGATTATGGGATCGTTAACCTCTGGACTAAGCCAGAGGCCGAGACCAAAAAAGGTGGGGCCAAGAAGAAGAAAAAAATCTCTCCCGTTTCAGACAATCGCTGGGGCGTGATTCCGACCCAGTCGACGGGAGAGTCTTTGCTTGCGCTAAAGAGACAGCGCGGGATCGGTCCCGAAGTGAAATTCATAGTTCCAGCTCCTTTTGAGCGTCCCTGGGACGTTCCTTTGGGCTAGGTCTGCCTCTACGAGTGCTTTTTTACGCACTGTCACCTTTGGTTTCCGCTTCCACGACTTTTTTTCGAGTTCTGCAACGCGAGGGGAATGTCGGTTTCCCAGATGGGCCATGGTGGCATCAAAAATTTGGTCGCACTATCGCTCATGGCCTATGAGAACGGGATTCCATTCAACTGTCACGTATTCGAGGAGCTGACCACCCTCAAGCGGGTGCCTGGGAAGAAGTCGTATGGATCGTTCTACGCGAGCATGAGACCGAAATACAATATCTTGTCCGGGGGATTTATTAGTAAAATTGACAACTGGAGAGATTACTATTTTTTTGTCTACGTCGATGAACATTCGATGGCTGATCCCAACATCTTTGTTGAGAGCCGTTGGAAAATAGAGCTCGGTAGAATTTTAGTTTCTTTACTTTTTTTCTTCAGCTTCCATGTTTCAGTTGATGACCGATCCCTTTTCTTCTTTTCACAGGTTAATACGCTCCAATCGGCCCACTCCTTGACGATTTCGAAGAGAGCAGAGATGCGTTCATGGCACTTAGTCATCTATATTGGCCGGAACTCACCATTCACAGAGTAAACCGAGCTGCCAGTTCCCTCACAAGATCATCTCGCAAGAAGAAAATGTCGCTCGCCCCCCGAGAAATCGAAGATTACTCCACGGGTTTGGAGGAGGTTATAAAGAAGTCTGGTGCGAAGTCGCCAATGACAGGGCCAGGTTCCAGCGTCGATAAGGGAAAGGGTCCCGAGGAGTCTGGGCCGAAACGGACGAGCGATGCTAAGAAGGCCTCGCGGGGATCTAAGAAAAAAGATCCTAAACGAGACGGCGTCGAAGCGTCCGTTCTGAGCTTGAGCTCGGATGATGTTACTCTTGCAGAGCGCCAGGCTGCCGGAGGTACCAAGGTTGCTGCTGAGATGCAGGGGACTGCCGAAGAGGCAACAAAAAGGAAAGCCAAGTCGGCTGGCAAACGTAAGTCCTCGGAGGTAGAGAAGTCGAAGGATGCTCCTAACCATGCTTCCAAGCGAGCCAGATCGGATTCTGTTCCGAACCCTAGCGCCTTCCAGTTTGAGTATCATGGGAAGGAACCGCTGTCGACTGATCGCCGCGCCTGTTCTCAGCTGGTTTGGAAACTCAAGGCCAGACCGGTGGCTGGTCCACCGGTGGAGGAGTTTCTTTATCGGGACGAATACTAGCAGTGGGCCGCGGACGAAGTCCGGGTAAGACTCCTTAAGTCGAATTTTCTTCCATGCCCTAGAATAAGCTCTCAGACCTACTTTTTACAGGCGAAAAGCAGCGCGAATCACCTGGTTGCCCGTCTCGATCGTGATGCGAAGAAGGCCAAAGAGGCCGAGAAGGAGAGGGCGGCGGCAGAGAAGAAGTTCCACGAAGCTAGCCTTGGCCTCGAAGTTGAGAAATTAAAAACTGCACAGCTCGAAGAGCGAATTATTGAGCTTCAATCCCAAGTTGGGGAGTTGGAGGCTAATAATTCCGAGATATCCTCGGCTCTCATCAGGTCGACGAAGCAGGTTGAACACTTCAAAGCGGAGGCCGCCCGGTTGAGGAAGTCTCGTGACGAGATAGCCGTCTTTGCCCAGAATCAGGTCGTCAACTTCTACACCGGCTTGACCGAAAAAATGAAGAGAAGTCTCGAGCAACGAAAGGAAGTCGAAAAGATTGTTTCGTCCTTGGCTCAAGCCCGTGGGGCTCGCTCTATTGCGGAGCTCACCAAAAAGTTGGGGTTGGACCTTCCCAAGGCGGCCACTGATAAGATCGAAGATGACGTCGCCAAGTGGGAGGCCAAGGCGAATGCTTTTGACGAAATCTTCTTCGCAGAGGGTGAGTTCGATGCCCCTCTGCTGGCACTGCGCTATCCTCGCGATGATCCGTCTGCTCGTCCTGCAGGAATCAACGAATTCAGGTCGAACGCACCCATGGTGACCTCCGAAGTGGCTTCGCAACTTAAGTCTCCGGAGACATCAATGAATAGCACGGGTGATGCAGCAGCGACCATTCGAGCTATTGCTCCGCTACTGCTTCAGTTGACCGCCCCGGTTGAAAACGTAACTGCAGGGACGGGTGTCGAGCAGCTCGAAACTCAAATAGCGGTTGATTCCACTGTGGTCGTTCCCGCTATGGTTAACCCTACTGACTCGTCCGTGAGACTTGAGCTAGAGGGAGAGCTTCCAGAAGGAGATTATCGAGCAGAAAAGGCGGAAGGAGAAAATTATGGCAATGAGACTGTTCGAGCTGAGCAAAGCAAGGAGGGGACCAAGCTGGAAGATGTCGAGCAGCTGATCGATGTTCTCGGGGATTGATCACCTCTTAGATAAAATCCTTTTTTTTTACGTAAACTTTGATAACCCGAACTAGGTGTGTAAGTATGTTTCCTTTGGTTTGCCCGAGGGGGCCTTTGAACAAGTTTGCCGGTTTCATCTTTTATGAAGCGTTTCCGATCTGAAACTGTTTTAGTAGATATGAGTAACTGGAGTTCGAATACAAACGTGCGATGCGATAGCGGCTTTAGGTTGTTTGAATGGCTCAGATTTTCCTAAGTGCTAATATAAACTTGCGAGAGATTAACTCAGCTCGGCTTATTTAACGTTTATGTGACTTAGGAATGTGCGAGACGGATCTCGGCTTTAAAAGGTAAGTACTAATACGATCGTGCGAGAGATTTATTCAGCTCGGCTAATGTGGATCGTACGACTTATTCCTAAGTACGAATACCGATATGCGATCAGGTCGGCGTTTATTATCGATATGACTTATAAAATTCTAAGTTCGAATGCAAAGGTGCGAGCAGGGCCCGGCTTATGTGCTTTGCATGACTTAGAAGGGTGCGAAAACAGGCTCGGCTTATATTTGTGGATTATTTCACCACGGCATCCATGAGGAACGCATGCAAGACGGATCTTGGCTTTTTGTGGTGCCGAACTAAGTTGATCAGACTTAGTTATAGGCATATCTAACGACTGGCCAGAAAGTTGATGTGTGAATAGCTCGGGAGCGTAAAAGATGGTAAAATTTAAAATTTTTATTAAGTTATAGTTGGACCCAAATAGGGCTGCCTACGTACGCAAACGGGATCAAACCATTCGTAGCTCATATTACAACAGAAAACTGCTCAGTTGACGAGCTCTCATTTTTTTTTTTTTTGGCCAAGGTGCCAGAAGATTGCCCGTGTTTGTTTCGAGGCGGTAGACGCCGGGCTTCACGACCTTTGGTGATGATGTAGGGGTCTTCCCAGTTAGCTCCGAGCTTGCCTGCTCCCCACTCTTTCGTGTTTTTGTACACCTTTCGAAGGACGAGGTCTCCTTTATAGAAGTGTCTATTGCGGACCTTCCTGTTGTAATACTGATAAGCTTGGTTTTGGTACACCTGCATTTGAAGGAGTGCCAGGTCGCGCAGTTCCTCGACGATGTCGAGGTTTTCGGTGAGTACGGCGTCGTTCACCTCGGGGTTCTTGGGCATCAGAGTTCGGCGAATGCTGGAAACGTTGACTTCGGTGGGAACCATTGCTTCGCAGCCATGAGACAAGGAGAATGAGGTTTGACCGGTAGCAGTGCGAGGTGTTGTGCGATGAGACTAGAGGACGCCGTCTAGCTCGTCGGCCCAAAGGCCCTTCTTCCTTTCGAGGCATTTCTTAAGGTCGTCGATGATAGTTTTGTTTGTGGCTTCGGCTTGACCGTTGCCTTGAGGGTAGCGCGGGGTTGACTTACTTAGCCGGATGTTCCAACGTTCACAGAAACCTTCGAAGAGCTTGGATATAAATTGGGATCCGTTATCCGTTATCAATGATGTATTTCCAGACGAAGTATTGTACTTCCTTGTCCTGAATCCGAACGTATGCCTTGGCTTTCACCCACTTAGTGAAATAGTCGGCCATTACGAGCAAGTACTTGCGTTGTCTTGAGGACGGGAGAGGGCCAACGATATCCATTGCCCAGCGCATGAAGTGGTAGGGCGGGACTGCCGAGGTAAGCAGCTCGGTTGGGTTGATTGATCATTAGAGCGTGCCGTTAGCATAATTCGCACTTCTTGGCGTATGTTTCGCAGTCCGTCATCATGGAAGGCCAATAAAAGCCGGCCTCTTTTACTTTCAGAGCGAGAGTGCGGCCGCCAGAATGATTGTCCCCGGCTCTGTCATGTGTCTCTTTGATCACGCGGGAGATTTTGTCGCCATTGATGCATTTGAGCAAGACGCCTGTTGAAGTCCATCGGCAGAGTTGGTCGCGTACCATCGAGTACTTTGCACCACGGGCTCTGAGGCGACGTGCTGCCCATCTATCCTTTGGTACTTCTCCATCTGCTAAGTATAGCATAAGCTCGACGCGCCAATCTACACCGTCGGTTCTTGGTTCGTTGAGCAGCTCCATTGGGTCGTCATATTCATCCTCTTGATAGGTCAGAGTGCAGACCTCTCCGGGCTGCATGATGCTGGAGTGGGGTATTGTTGCTACAGGGATGGTACGTCGCAGGTCAGGATCGATACTGGTAGCCAGGGCTGCTAGAGCGTCTGCGGCCGTGTTCTCCTTCCGAGGTATCTTCAGGAGCTCGAAGGTCGTAAATTCCTTTCCAGCAGTTGAACGAGCTTGAGGTAGGCGTCCATTCGGTCGTCTTTGGCATCGTACTCGCCATGTAACTGATTTGCGACAAGTTAAGAATCGCAGAAAGCGCGGATGTGGTCAATCTGCATCCCTCGAGCTAGTCGGAGGCCGGCTAAGAGTGCTTCATACTCGGCTTCGTTGTTGGAAGCTGGGAACTCCAAGCGAAATGACTGCTCCAGAATCTCTCCAATAGGGGATTCAAGTTGTATGCCGATCCCCGACCCGAGGCGTGAAGAGGCGCCGTCGACGTGCAAAGTCCAGCGTTCTATTGGCGCTTCATCGTGAATCAGCTCGGGGGTAATTCAATGAGGAAGTCAGCGAGGACTTGTGCCTTTGCGAAAGTCCGAGTTCGGTACTCAATGTCGTACTCAGACAGCTCGATTGCCCATTTGGCCATTCTGTCGGATTGGGTGGGACTGTGAAGTATAGTTCGAAGCGGATGGCTCGTGAGGACGGCTATCGTGTGCGATTGGAAGTAAGGTCGGAGTTTTCGTGAGGCGACGACTAGAGCTAGTGCCAATTTTTCCAAGGTCGGGTACCTAGTTTCGGCCCTGTCCGGAGACTTGCTGATGTAGAAAATTAGTTTTTGTTCTCCTCGATCTTCTCGAACAAGGACCCCACTGATCGCCGAGCTGGAAATGGCTATGTAAAGGTACAGAGTTTCGCCGTCTTCCGGTTTTTCTAAGATCGGGGGCGTTGATAGATAGGCCTTGAGCTGTTGGAAAGCCTCCTCGCATTTCGCGTCCCATTCGAAACGCTTGTTTCCCTGAAGCAGTTGATAGAACGGGAGGCATTTATCCGTTGACCGGGATATAAATCGGTTGAGAGCGGCGATTTGACCAGTCAGTCTCTTGGCTTCTCTCGTATACGTTGGGGAAGGAAAGTCCAGAATCGCTGATATCTGTTTCGGATTCGCCTCAATTCCGCGCTGTGTGACGAGGTAACCGACGAATTCTCCCGACGTGACTGCAAACGTGCATTTGGTCGGGTAGAGCTTCATGCCTGACGAAACATTCTTCTAAGTGCCTGATGTGATCGTCGGCTCTTGCTGATTTGACCAGCATGTCATCGATGTATACTTCCATGGTATTGCCGAGCTGGTTAGCAAACATTTTGTTGACAAGGCGTTGGTAAGTCGCGCCTGCGTTCTTCAGGCCAAAAGGCATCACCTTGTAGTAGTATGTTCCGCGGTCTGTGATGAAGGCCGTTTTTTTCTCGGTCGTCGAGTTGCATAACGATCTGGTTATATCCGGAGAAAGCGTCCATGAAGAAAAGAAGTTGGTTTCCAGCGGTAGCTTCGACGAGTTGGTCGATTCGGGGAAGGGGAAAACTATCCTTCGGACATGCCTTATTGAGGTCGGTGAAATCCACACACACTCTCCATTTTCCATTCTTCTTTTTGACTACCACGGGGTTAGCCAGCCGGTCCGGATATTGCACCTCGACTATAGATCCTGCCTTCAGTAATTTGTCCACTTCATCATGAACCGCCTGGTCCGAGTTTTCGTCTTTTTTGCTTGATCGGTTTGAAGGTGACGTCGACGTTGAGTTCGTGGCTAGTTATGCTTGGATTGATTCCTTTCATATCTTCCATAGACCAGGCGAATGTTGCCACGTTTTGGCGCAAGAAAGCAATGAGCTCGTCCTTCATGCTTGGAAGCAGCTCGGTACCAATCCCAACGCATCGGTCTGGATTGGCCTCATCTATGTTGACATGCACTACCAACTCGCTCTTTGGCTTCTCGTGATGGACGACTCGGGGGTCGAAATTGTTATGGCTTCCAATAGTGAAAGCGTTGCGAACACGTTGCTTATCTATGTAGCAATGGCGGGACTCGCGTTGGTCACCTCGGAGTGTGTAAACTCTTCTTTTGGCTGGGAACTTAAGGCACTGATGATACGAGGACGGGATGGCTCGTATTGAATTTATCCACGGGGTGCCAAGTATGGCGTTGTAGATAGCCGGCCTGTCGATAACATCGAAGTCAACGATTTTCATGACACCTCCGACCAAGGTGGGTAGCTGGATGGTCCCGATCGTCGAAATCGAATCCCCCGTGAATCCCGTGAGTGGCCTAGGTCCGACCTTGATCTCACTATCTTTTATACCCATCTTCTGGAGTGTTGTTTTGAAGATTACATCGATCGAGCTGCCTGTATCGATGAGAATCTTGGAGACCTCGTCCTGACCCATTCTCAGTGAGATAACGAGAGGATCGTTATGAGGACGGTCTATTTCTTTGCCATCATCTTCAGTGAACGTGATGAGTATATCATCATCATAGAGCGGGGTTTCATTCTTGACGTTCACAGCTCGGCGTTCATGCTTTTTAATCGAATTTATCGATTCGGTGCAAGTGAGGAGTCCGCCCATGATCATGTTGATTATTCGTCCGGGCGAGCCTGGTGGGGTCGGTGCAGCATCGTCGCGCGCTCTTTTCGGAGCGTCCACCTTCTGCCTGGCATCTCCGCCCAGATGCGGTTCGGGCCTATAAGCCCTTTCGGTGATCTATTTGTTACCGTTCTCAGGTCGGTTTTGATTTCTTCCAGGATTTGGTGGACGATCATCGAGGTTGATTTCACCTTTCTTCCATTTTCGTATTAATCTTCCTGTTAAGGTTCTGCATTCTTCCTCGGTATGGCCCGATCTGCCATGCCATCTGCAGAAAGAATCTGGGTTCGAAGGAGTTTCGTCAGGTCGGTCAGCTCTCCGATCCCATGTGTTCAAGCGAGACGATCGGGTTACTGCAGATACATTTGATTTCCGAGACTTGTCTTCCCGATCGTAGTGCTGTCTCGGCTCCAAGTAGTCCTCGGATTTATCCCGACCTGCCTTCCGTTTATCCTTGGCGAGAGTTTCGTCCTCCAGACTCATGAACCCTGTAGCTTTATGAAGCGCGTCCTCCAGCGTTCTCGGTCTCCCGGTTTTCAACCTTTCGCGAAACAGCTGATTTTTTCGGAGTTTTTGTAGCAGTGCGGAGATCGCGCTGTCGTCGGATGCGTTGGTCCGAGATACGATGTCTCGGAAACGAGTTATGAAATCCCGGAGGGATTCGTTTTTGCCTTGGACACAGGCCCAAAGGTCTAGCGTGGAGGTCGCTTGCTCGATGTAGATAGAATAATGTTTGAGAAACGCCTTTGACAACTGTTCGTAGGTCTCGATGGAGTGCGGCTTGAGTCAGGAGAACCAGGTGAGGGCGCTGCCACTCAGACTTTCGACGAAATACTGGCAACAACTCGCGTCGCGTTCCTCGTCAGTGAAACGTGCTTGCACCATGGCTAAGTTGAACTCCGTGAGGTGCTTGTTGGGATCACTCTTCCCTTCGTAGGAAGTCAGATTCTTGAGTTTCCCGTGGTCTCTAAGCGGGATGCTCGTGATGTTGGGAACGAAGGGTGTCTGTTGCGTAAGTTGTAACATCTTTTGGAGCTCGGGTGCTGACGATATGGCTCGGTGAACTTGAGATCCTATCGCGCTGATCTGCTCTTGCATGAGTTCCATGGCCCTAGCATCCGCACTGGGTGCTAAGGGGTTCGGTGCTCAAACCGGAGTTGTGATAACCGGGGGATGGATCGGCCTGATCCCGGTATTCGACGCTGCTATGTCTCTTTGCTGTCCCGGAAGTTGATCGGTCGGGGTTTCTCCGAACAACGCTCTATTGATTCTCGATCTGGTTTGAAAGGCGGGTTGCTGTTGTTCCGGAGTGCTGGTGGTATGGGCTCCTGGTTGCCGAAGACTGTCCAGCTCGTCACGATAAGCGATCTATTGAGCATGCATCTCGTTCAGACGCACCATAACAGTATGCATAAAGGTGGCGGCGGTGTGGTGTTGACACCCGCTGTATTCCGTGGGAGGTTCTGGCCTCCAGTTCCGGTGGTGGTATCCTCTGGTGGTGGTGTCCCAACCATCTTCGAGCTTTTAGGCTTTTCAAAGACTTGTCTCTCTTTTCCCCACAGTCGGCGCCAATTGTAAGAACTAAAATCCGATCTAAAGAAAGAATAAGAGTTTGTGGGGGAAAATAGTAAGTCTTTATTGAATTAAGCCGGAGCTCGGGAGTAGTACAACGGTGGTTAGGTCGTCGGAATAAGAACACCGACCTAAACCTTTTAGAAGGTGAATCGAGATCTAGAGTTGAAGCCAAAGCTAAGTTTGTCCTAGGTCTCGAGAGTAAAATTGCGGATCCCTCTAATGAGCGAGGTTGCCACCTATTTATAATAGGTCTAAGTCGGCCAACCGAACTCCTTCCTTTTTGGGAAAAAAGGAAATCTTCCTTTTTCTTCGGGCCGACCTCCTTGTCCTCAAAGGAAAGTTTTCTTTTTTCTCGGAGGGCTAACCCTATCGTCGGGCTTCTCCTCAAGGCGGCGCCGACCTCCTCGTTACGACGAGTTGAGTGGATCTGAAACTCTAACTCTAATAGGCCGAACTAGATTGAAGAAGGACTTTTTAGAGGAGTGCTAAACAAAGAGTCTCGATAACCCAAGTTATGCTCATGTGTCCATAAAAATTTTAGACCAAAACTTTTAACCATTCAAAAAGTTGTACAATGTTGTAAAATAATTTCATACGCTTTACAAAAAAAAAAAATAGAACTGTAAATCTCTTTTTCTATGCTATAAACTATTGTTTGAGCATTTAGGTATCTAATTATCTAAAATATTACGAGAGAACTAGATTAGATTTCCAAATATATATTTAATTAATCTAAACTTTTATATGTTCTCCCGTAGCATGAAACAATTACTATTATTTTATAATCCATAAAAAATTGTAATCGAAATTAAATCACTCGAAAAAGTAAACAAAATAAGATCAAGAACGACGACAATTTAAAATCATCCATCATCAAGAAACCGAACATAATAACATTTATTTACTTATTTTGATATTTTTTACAAATTTTCGAATATTTAGTATTTTCTTGTTTTATTTTAATTTTTATTATTTTAACTACGCAAATTTTTTTTTCAAAATATAAACGAATTGATTCTCATATGTATATATTAATAATATTTAATATTTTTAATCGTATTTGATTTTTTTAGAATCGAACAAAAATAATTTTTGGTTATTTTTATTATTTTTTCTAGTTGAAAAATATTTTTTTACGTGTTAAAATGTGATCGATTGACTGGTACATATTGCGTCCATGTTAAGAATTTGTTATTTTTTCTGAGTGATTAAATATAATAATTTTTTATTACATTTTAAAAAAATTATATACTTTATTATATATTTTTCATTTTTCTATTTTATGTTATGAATTTTTAATTTTACCTTTTTATTAACATAATGTAAAAAATATTAAATTAAGGATTTGTAAAAAGATTTTGACGTTATCATTATGTTAATCTAATTTGTAAAAGTTTTTACACGTATTAAAATTTTACCAATAGATCTAACATGTGTTTAATTTTTAGAAAAAAAAATTTCCTTTTTAATTTGTTTCAATTATTTTTTTCCATTTTTATTATAAATATATCTTTTTATATTTAAATTTTTCTATATTTATGTTAAAATTATGTCTAAATTTAATTGTTAAATTTTTTATTCAAATCTAATCGATAAACTTGATACGTGTCGCAATTATAATGATTATTGAAACATCAAACTTTATAAAATAAAATATAATATTATGAATTATTTCAATAATTTTTTGTTAAATATTGAAGCATCATAAGCAACCGCGTTTTACTCGTTGTAAATTAATTTATAATTCCACGGTTTCCACTTGATTGATTTTTAAATCAGTTGAGATCTGAAAATAATATTAAAAATACTGAACCCAATTAGCCTCCATTTAAACCTTCCCATGGCTCCATTCTTCTTATCTTCCAATATGGGAAAAAACCTTAAAAATACTTGAAGTTAATTTCGTTTGCTTATAAAATACCCAAACTTTTTAGGCTCCCAAAAAAATACTCAATCTATTTTTGAGTGCCATAATAATACACAAACTTTCAAAATTTGAAAGTTTGACGAAGCCATTTAAACGACGTTAGTGAATTAAACGGAAACTGTAACATGTGTTAAGTTGTTTTAACGAGAGATGATTTTATTAATCCAAAATTGCACAGAAGACCCCCTCCCCAAATCGAATTAACCATTCAATTAAACCCTAATTCGTTTTTTCTCCAAAAAAAACACTTTTCTTCTCCGTGAATCGTTAATGGCATGAAACTGCGACGAAGAAATTTGTGAAAGAGCGATTGGAAAAAGAAGAAGATGAGGTACTCTCTCTCTCTCTCCCTCTCTCTCTCTCCCTTTCTCTCTCTCCCTCTCTCTCTCTCTTTCTCAGTATTTTCTCATTCTTGTTTGAATGAGTCGATGTCATGTTTGATAGTGGGGAATATTGGTTGATATCGAGTTTGATTGTGGGCAAAAAGTCGATTTCATATACTGGGTAAAAGTCGATTTCGTGATTGCTGTGAATTTTTCTTGTATCGCTACTATGGTAATCGAGTGATTTTGGGTTGCAATTGTTATTTTGCAGGGATACTATAAAAATTAATTTACATTATGGAGGAGTAATGGAGCAGAAGGAGAACAGTTTCATATATGAGAGAGGATCCGTGAAAAATGATATAGAGATCGACCCTGATTTCATGACTTGGTCAATGTTTGATGCATTTTGTGAAGACAATGGACTTGGAGGCGGTTTAGTGGAGCAAGTATGGTACAAGCTCCCACAAGAGGATATGGGTTTACTAAAGACAATTTCTGAGCTCGGTTCGGATGGAGAGATTACTAAGATGTGTACTCAAGCGATCACAGTAGGGGAAGTTGATGTCTTCATTGAGCAACGCGTGTCTCCTATTACCAATGATGGTAAAGATGGTAGAAGAGAAGCTGGCAAATCTTCAGGATGTGAGAATGAAAGAGGTGAAGACAAAGGAGGAGAGTGCGATGATGATAGTGATATTGGTGATGATCAAGCTCCTAATAATGCAGGTGGTGAGGCAGAAGAAGAAATTATAGAAGAAGGAGGAGATGATATGCGATTTCTGACATTTATGGATGATATCCGTAATGAAGAAGCTCTCGGCTTACCTGAGGTGATTGATAACGTTCCTGCAATTGCTAATGAGGCGTATGATAATCATATTGTTGATGATGAGGCTGAATTGGAGAGACAATGTAGGGATGCTGAACAGCCTGCTCCTGCTGTTGAAACAGACGATGAATGGGAAGCTTTCAATAGAACTGAAAGGGAGATTTCAAGAACGAGGTACAGTAAAGAGAAACCACCATATTTGTGGTTAATGCAAACATTTAAGAGTGGAGAGGAGTTTAAAGAGCAGCTGTTGCGATATGTCCTGAAGACAAACTTTGATGTGAAGCTGTGTAGATGGGAGAAAACGAAGTTGGCTGCAATTTGTAGAAAAGAGAAATGTAAGTGGAAGATATATTGTTCAGTAGAGAAACCAAAAGGGAAGTGGATGGTAAAAACATATGTCGATGAACATAACCATATGAAGAGTAGCAAAGGTAGGATGTTAAAACAGGGGATAGTGGCGATGCTATTCAAAGATGAAGCAAGAAGAAGGCCGGGTATTAAGTGGACTGACATCAAGGACGAGATCATGATGAGGTATAATTTGTCTGTCTCTAAGTGGATTTGTTCGAAAGCCAGAAGAATAGCTTTGAATATGGTTATAGAAACTCAGAAGGAACAGTTTGCCAAGTTGTGGGATTATGAGGCTGAGCTGAGGCGTTCTAATGAGAATACGATGACAGAGATTGTGACCATTCCTCGTCATGATGGAAAGCTAGTTTTTGATAGATTCTACATTAGTTTTGAAAACCTTAGGAACTCTTGGAAGCGATGTTGTCGACCTATTATTGGTCTTGATGGAGCCTTCATGAAATGGGAGCTTAAAGGTGAGATTTTGGCAGCTGTTGGCCGAGACGCAGATAATAGGATTTATCCTTTTGCGTGGGCTATAGTCAGAGTGGAGGATAACGACTCATGGGCTTGGTTTGTTGATAGATTGAAGACAGAGTTGGGTTTAGGGTTAGGCAATGGATACACAGTGATATCTGACAAACAAAAAGGCTTGATAAATGCTGTTAAAGATCTCCTACCTAATGCAGAGCACATACATTGTGCTAGGCACATATTCGCTAATTGGAAGAAGGTGTATGGGATGATTGAGTATGAAGACTATTTTTGGGCAGTGGCAAGAAGTTCATCTAAAGGTGATTATCAGTATAATATGAGCGCTTTAAAAGCTTTTGATGAAGTTGCATATAAGGACTTGCTGAGAACAGAACCGCATACTTGGTGTAAAGCTTTTTTCAGTTCACAAGCAAGATGTGATGATGTTTGCAACAATCTGTCAGAGAGTTTCAACAGAACAATCAAAGAAGCGCGCAAGTTGCCATTGATTAACATGCTTGAGGAGATAAGGAGGCTTGCCATGTCGCGTATATCTCGGAGGCGTGACATGACAAGGAAGTGTGAAAGCAAGTTTCCACCACACATAATGGAGATTTTTGAGCAAAACCGCACTGACAGTGAGTTATGCAAGGTGCTTAAAAGTAGTGAAAGCTTGTACTAGGTTGTTGAGCAGGATTGTAGCTATGAGGTTTGTCTTCCGTATAAGCATTGTGCATGTAATCAGTGGAATATCACATGAATACCTTGTCGCCATGCCATTCATGTCATAACAGAGCTGAACCGTGATCCAGAGGAGTGAGTGGTATTGCACATTAAGTTGTTTCACATCCTTACTTTGTCTTACATTACTAACTCTCTTAATAATATGATGCAGCTATGTGGATGACTATTACTTGACTTCTAAGTGGCAAGACACTTATAGTGACAACATTAAACCAGTAAATGGCGAGAGATTGTGGGAGAAAACGGGCAAAGATCCGATTCAAGTACCTGATAAAAGAAGAATGCCAGGACGTCCTAAAAATTACGATAGGATTAAGGAGGCACATGAGTCAAAAACTAATCCGACAAAGGCTACTAGAGAAGGAAGAACTGTAACATGCAGCCATTGTAAGCAAACTGGTCATAACAAAGGGACTTGTACTGGAGCAGCTGCGGTGGAAACTGTTACTAAACGAAAAAGAGGAAGGCCTAGAAAGCCTACGGTAATGAGATATATGATTAGTGTATATCATTTGTGTTGTTGAATGAGTGACTGGGTTGTTGATGCATTTACTGCGTTCTTTATTTTGTAATAGGATGATGATCCATGGAGCATTCAAAATGCACCAAAGAAGAGGAGGAATGCTAAAAGCCGATCGACTCCAGCTCCAACGCCTACAGAGAATGCTCAAAGCCAATCAACCCAAAATGCTCAAAGCCAATCAACAGAGAATGCACAAAGCCAATCAACCCAGAATGCTCCAACTTCTACACAGATTGCGCAAAGCCAATCGACAGAGAATGGTCCAATTGGACCAGCTCCTCGTAGCCGTGGTCGTCCACGTGGCCGTGGTCGTGGTCGTACCCGTGAGCTGATACCTAGAGGTTATGGTTGCTACATTTCTCCTTATACTGGTCGAATTTTTGATGTATGGGGATCTTCTGCTACAGATATGAATGGTCCTTTTCCACAACCACGTGAAGACCCTTAGGAACTTTTGAGTTTGGTTTTTGTATGGTGTTTTTAGGTTCATATCTCGGCTCTTCTTTTGGTTAGTGTGTTACTTTTGCTTTTAGTGTATTACTTTTGCTTGAAATTTTCAGAATCTATCTATGGTTTTCTAAACATTGTCGAGTGCCTTTCTTGTGTTTTGATTTTTGGTAGTTTAGTTATGTTCAAATACGATCAAAACAAACATCTAAAGCTCGTAGAACAAAACATAGAATAACAAACATTGAACCAAACAACATTTTCAAGTTTCACAATAGATTAAAACTTCAAACCAAACTCAAACCAAACAACAGAACAACAACTACTACCAAGGACGACAACTAGACCATAATAAACGAACAAGACACAATAACAAGCAAGCACAACTAAATTACTTCTTCACCATCGTCAAGATCATGGCTGTCACAACAATGAATCCTCCCCACGAGATGACAACAAATTGTCGCAGCAGCTTTTCCCTTTCCTTTGATGCCATAGCTTCGTTTTCAAGCTTAATTTTCTCTTCTGAAATCTGCTTCCACACATCCGCCTCCATCACAGTTAAATTCGAATCAACAACTGCTCCACTCAAAACTTTCTCATTCAGAGTTCGAAGAGACTTTTTTAGTGCTTTGATTTCTTGATATTGCCGACGAATCTGATCTCTCGCCTCTATTAAACTCTCCTTCTGCCATCCATATGGTTTTTCCTTATCAGACCATATGAAGAATCCGTGAGCATCGCATTTGTAAAACCTTCTTCCAGGATTATCATCTGTCCATGCTTTCGTCTTCTCCGTCCCTCTGCCGCAGTGGCAAAGAGGCCCCTCCATCTTGTCGTAGCTCCGGTTAAACGAGTTAGCATCCGAGCCGTCGGTGCTTTGACTCCGTTCCATTCTCTACGTTTTCTGATTATGACGATGACTGAGAGAAGAGAAGAGAACTGAAAAGAATCGAGAGAAATTGAGAAACGAGAGGAATTGATAAACGAGAGAGAATAGAAGAAAAGAAGGAGAGAACTAAGGTTTAATAGAATTGGGGGAAAATTTATTTAGGGCGATTTGGGGTTAATTCGATTTGGGGTTACAATTTTGGATTAATAAAATCATCTCTCGTTAAAACAACTTAACACATGTTACAATTTCCGTTTAATTCACTAACGTCGTTTAAATGGCTTCGTCAAACTTTCAAATTTTGAAAGTTTGTGTATTATTATAGCACTCAAAAATAGATTGAATATTTTTTGGAGAGTCTAAAAAGTTTGGGTATTTTATAACCAAACGAAATTAACTTTAGGTATTTTTAAAGTTTTTCCCCAACCAATATCATTCAGTTCTTCTATTCACGAGGTACCTAAGGTACCGTACCTTCTACTTCATTTTCTCTTTCTTAGCTTTATAATGTTTTAATTTTTTTTTGCATCACTATCTTGTTGGGTTTTTGTTTTTGTCTTTAATTATTATTGAATTATATCCTCTATTTGTGTCTAATTAAGCCTAACTTGGATCAAGATCTGTCTGTACAAGATTTGCGTTACATGGCTACCAAGGTTCACGTCGAAAGTAATAATTTATTTCTTATTTTCTTGTTAAAATATTTTCGTTCTTATATAATGAAGATGTTTCATTTTCAAATTTTCTTTAGCCAGTTATTGTGGTTTGAAACGCTTTGTTACTGTATAATTGATTGCTTCAGATCTCTCATGGAGCACTACGGATGATACCTTGAGGCAAGCTTTTTCTGATTACGGTCAAATTCTAGATGGTAAGTCTTTAAGTGGATCACCCACCATTCAAGAAATAGTTTTGGTTTTTATGTTGTTGAGTGTGGTTTTAAGTTTCTCTCATTAGTTGGAGATAAACAAAAAAAAACTTTTCTTTGTTCTTTGTGCAGCAACCGTCATGAGAGACAGAGACACCGGAAGGTCCAGGGGTTTTGGATTTCTCAATTTCTCCAATCAAGATGAAGCTGAAGCTGCAATTTCAGGGATGAATGAACAGGTTTGGATGGCTCCATTAATGGTAAATAGTGTTTATGTATCTATATGGTCAAACTTATGATTGTTTTGGTTTTGAATTTTCAGGAGTTGGATGGTCGTAGAGTGAAAGTGAGGGTTGCTGATGGGACGCATGCAACGCCAACACAAAATCCCTATGGTGGTGGTGGCGGAAATTATATGTAAACTAAAACATAAGTTGAAAACATTCTTGTGTTTTCATGTGTTTGCCGTGTCAGCTATCGTTTCCTATTCGGTGTCCTTGTTAAGATCGATATACTCTTTTCTTTCAAGGGTTTGTTTCTTTCCTGGTTTGTGCTTTGGTTTTTATTTCCTTTTCCAAAATAGTTTCCTCAAGGTCTTGTGATTTGTGTTTATGTGATATTATTAATAAAGAGTCTGAGAGGAGTTTTCTCAAATTTTTATGCCGGTACTCAAAATTCTTTTTTTTTTTTGTCAACTCAACAAACTTAAGATATAATTTCGTGTTTAAGCCCATGATGACATTAGTTTAACAGTACCAAGACCTAATGCCATACGTATTATTATGTCGTATTATATCAGATTAATCAAATATCAGTGGGACGTTTAAAGCCGACCGTGAGTACCGATAAAATGGGCTGCAACTAGATATAATGTTCAAATATCCTTTCCATATCCCATAAGAATTGCATCTAATGCCGCTTCTTGGGTTACTGTGGACCATTTAACCTTTAATCACCGTCCTTCACGTTATGAGCAATTCACGGCATCACGTTTTGTAATTCTTACTCACCAAAGACAAGCTCCGGGTTTTCGACAAATAAATGTAGGGAAAGTTACTCAGATATCATACAAATTAGATGATATGACCAGTTACATACAAATTTTTTTTTTATTACTATCATATTTTCCATACACAGCGTGCCCTTATTACATGTTATAGGAAAAAACGTAATTACAAAGAATGACATTACGTTTTAATTCCACATCAGAAAAAATGCGCCGCCACGTCCGAAATCGCTGACGTGTACTAATAAACTCAGCCGTAAAGCGCTACAGCGGCAATGACGGCTGAGTTACGGTATGTTGCAGCTGATTTAAGGAAAATGGCTGAGTTATGAGCTAACAGCTGACTTACGTGTATAACCCAGCCTGGTGTTTCAGCTGACTTAATGAGATATGTCTGAGGTATGAGAAAACGGCTGACTTACGAACATAACCCAGCCATAAGTTACGGCTAAGTTATAGCCCGATGGTTGATTTGTCAAAATTTGGCTGAGTTATTGTTTCAACACGGCTAAATTAACTTTCTCCGGCAGGCTGACTTATTTCTTCGTTACGGCTGATTTTCGTGTAAGTGTCATAAATCAGCCGTAATGAGCTGGGTTAACGAAAAACTCGGCCTAATTACGACTGATTTAGTAGCGAAAGATAAATTACCACAATAGCATGCTTTGACGGCTGACTTATTAAACGATACGGCTGAGCTAAAGATTTTCAGTTGAATTTGTCAGCCGCTTTTTCGTTTTTTAATTACTATAATAGTATTCATGTTACGACTGACGTAATATTTTGTTTGAGGGTTGGTTTAAGACAATTGATTTACGTGTTCGTTTGGTGGCTTACTTGCCACTTCATCAATTAAAAAATGACGTCCGATGCATATTTCCATGTCATCATCAACAGAGAAATACGAAATGTCGTCTTCCTCTTCCTCGTCGTCGTCATCGTATTTCTCGCCGTTGTTGTTCTTCACATCAACAGAGATATCCAGAATTTAAATTTTGAACATCCAATTCATCATAATCTTCCTCGTTCTTCTTCATTTTCGTTTATCCTTCTCCGATATATGATGGATCCGGTTTCGGTAATTGTAGTTTCTGGTAATTGGGTAAAGAAACACAAATATGTATCTAACACCGACCATAAAACAAACTCAGCCACAAATGCATTGATAAACCATAAATCAGCCGTAAAGCAAATCGTAACTCAGTCGCAACATAAAACAAAATCAACCACCAAATTGAATAGATCTAACAAATCAACCACCATATGTAAATCAACGACGGCGAAAATTAGCCGTAATAAGCATCGATAAAAACCCTTAATATCACCGCGATAATTTTCGGAAAACGATTTAAATCACGTGTATCACATGCAATTAAACGGTTAAATTCAAATAAAAGATTCGAACTTACCGAAGCAAGTTTGTTCGTGAAAAAAGAGAGATTTTTAGCAATGGAAACGAAGAGTCCCCACTCGAGTTCGTGAAAAAGGAGACGAAATGCGACGAAGATAAGAGGAGCGACCGGAAGAGACGATCCTACGGCTGAATTAGGGTTCGACTTCGAAATCGCCGAGAGAGAGAGAGGTTTTTTTTTGTAAATGTTGTTAATGACGTGAATTTTTTTTTTTAATCTTAATGAGGCAGATTAAACTAATTTTTGGTTAATTATTTTTTAATTAAAAAAATCACAAATTAATCAAGGATGTTAATGGTAATTACACAAAAACACAAAATATCTGAGTAATTTTTATAAAATGTATAATATGCTAGTAATATTCCAACCTTTCTATAATATATGAGTAATTCTTTCATAAAGGTATTATAATTACAAACGATGTAAGACATTTTCTTCGAGAGCCTGCGTATGCCTGATGGGGTGTAATTTTTAACTTTAAAAACAATCTTCAAGTGTATAGATAATCCTAGGAAATATTTTAGGATCATCCACATAAACCAAATTTACACTATGAATTTAGAATACTTTATTAAAGTTTTTTTTTTGAAAAGTTGATTTTGGACCAAAATAAAGCTAAGTTTAAATATTATTACTCAAAAAATCTTCAAAAGTCATTAAATCCATTTTTTGACAAAAACTTTATTAGTAAATTGTCATTATTATTTTTATGTCACATAGGCAAAAAAAAAAGTCTACCGAAATACAAAATTATTCCATCTAAATATTGCAGACTTAATTTTAAGTCATAGACCTAATTTCTGGATCATAGATTTATTTTCGGTTCGTAGGTTTATTAAATAGCATGCCAACGGATCCTGAGATAAATCCCATGTATGCATCTGAGCTTGAACCTGAGGATGCTCTAGCCATTTCAAGTAGACTAATGACGCGTGCTAGGACCAGAGAGCTCAAGGAGACTATCCATTCTTTACTTCTACACTTAGAGAATTCAAGAGGAGAAAGAGATGCTTATCAAACCATTCTGGTGTTGATTCAAGCTCGTTGATTTCATCATTTGGGTAAGGTGATCAATTGTGCTCTTTTTCCCTTGACAAGTTTTGTCCCACTGGGTTTTCTTGTCAAGGTTTTTAATGAGGCTTTTGTTCACCTCCTTAACCCCATTTGATGAACCGAAGATCAAGCCCAAGAAGCTTCTGTTCCAGCCGCTTCTTTTATCATTTAAACTTATGTTATTTCTTAGCTTATGATTATGTCTTAAGTGTATTTTTATTTCATGTCTTGGGCGTGTATATAGGGCTTCCCTCTGAAGTTCCCTATATATACTCCTTGTAAACCCTCAGTTTATCTATCTAGCTTTTTATTCTCAAACTCTTTCTAAGAACTATATCAAATCGGTAAATCAAAGGCCTTCTCATTTCCTTTGTGTGACCCATCGATCCATTAGTAAATCTAAGGATTTCCGCAGCCTTAGTGTGACCACAACACTCCATTGTTACTCGAATCCATTCATTCAAACCCATCCAGAAACGTTTCATACTCTACTTGCTTCTAAAGTGACGATTTTGGCAAATGATCTCACAAGGATCATATTAAGTGGTATCAGAGCCACTTTGGAAGCTAAGTACTCTTAGATTTATTGGTTTATGCTTGTTTATCATCCAGATCATGTAGATCTAAGTGTTCTGCGAATTTTTACAATTTTTGTGTCTCTTGGCATTCTTGAAGCGCACGGATCTGAAAAGCTTTTGTGTTTGTGTCACTTGAATCGATCATTTCTGTTGAATCTTTGCAATAGTACTGATAGATCTTGTTATCTGAACATAGATCTGTGTTTACAAAGCAATCTGAATATTATTGGTGTCTCTGCAACTTTCAAAACCGATTTATGCTGAGGAAGAACTTGCTGCAAATTGTTGATTCATATTGTTTAAATGTTTTAATGTTTCTAAATGATAAAATTGGCACCATCTGTTGATGTTGGCACTGGATTTGCTCTGTTGTGGTGAAGAATTGGCTTATTACATTTGCTGCTTGAAATTTTCGTGATTTCTGTTGTTTATGACTCTTGGAATTCTTGTTGAATCACGCCTTGATCTTTTATCTACTGTTATTAAGATTGAATTCGTGTTTATCTGTTGCTGATTGTATACTGGTTTATCATGTTTACTTGAAGAACTTGTAACTGTGTTTTCTATCTTTTCATCTCAGGTTTTATGGCACCTTCAGAGGAAAACAGTGAGAAAAACAATGCTGAGCCAAATAAACTATTGTTTGAAGCTATGATGCTTTTGAGGAAAGAACCAGAACTGATAATAGGCAAGCTCAAAGGCAGAATGAAATGTTCACTGATGTTGCTACTGACCAATACTACCAGAGGAAGAGTGATGCATCCCAAACCAACCAGAGAAGAAATAGGCGCAACAGAACTCAAGAGGATCTGCTAAAAGATAATCTCAAGGGTTTGAAGATCAATATTCCTCCATTCTATGGCAAAACAGATCCTGATGCTTACTTGGAATGGGAAAAGAAGATTGAGTTGGTCTTCAATGTTCAACAATACACAGAGCTTAATAGAGTAAAGATAGCTGCCACAGAATTTCATGATTATGCTTTGAGTTGGTGGGATCAGCTAGTCACGACCAAGAGGAGAAGACAAGAACTACCTGTTGAAACTTGGTCAGAAATGAAAAGTCTCATGAGAAAGAGGTTTATATCTAGTCATTATCACATGGAGCTACATCAAAAGCTGAGAAGGCACACTCAAGGGTCTCGAACTGTAGAAGAATACTTTTAAGAGATGGAGTTGTTGATGCTGCGAGCTGATATAGTAGAAGATCAAGAGGCTACAATGTCACAGTTTCTTGGGGGATTGAATCAGGAGATTCAAGACAGGTTAGAGACTGAGCATTACGTGGAGCTAGAGGATATGTTACACAAAGCTATTCTATTTGAGAAACAGAGTAAAAGAAAGAGATCCTCACGTTCTAGCTATGGTCAGAATTCATCCTACACACGCCCAAGTTACTCCAAAGAAGACAGGAACTTTTCTGCTAAAGAATTCAAACCTACAGCGTATTCAAAGCCTTCTGATACATCTAAAGCTATTACTCCAGTACCTGTAGACTACAAAGTAAAGGCAAAATAAGGTGTTGTGCGTTCCAGAGATGTCAGCTGTTTCAAATGTCATGGAAAAGGACATTATGCAAGTGAATGTTCTAACAAGCGAGTGATGATTCTGTTGGAAAGTGGTGAAGTAGAATTTGCTGATGAGTATCCAGAGACTTCTAGTGAAGATGAGCAAGAACTGGTGCATGTCAAAGGAGACTTGTTAGTAGCCAGAAGAACTCTAAGTATGCAGAACAAGACTCAAGAACAAGAACAAAGAGAAAATCTGTTTCATACAAGATGCCATGTCCAAGGAAAAGTTTGTAGTTTAATCATTTACGGTGGTAGCTGTACAAACGTGGCTAGTGATACAATGGTTAAGAAGCTTGGCTTGAAGACTACAAAGCATCCATGCCCTTATAAGCTTCAGTGGCTTAATGCTAGTGGTGAAATGAGTGTAAGCAAGCAGGTTTTGGTATCTATGTCCATTGGCAAGTATGAGGACGAGATTCTCTGTGATGTTCTGCCTATGGAGGCAAGTCATATACTGCTAGGACGTCCTTGGCAATCAGACATAAAGGTTCTACATGATGGTTTCACAAATCGCCATACTTTTGAGTATAAAGGAAAGAAGACTACACTGGTTCCTATGACTCCACATGAGGTTTATCTTGATCAGAAGAAGGACTCTTCTCAGTCTAAACGTCCAAATTTCTTTGCTAAGTCCAGTGAAGTTAAGAAAGCCCTCTACTCTAATCAATCTATGCTTCTGTTTATTTACAAAGAGTCATTGCTTAATCTGTCTAACCTTACACCGGTGCTGCCGAGTGAAATGACTAATCTCTTGCAGGAATACAGTGATGTTTTCCCTGAAGAAACTCCACAAGGCTTGCCACCGATCAGAGGGATTGAGCATCAGATTGATTTTGTACCAGGATCTTCTCTTCCAAATAGACCAGCTTATAAAACTAATCATGTGGGAACAAAAGAACTTCAAGAACAGATTAGTAAGCTGATGAAGAAGGGTCATATTCGTGAGAGTATGAGTCCATGTGCTGTGCCAGTCTTGCTTGTGCCAAAGAAAGATGGAAGCTGCCGAATGTGTGTTGATTGTAGAGCAATCAACAATATTACAGTGAAGTATCGCCACCCTATTCCTAGATTAGATGATGAATTGCATGGTTCTTGCATATTTTCTAAGATTGATCTTAAAAGTGGTTATCACCAGATTAGGATGAAGGAGGGTGATGGGTGGAAAACTGCATTTAAGACTAAGCATGGTTTATATGAGTGGTTAGTCATGCCTTTCGGATTGACTAATGCGCCTAGTACCTTTATGCGTTTAATGAATCATGTGCTTAGAGTTTATATAGGCTTGTTTGTTGTTGTTTATTTCGATGACATTCTCATATACAGCAAGAGTCTAGGTGAGCATATTGATCATGTTAAAATGGTGCTAGAAACGCTTAGGAAAGAAGCTTTGTTTGCAAACTTTAAGAAATGTACCTTTTGCACAGATAATGTGGTTTTTCTAGGCTTTGTTGTGAGTGCAGATGGGATCAAAGTGGATGCAGAGAAGGTGAAAGCAATCAAAGAATGGCCAAGTCCTAAGACAGTAGGAGAAGTCCGAAGCTTTCATGGCCTTGCTGGCTTCTACAGGCGCTTTGTAAAGGATTTCAGCACTATAGCAACCCCTTTAACCGAAGCCATCAAGAAGGATGTGGGATTCAAATGGGAGAAAGCTCAGGAGACAACATTTCAATGCCTAAAAGAGAAGCTTATTCATGCTCCTGTTTTATCTTTACCTAATTTTGTAAAGACCTTTGAGATTGAATGTGATGCTTCTGGTGTAGGAATTGGAGCAGTTTTGATGCAAGATAAGAAGCCCATTGCGTTCTTCAGTGAAAAGCTTGGAGGAGCAACTCTCAACTATCCAACTTATGACAAGGAGCTGTACGCCTTGGTTAGAGCTCTCCAAACGTGGCAACACTATCTCTGGCCAAAGGAATTTGTTATTCACACAGACCATGAGTCTTTAAAACACTTGAAAGGTCAGCAGAAACTCAACAAAAGACATGCCAGGTGGGTTGAGTTCATAGAAACATTTCCCTATGTCATCAAGTACAAAAAAGGTAAGGATAATGTAGTAGCCGATGCATTATCCAGAAGGTACACTCTACTCTCTACTCTTGATGCTAGACTATTGGGATTTGAACAGATTAAAGAACTTTATCCTACTGATTCTGACTTTCAAGAAATCTATAAATCTTGCGATAAGTTTGCTTCTGATAATTATTTTAAACAAGATGGATTTCTTTTTTTATAAAAATAGGCTGTGTATTCCTAATTGTTCTCTTCGAGATTTGTTTACTAGGGAAGCACATGGAGGAGCCTTAATGGGTCATTTTGGCGTTGCTAAAACTCTAGAAGTGATGAAAGCTCATTTTCATTGGCCACACATGAGACGTGATGTTGAAAGAATCTGCAACAGGTGTAGTGTTTGTAAACATGCCAAATCTAAGGTCCAGCCTCACGGTTTGTATACACCTCTTCCTATTCCTACTCATCCTTGGAATGATATATCTATGGATTTTGTGATGGGATTTCCTAGAACTATGACAGGTAATGATTCTATATTTGTTGTGGTTGATAGGTTCTCTAAAATGGCGCATTTCATTGCTTGCAATAAGACTGATGATGCATTGCATGTGTCTAATTTGTTCTTTAAAGATATTGTGTGTTTACATGGCATGCCTAAGTCTATTGTTTCTGATAGAGATACTAAGTTCCTTAGCTATTTTTGTAAAACATTATGGTCTAAGCTAGGAACTAAGCTTCTGTTTTCTACTACTTGTCATCCTCAGACTGATGGTCAGACTGAAGTAGTTAATATAACTCTTGGTACTCTCTTGCGTGCATTAGTTAAGAAAAATCTTAAGAGTTGGGAAGATTGTTTGCCTCACTTAGAGTTTGCATATAATCATGCTGTTCATTCTGC
>JAHZTW010000002.1:37060238-37184334 GCA_020283515.1 Alliaria petiolata | reverse complement strand
CACTTGCAGCTTAGGGTCCTACAAATTCAAAGCTCGACGAGTCCCCAAAGAAATCCTCCAATCTCGGACGACTATTTAGACCCCATCAAGCTTTTGGCGCCGTTGCCGGGGAGGTTGCGTTTCGTTGTACAAAGCAAAGGTAAGAATCACAACTCAAAGACATTCTTTTTCTCTAACTTTTAGATTTCTTTCTATGAGTTTCAGGAACTACCATACTATGGAGCACGTAAGGAGCGATCCTTACATGCCCCCGAACTCACGCCCGCCTGCAGAACTCCTGCACCATTAACGGAGACCACCGCCGACGCTGCTACCACACGAGCGCTTCACGCCTCGCCCACAAGGAGGATTCCCACCTCCTATCGTCCACAGCAGCGAAAGTCTCCATCCCCAGATGCCACCTCCTGCCCAGAACGATCAAAGAATCACACCTGCTCCCTTATATCAGCAAGTGGAGAACCTTATCGAGACGATAACAGTGATGACTGATTATCAAACTAAGTCTGAGAGATCTTTACACACCCGGATGGACTCTATCCATGGCGAAATCTTCCACAAGCTCCAGGAAGTCCCCAACAACGTGAAGGTACTGGAGAACCGAACCTTTGGCAACATCAACAAACTATCCAGAACCTCCGAAGACCTGGCGGATCACAGAAGGGTCCTAAACCGCGGGTTAGGCGATGTTCGCGCCCTGAAATATGAATTCGAGGAAACTCGCGGGACCACCTACAACATCATGGGCCGAATGGAGAAGGACATCCAGGAGGTGGAACGAGCCCAACACAAGGCTAAATCACAAGTCGAGGACCTGAGAGACGAAGTTCAGAACATGGTAAAGGCTCAAAAGAAGGACGAAGCCACCTTAGCAAGACTGTCCAAGGAACAGAGGCGGCTCGACGGGCTCGTCAATAAGCTTATAGGAGAAAGGGGAGAACACAAAGCCCCATCCGTTGGGGTCGAGAAAGCACCTTCCTACTTCATCCAGCCTCACCCCTCGAGCGAACCTGCCCCTCAGGAAGAGTCACCCGAACCTGCTGAAGACAGTCTTACCACAGACATCATCACCAGCGTGGAGAGACCTCTTGCCCTGCATATCAAGAGGGAAAGGTTAGTAGAGTTCCACAAGAAGGTGGAAAGAATCCCAGTAAACATAGGATTCGATGAAGCATGGGAAAGCTATGGCTTAAAAGAATACTTTGAGGACAGCCTAGAGAGCAGGAACGAGATCAAAGTTCACCTTGGTCAAGCCAGACGATCATTCACCACCGCCAGGGCAGCCAACTTCTCCCGCGCTGAGAAATACGAGAGCTACACCAATAGGATCGCTTGAGAGAACCTCGACGAGTTCAACAAGGTATTCTGAAGCCTTCCATCGGATATTTCTTTCGTTGAAGCATGTACAGAGCATCTTATTGGGCACTATTTCTGTGAAAGCAACGAGACCATGTTGGAGATACAAGATCTCTTCACGCGAGCAAGGTCAGGAAGGCTACTCCACACCTTACACAAGACGAGGAACCTTGGTCGATTTCTCGTCAAGTGCAAAATTAAGGGAAACAAAGTCGAGGCGTTGTGTGACCCATGGTCGACTATCAGCATACTACCTAGCTACATGGTGCGGGAGCTCGGGATCAGGCATTCCAACACGACAGAAGTGATGATTGGATTGGCGGACCAATCCTTTACAACCCCGAGAGGAGTCATTTATGATCTCCCGGTCATCATTGACAATTGTAGGATCCCGGTAGACTTCTACATAGTCAAAACTCGCCAAGAAGAAGCTGCACCTCTCATCTTAGGATGGCCTTTCTTAGCCACTGCAGGAGCCAGCATGGATTGGCCAAACAGGCGAGTTTCGTTCGCCAACATTGACGGGAAGAAGTTTTATCCCGCGGTACCTTACACCATGGAGAAACATCTTCTTGAGAAGGATGAAGATGGTATCATGGAGAGACTTAAGGAGCCCTTATCAGAAGAGGCCGCGCAGAAGGCAAAGAGACCTTGCCTAAGGTCGAACTCCACCTCCAACTAAGCTCCCAAACTACCAAAGTCTAGCTAAAAGACTTTAAACAAGAGCGGCTCAATGGGAGACAACCCATTTTAGGTATTCTCTTTCTCACCTCTTTAAGCATACTAATCTTTAGTTTTGGTTTCTTCTTAGTTTACAGCATTTACATAAACCCCAAAAGCACAAAAAATCAGCAAAATCAGAAAAGACCAAAAACATGAAGAAGGAGACCCGAAGAACACTCACCGGGCGACAAACCGCCTGTGGGCCGGCCAGAAGGAGCCTGGCCGCGCCACGAGCCAACGATGGCGCGGAGGCAAGATGCTCGGCCGCGGCCGCGACAACCCGTCGCGCGGCCGGCCGTCCTCTGCGGACTTCTCCATCCGAACTTCACCAAACCGGATCTCCTTCAACCTGTTTCAAGCCTTTCAAGTTTCCTCCTTGATTCAATGGCTTGAACACGTCCTAAAGACCGCAAAGATCACTTCCACAACCTCGTCATGTTGCTGTTGCATCAAAGACGACGAGACAAGGCGAGACTCCATCCAAGTCAAGTTTAGCCAATGACCCATCTCTCTACTTACTTCGTCCAGCACGTTCAACGGACCTGTATCCACGAAGACGAAGAAGTACACCACGGTTCTAGAGGAAGAAAACCGTAGTGCAAGCTCCAGAAGGTAGAAGATGCAACTTCCTTCACCAAACCGCGATGAGGAAAGTTCCCGAAGACTAGCTTCTCTCTTCCACGACTGCGACCTTTACCAAAGCTAAGTAAGGATTTCATATGGCATTGAAGTTCAAACTAGCAACACCTGTCTTCCGTGATCCCGAACAGATCACTGGATAGGCCAGCATAGACCCAAACTTCAAGTCAAGTTTCTGAGGTGACGTAATCTTCAAGGCGCAAGGACGGAAGATTTTCCATCTCTCATTCACGGTGTTATCAAAGGTCAAGGAACCAAGACGAGTACTCGACAACCGGAGTACCTGTTCTTCTCAACAAAGGCGATCCAATCGCCCCCACCAAACGCCTACCACCACCACCATCCGAAGCAAGGAAGCTCAACCACACAATACATTTCCTTCCGAGCTAAGTTTTCGATTTCTTTTGTTCAATTAAATCGACTATAAGCAGGGACATAAGGAGAATGATCAAAGTCCTTAGCTCACTCATACCACACGCCCATCCACCCACACCAAACCCAACGCCACTTTCAAGTAAGTCTTCACAAGCTTGTACTTGAATTTACCTATCTTTTTCACCTTAACTCGATTTAAACAAACTGGGGACAGTTTGATTTGAGTCTGGGGGGTTTTCTTATATTACTAACTATGATTTTATTTGATGAGTCTTATGCATACTTACATCATTTATCGAGTCGTTTTATAGAGTCAAAACTTTTTTTTCTTTTTAGTCGGAAACTATGAACTTTGCTAGGTACAAGTCGTTTCGAAACAAGGAACCTTAATGACCATTCTCACGGTTTTAGAAGCAAGGTTTACTAAGTTGAACACTGCGAGTGGATCGTTCCAACGGAGAAATTTCTAATCTCTAGAGTACTCGAAGAATCTTGCGTTGACTCCGCACCTAATGAATCAGAATTTCTCGTCAAAACTTTGCTCCTCTTTTAGACTCTAGTATGACTAAGTAGATGCAATGAAATCTCTCCTTGATCTTCCCTTGTTATAGAAAAGAAAAAAAAAATAGAAAGAAAAGTCTTAGTTTGAGAATGGCAACCCGAGTTCCTCAAAGGACCATGACGGTTCGCAGAAATCATGAAAGCTTCGAAGAAGTGATCATTCTCAAGTTAAGAAATAGAAAAAATATATAGAATAAAGAAGTCGATAGAAAAAATAAAATGATACCCTAGAAAAGTAGGGAGAAATCGACTAAGGGAAGAGAAAATAGGAGAGTTGTGTCTGAATTGTCTTTGTCTAGATGTTTGGGAGAGAAGAGTATAGTGTCTCGTCGACCAATACTCCCTCGATAGAGACCGCAAGCCTAAATGAATAAAGGGGTCAACAAGAGAGAACTCGAAATACTCAAAGGGACCATGAAGCGTATCCGGGAAGGATGAAAAGCTCAAGGTAACTAGACCCAAACGCCTTGAAGCTGAATCCCGAGTTATGTGGCTCAAACAGGTCGATTGCTAGACTTGATGAGTTCCCAAGTATTGGTGAGTTTCCACGATTTCAAACCTCTTTTTCTTACTTAGATTTCTGTTTTGTTTGAGGACAAACAAAGTTTAAGTCTGGGGGAGTTGATAACATGCATATTTTACCCGTTTTTACTATCATAAGTGAGTGCTTTAATAAGCATTTCACTAAGGTTTTGATGCATAAACACTAGATTTCGAGTATTTGGTTGTTCAAGACTCTTTTCAGGTAATCTTAGCAAAAGACGCATATTTTGGAGCAAAATGGACAATTCCGGAAACAGTGCCCGAGGACAGAAGTTCAACACCAAATGAAGGCCTTCCCACCACGAGATCAAGCTCATATTTGGAGACAAGGTAGCCTTATCAGCTGTCTTTCACCTCGAAGTGGTTTGAGAGCAATCCCACGGTTGGATCTCAAGTTATGAAGGAAGCAAGAAGGTCCGTCAAGCACCCGGAAGGACGAGCTGGCCGCGCCACGGCCGAACCAGACGACCAGTGGCCGCGCCACGGCCAGTCGCTCGCGCGGCCAGGCCACTCACGGATTCCCGAGCCCATTTGAAGCCCAACTTAAACCCGCAGCCGTCTTATGCAAGCCAAGACCTAATCCACGACCTAGGGCACTTGAAGACCTATATATACTCGACCTTTAGGGTTTTTTAGGGCATCACCACTTAGCATCACGAAATTCTCTTGTTACAAACTTCTCTTGGCGGCCGCGAATCTTTGATTCGTGGTTTCCACTTTGTTCTTTGAGGGAGATTGATTTGTTCTTGAACCCTCTTTTATTTTAATCGATTTATACAAGTTATGCATTCATCAATCACGTTTTCTACTTCTTCTTTTATGTCTGAGTAGTTTACTTTCGTTGGGTGTTCTTTAAGGGGATCTATGGGGAATTTCATTAACTGTTGTTGAACCGATTGTTTAGGCCGAAGATTAGGATTTTCTGTCTCACCTTATTCGTTCTTATTGCATGAGTCTGGCGTCATGAACTATATTCTGATCGCAGGGTCTTGAGAACGACGAATGTCCTGAATCTCAGATCTAGACCAAAATAGGGTAGAGAGCATCCTTTAAAAGATGTCTGAATGTTTATTGTCCCGATCCTATTGCGTGTTCGTCTAGGACGCAGGATATGAAAGTATACCTGTGGAATGGAAGTTCGCAGATCGACCTAGTTTGATAAAGTTAGGTTGTTAAAACCAGTGAATCAGTTTGGGGAAAATCGCCTAGTCTCGCTTGCTTAACTTTTGTGTGTTTGATTTCTAGTTAGAACCCCATAGATTTCCCGAGAAGATTCCCAACGTGTTCGCCCCATCTGCTTTTACATCGAGATTTACGCACTTCAATATTTACTTTTCCTGCACTGCTTGCTTGATTTCCTTTTTACAAGTTCTTAAGTTTGATTTCCTTTTCCCGTTGGTCATAGAAGAGATTGACAACCTCCTCTATATAAGACGTGATACTGCTTTCTTTATTTTCTGCAAAAACCGTGACACTTACCCCCAAACCCCAATTCTCTGCGTCTTTGGTTGCCCTGATTCTTCTGTTTTGCAGTTGACCTCCTCCCTGTGGATCGATACCCTAAGTACTACAACGCACGCTGTGCACTTGCAGCTTAGGGTCCTACAAATTCAAAGCTCGACGAGTCCCCAAAGAAATCCTCCAATCTCGGATGACTATTTAGACCCCATCAAGAAGCTACGGTCAACCACCATCAAACAACACATATCATAACAAAAGTACCTAATCAGAACATCCAGTAAAGCATAAGCAATCAACAAAGACTATGGCTCAACCACACTCGGTCTACACGTGATCTGCGCCACCCTCATGGTGCCTCAACGCGATCACGCCCCTATACCCCACAATGTCTACACGTGACCCGCGCAACCCTCATGGTGTCTCAATGCGTTCACGCCACTATACGGAAATCAGTGTCCGCAACAATATCTTTGGGCTCGCTGCCAGCGATGGATCCAACGCCACCTCGATCGGTACCCGTGTGATTCAACAAGAAAGACGATGCAACCCTGCTTAAAAATCGCCATCCAAACAGGCCTTACACCGACCTTACACACAAGCCCCAAGCCTCATCCTAAAACTCATACTTTCCAACCCGCACATGGCATATCCCCATGAAATACACACACCCGCAAAAAATCCTCAAACATCACATAATCATATTCGTTCTCAACAACCTAAGCATAGAAAACTAGGTGTATCACACATCAACCATCAGTATAGTATATATATATATATATATATGTATTTATATAAATATTACGTATGTATATAGATCACAACAACCTACATGTATGCTTATAGATACACATAGGCATGAATGAACTCTCTATACACTTCTACCATGATATGCAGTGTAAGAGGAATTGATAGGAACTACCCTCACCTTAGCAAAATGCGGATGACTACGGTTCTGAATTCTGGATGCTTGAACGGAAGGTAAAACTGTAATCAACACGGAAAATCGAGTGAGAATGGTCTTTGAACGACGGAAAACGGATAACTGCGAATCGGTCAAAGTCAACGGCCAAAGTCAACGATAAGGTCAAACTCAACGGTTAAATTGGTCAAACCCGGTTATTCTAAACCTGAACCAAACAAGGGCGGCGGCTCCGACGGCGGCGGAATGCGGCTCAAACGGCTTCGGCGGCGACGGAGAGCGGCTTCGACGGCGGCGGACGGCGGCTCTAGCGGCGCGTGGACGGCGCAGGTGGAGACGATGGCGCGTAAATCACATGTGCCAAACTTCGGAAGGTGCATGCGGGTACATCCGGTGGAGGATCGGGCTGATTTTGGTGGATGCGGCTTCGTCTCGTCGTCTAAAAGCTGATGGTCGCCTCGGACTTGTGAAACTAGAAGCGTACAAGGATTTAAAGAGGAGAAAAGCTTTGATGTGGTACTTAAGAGGATAAGAAGATTGGTGTGAGGATTAAGAAGAGGTGGAGATGAGTATTTATAAGAAAGAAAGTGTGAGAGGTTTAGTGCTGAGTGGTTTGAGTGGAAGAAATAATGGTGTTTAGTGGAAGAATTAATGGTAGGATTAATGGTGAATTGTGTTTAGAGGTGGGGAGAGGAAAATGGAGTTGGTGATGAATAATTGGGGTTGTTACATTTCATCAAGGTCGTAAGATTCAGAACCAATGATGCATGTGCATAGATTTCCGAAATGAGGATCGTCCAATCCCATTATGAACTGATGCGTCTTTTGCTCCTCACATTCTGTCTCAATCTTGTGTGAAGCTCCACGCGTACAATCAGGAAGTGGTTTGTACATGTCAAGCTCTTCCCACATAGCAGATAGACAACCAAAGTTTGCAGGACGCTCTCACCATCTTGACGACATGTGTTAATGTGTGATTTGAGTCTTCAGATGGTGGACACGAACTTTGTTGGCCACAGAAAATCGTTTCTTCATAAATATCTACAAAAGTGAAGACGAAAATATGTATATATACCAGATTATTTATACTTCGCGTATACATAAAATTTATAATTTAATATTTTATAATTCATAAAAAATGGTAAAAAAATAAATCACTCGTTAAAGTAAATAAAATAAGATCGAAAACGACAATACAATTATTTTATTATTTTTATTTTTCTTATATTTTCTTACTATTATTTGTTTTCAATTAAAATTTGTTATTTATTTTCAAATATTTATTTTTCTAATTTTATTTTAATTATTGTTACTTTAACTACTCAAATATCTTTTTTCAAAATCTTGACGAATTGATTCTTATATTTATATGAATAATAATATTTATTATTTTTAATCGTATTTGAATTTTTTCAGGGTCAATAAATAAAATTAATTTCTGGTTCTTTTCATTATTTTATCTAATTGTAAAAATAGTTTTACACGTGTTAAATTGTGATCAATTGACTGGTACATATTGCGTTCATGTTAAGAATTTGTTATTTTTTTGAGTGATTAATTATACTAATTTTCTTTGTAAAATTAATAATTAATTGTATACTTTTCTTAATTTAATTGTAGAATGAATGAAAATCTTATTTACCTTCTTCTAAGAAAAAAAATTTAAAAAAAAATTAAATCATATACTTATTATATATTTCTTTTTCTGTTTTCTGTAATGAATTTGTAATTTTACCTTCTTATGTAAACATTATGTAAAAAAATGAAGTTAAGGATTTTTTTTTTTTTTGATGTTACCATTATATTAATCTAATTTGTAAAAGTTTTTATACGTATTAAAATCTTATCAATAGATCTGACATGTGTTACGATCGAATTAATTATTTTTAATTTTCAGAAAAATGAAATTTCCTTTTTAATTTGTTTCAGTTATTTTTTAATCATTTATTATAATTATATCTTCTTTATATTTAGTTTTTTAAATTTAAGTTGTTAAAATTTTTAATACATGTAGAAATCTAATTGATAGACTTAACACGTGCTGCAATTATATTGATTTATGAAACATCAAATTTTATATAATAACATATAATATTTGAATTATTTCAATATTTTTTTGTTAAATTTTGAAGCATCAGAAGCAACCGCGTTTGACGCGTTGTAAATTAATTTATAATTCAGATGTTTCCACTGATTGATTTTAAATCAGATGAGAGCTGCTGTAAAAAAAAAAAAGAAACAGTTGAGACCTGAAAATAATATTCAAGATACTGAACCCAATAAGCCTCCATTTAAACCTTCCCACATGGCTCCATTCTCCTTCCAATATCATTCAGTTCTTCTATTCACGAGGTAACTTCTACTTCATTTTCTCCTTCTTAGCTTTATAATGTTTTGGTTTTTCTTTTTGTCTTTAATTAATACTGAATTTTATCCCCTATTTTTTGTTTCTAATTAAGCCTAACTTGGATCAAGATCTGTCATTCTGTCTGTTCAAGATTTGCGTTACATGGCTTCCAAAGTTTACGTCGGAAGTAATAACTTCTTTCTTATATAATGAAGATGTTTCCTTTTCAAAATTTCTTTAGCCAGGTATTGTGATTTGAAACGCTTTGTTACTGTATATTTGATTGCTTCAGATCTCTCATGGAACACTACGGATGATACCTTGAGCCAAGCTTTTTCTGATTACGGTCAAGTTCTAGAGAGTAAGTCTTTAACTGGATCACCCACCATTCAAGAAATTGTTTTGTTTTTATGTTGTTGAGTGTGGTTTTGAGTTTCTCATTAGTTGGAGATAAACAAAATAAGTTTTCTTTGTTCTTTGTGCAGCAATTGTCATGAGAGACAGAGACACCGGAAGGTCCAGGGGTTATGGATTTGTCACCTTCTCAACTCAAGATGAAGCTGAAGCTGCGATTTCAGGGATGAATGAACAGGTTTGGATGGCTCCATATATGGTAAATAGTGTTTATGTATCTATATGATCAAACTTATGATTTATTTAATTTCGTTTCGAATGTTCAGGAGTTGGATGGTCGTAGAGTGAAAGTGAATCTTGCTAATGTGCGAAGCGGATATATAACACAAGATCCCTCTGGTGGTGGCGGAAATTATGTGTAAACTAAAACATAAGTTGAAAACATTTTTGTGCTTTCATGTGTTTGTCGTGTCAGCTTTCGTTTCCTATTCGGTTTCCTTGTTAAGATACTCTTTTCTTTCAAGGGTTTGTTTCCTGGTTTGTGCTTTGGTTTTCATTTCCTTTTCCTAAGAAGTTTCCTCGCTATAACTATAAGGTGTTGTGATTTGTGTTTATGAGATATCTTATTTTATTATATAAAGTTTGATGTTTTAAAGTTGGTAATTAACATTATTACTATAGTATTAAATTTATTAATCAAATTTTCACATGTTTAAAATTTTTTACCAATTAGATTTTGACATGTATAAATAGTTATTAACAAAAAAAAAATTATATATATATATAAAGTATATTAATTCTCCTTTATTTAGTCAATAAGACTAAAAATTAAAATCAAGAAACAATTGAGAATGTAAATTTATAAGATGAAAAACTGAAAAAGAGAAACCAAAAAAATAACTGAAAATGTAAAATTTATATTTGTATCTTTCACAACAAAATAAACATTTATACTTTGAATATCATTTCTTTAGGTTTACCATTATGTTACGTGAAAAAGTTTGCAAAATTGATGTTTAAAATAAATTTATAGTGAAAGTTTCACATGTTACGTAGTAAAACTTGTAGAAAGATGATATGCAGATTTAAAAAGAGATAAAAAAAATATTCAAATATGATTAAAAAAAATTAATATGTCTCCGGAGAGTAATAAGGACAACGAGGGATGCATATGATCAAGAAATATGTCTCTGTAGGGTTGGCAAGTAATCAAAGAATGCGGTAAGCAAGGACCCGAGTAGATGCATATGATCAAGATATATGTTCCCAGAGGGTTGGCAAACAATCAAGGAATGCGGTAAGCAAGGACCTCGAGGGGATGCATATGATCAAGAAATATGTCCCCACACTGTAGTTCGCATGACAGATCAGTGATGAGAGATGCATGACTATAGTGAGAATGCTTTAACGTGGGTTTCTGTTAAAAGTGGTCTACATGTCATGATTCAATTAGTACGGCCATTGAGGATTTAAGGGTTCCCATGTTTTCAAACTTTTTTTCCAAAATATCTGTTTGTTTTGCTTAGGACAAACAAAGGTTATTATATTCTATATTTTGCTACTTTTTAATATGATTTTCATAAGATTTAGTAAAGAAATGATTTGATTTTTCCTTAAAATTATTATTATGAACTAGCTTAAACGACTAATTATGCTATAACCTCTGAAAGCTGAGTTATAAAGCTTTGTGAATGCAAAACCGAACCTGATTTTATTGCTTATCTTACTACGTAATTATCTGCGAAAATGGAATAGTTAAATTGTTTAGATATAGGTATTAGATTCTGCGAAAGTAGGTCTCTTACATAACAGAGTTTCGAGTTCTAGAACTAGTCTGATCGATTTTTATTTATCATTAAATTATTATGTTCAATTGATCTATGAATCTCAGCGAATACCTTATGACCCAGTATTTCGTTAACTGCTTACACACATCGATTTTCTTGCTTAGTTTAAATTTTTAGTTTCGTTTCAAACTCACCAACCCCCCCCCCCCCCACACGTTTTTATTATCTTGATTTTTCATTAGAAATATTTGTTGCGTAACAATTTAGTCCTTGTGGATTCGATAACCATTTATACTAGCGCGTTTACTGTGCACTTGCAAGAAAACTCACTAATTAAAACTCTGAGCACATCACTTGCATACAAATATATCAAAATGAAGCTCCCAATAGGATGATTGCACAATGGGTCTGCTGATAAGTAATTCTTTGATCTTGTTGAATGCAAACAAATTAGTAATCATCATTAAACTTAAAGGACACGTCCTTGCATAGAAGTTGAATGAGAAGTCAAACAATCTTTGAGAAATCATTGATGAATTTCCTATAGAAGCCGGCATGCTCCAAAAAACAGCGCCGATATCATATGACCTAGAATGATATGACCCCATCTCAAATTGTACCTTTTGAGAATCGAACCCCAAAACTCTTTGGAGTATAAGCCTTAATGAACATTTGGTCAACCACTAAACCAACTCTTTGGAATATAAGCTTTAATGAATATTTGGTCAACCACTAAATCAAAGAGCTTCCAGTGCTAATATTTATTTTGTAAACCATTTTATATATTCGCAATTGGTCAATAAAAACAAGCATCAAATCAGGAAAAACAGGCTCAAGGATTGTGTCACACTGACACAACTATAATTAGCAAATCAAAACTGGAACCACCCAATGTCCCGAGTCAAACTCCCCATGTCCCACCCAAAAGAATCCAAGTGTCTTCCTCACATAGTTCTTCAACTCCTATACATTTTTCAGTTCCCTTATATATACTTAAATTCCTCAACAGAAACTAATTAACAAACTCATCCCATTATCAATCTCAACAGAAAGAAGAGCTCTTAAATATGACAAGCTTCGGAGCCGTCGCAGCTAATCTCCGCAGGGGACTCGTCACAAGATCCACTCCGAGAGTTCTTGCTTCTGTCCCAACAAGACTCATTCATGTAATCTATTTTTTTGTATGATGATCAGATATCAATATACGTGTAATTAATCTTTATGACCTTTAATTCTTTGAATAAATGACCAAAGGGGAGTACGAGGACAGAAGCCTCCGTATGTGACAAAGCCACCGAGGCTCAACAAAAGGTATATAAAAGCATTTTGTTTATTTTACAAAATTTTACTTCAGGTTTCATATATAGGAAAAATGAATTAAAAACAACTTAGGTCTCAGTTGATTTAAACATCAATTCTTAAGTTTGTATTTGCTTAACATGTAAAAGAAATTCCAGATTGATTTTTGAATACATTTAGAAAATATAATTATAAATATTTTATTAATATAATTTTCCGTTTGCGTCTGACTTTGCGTTTAGAACTACCAAATAGTTAAAGCAAGCACATTGGTAAGTTGTGCTTGAGGGTATCTCAACATTAAAATAATGAAAAAAATTGGAAAAGGAGGAAAGAGAGTGAGGATTGAGGACCTCAACAAAAAAAGATAAGATACTCCTAATAGTATGTGTTAATTTATGATTGTTTACACTTTCTTTTTAATTTAAAATTTAGATATTTAATTAAACTATATTAATTTTATATTGGTAAAATACTCTGAAGCAACCATTGGGCATGCTCTTAAAGGTTCAAAAAATTGTGAGTGAGGTCAATTAGAAAAATATACACGGAAACGTAGAATCATCTTAATGTTCATACAACAACAAAAAAAAGGCAGAGAGAATTATGTGATTTTATTTCTATCTATTATTTAAAAATGATTTAAATGATTCATATAACCAAATTTAATCGGACGATGTAGGTGGCCAAGAAGGCGGACGAAGGAGCACAGACGATCTCCGATGTGGCGGGTAACTTGAAGGATAAGGCGAAGAACACTGCAGAGGAGGCCTGGGATAAGGTAAAGGACACAACGGAGAAGATCAAAGATACCGTGACAGGAAAAACCGAGGAAACCAAGGAGTCCATTAAAGCCAAAGCCAAGACAGTCGAGCAAAGCATGAACACCAAGAACCTCAAATAATAAACATACTATCGACTTCAAATTTTCACTATATGAAATAAGATGTTATTTACCTAATGAAGTTTGTTTGAATCTGTTTACATGCAATTCTGGTTTGTATTATGAAAATGTCTTACTTTATTAGGTAAGAATAAATCTGGTTATAGATCATCTGGAAACTCATGTTTGGTATTTTCTTATAAGATTGATTTGATATATTCGTACAATAAAAAAAAGGAAAAATTGAAATAAAAGAACACTTTTACCGTGTTTTGGAAAACTATACCTTTGACTCTAAATTTTGGAGAACTATACCTTATATTAATGTTAATCCTAATTTACTCCTAATAATAAAAATATAAAACTACAAATATATATATATATATATATATATATATATATATATATATATTAGAATTATTTAATTTTGTGTTAATTGATAAAATTTTAAATCATTTATAAAAATAAATTAAGTCATATTAGAATTATATATTATAAGAAAATATATATATCGGTAGATTTTTTGATCTCTAGCTGTTCATCATAACGTCCCTTTCTATTACATAAGTTACCGTCTTCTTTTTGTCAATTTTGAGTCGGAAAAAATTATTCCTCTCACTTAAAACTTGGTATTTAATTGATTTTATTAGTTAATTAGATGTTAGGAGTACCATATATGTTAGTTTATTGCTTCAATTCGTGGATTTGACACTTTTGATGATTTAGGGTTCATGACAAAATTGGGAATTTTGATATCTCTTTGATTATAAAATTGGTTTCTGTTTTTCTTTTTTTTGAGAAATTTGAAATATTGTTTTCTGGTTTTTGGATGCAATGAACATTACTGATCTTTTTGGCTTTGTTTGAGATGTGATGAACTCAAAATATTGTATAGATGATTGAATTGAGTATAATTAAGATAAAAAAAAAGATTGATATGGGAAAGACATGAAAAAATAAAGGAAAGACGATGAAAAAGACAAAATATATTGCATAACATATGATATAGATATTTATGATATCTTATTTCCTTTTACGATACACATCATTTTAAATTTCGTAGAATACATATTCTAAAAATTTTAGAACATGTACAAAGTGCACAATACGTATTCTAAACTTCATAGAACATTGATGAAGTTTAGAAGACATATTCTAAAATTCTTAGAACATGTACAAAGTGCAGAATATGTATTCTAAACTTTGTAGAACATGTACAAAGTGCAGAATATGTATTATAAACTTCATAGAACATTTATGAAGTTTAGAAGACGTATTCTAAAATTCTTAGAACATAAAAAAATATTTTTTTTTTTATTTTTTTTCAAAAACTTAAGATCAAGAATTTTTAATTATGATGTTTTTGATTTTTCTATATTTTATTTGTTATTAAAATATATATTTTTAATATTTTTAAAAGTTTATATTAATTTATTAAGATTAATTTAGTCAAAATATGGACAAAATATTTAAAGGTATAGTTTCCCAAACCCTTAGTAAAAGTATCTTTTTTTTCAATTTCCCCATAAAAAAATAGGATCAATTGCCCACGAGAATTGATGATGCATTATGTTTTGGTTTAGCGGTATGGCCGATCCTTAATCATTTAGAGGCCTTAAAAAAAAAAACTGTGGCCTTAGATTTTTTATAGGAAACGTTAATAATTTACCTTTCTATTTGCTTTAGGAATACAACATAAATTTTCATAAACTTATATTTCCAAAAAAAAAAATTGTTTTTTATTTGAAATAAGTTTTATCAAATATTTTGAAAAAATAATAGAAATTGATGCCTAGCCAAACAAGCTCAAAGAAGCTTATATGTAATGCTTGCAACCACTTTGTTAGCATTAGTTTCAATTATATCCGGCGTGTGGATAATTATGTGGCTGACTATATAGCCAAACAAGCTCTAAGATGTTAATCTGTACCAAACCTTTAGTTTAAATGAAGAAATTTACTTTAAGAAAATGAATATTATTACAATTTTTAATGTCACAATATATCAATATTTTATCACAAAATTTATATTATAACGAAAATATCACAAATTATGTAAAGTCACAATAAAATCGTCACAAATCAATTTTAGTCACAAAAAACGTCACAACATTTTGTGACATCTAACAATGATAACAACCTGTCACCACTTGTAACGATATTAAAAAAGTCACAAAATCGATACAATTCATGACTAAAAATACTGTCACCAGTAGGTCATAAATTGTAACAAAAAATTGTCATATATTTGTCATGAGTTATTACTATACTTAAATCACATATACGTTAGAAATTGTGACCACAATAATATCACACCCTGTCACAATTTGTGACTAAATCATAGTCAAAAATGACACAATTCATGACAGACAATACAATCACAATTAAACCACAAATTGTGACAAAAATATCAAATTTTTATATTACAAATTATTACCAAATTTAAGTCACCGTATCATTACAATACTACAACAAAACAGACAAAGAATACAAACAGTAGCATCGACTTTACAAAAGAGAAGGAGAAGCAAGCTAATCGTATATCTAAAATTATAATCTGAAATCCAATATCATACATAAGCAAAAAGTTTACAAAGCATTCAAACATACAAAATAACAACTACCAAAAAAGACTTGATAATATATGAGAAGTCTTTAAAAAGATTAAAATATTAGTCTCCTAACACAATAGCATACCACTTATCTAAGTTAGCTTGTTGTTTTTCCGGTCATATGAGGAGTACAAGCAGAAGCCGGCAAAAAGAAGTATTGTAGATGTTTGCAAACCTGAGATAAGAAAAATTAAAATCAGAGAAGACTACACAATTATCAGAACAAAAAAAAAAGAGTAAAATCACAGAAGACTATGCAATTATCAGAACAAATAAGTATTGTACTTACCATAAAGCGTCATTGAATTTCCTTGGATGGAGGCAACAATGACATCAGCATAACTAATCACAAGGGTCAAACCACAAAATAATGATTCGAGGCAGCAATTACATAATCAGATGCTTACAAGAATCCAGCAGGATTCACAATAGAGAGTTCCAGTATATAATACTATTAGAAAATGCATCAGGGCGTGTACCAACCTGAACAATCAGATCCTTAAGAAGCTGCTTGTAGGCATACTCATCACCACTCACGCTCAGAAGATCCTTTGCTGCTTGGTCTTTCATGGCATTGACAATATTATAGAATTTTGATCCTTGAAGCATTTAGGTGCATTGAGTAATCACAGAAAAAATAAGTATGACATAGTTAGTTTTGCCGAAGTAATACACAGTTCTGTTTATCAGACTATATTTTCCTTCATAAATCAAGAAAAACTATGCAAATTACAAGTTGCAATCAAGAAAAAACTTCGAATCTATAAATCAAACACTTGTAGGTTTTAAACCTTTCTTTTAATCATACGAGAAGAGAAGAGAAGTCTCGAACCCTAAACCCAATTCTGGAGAAAGCCTAAACCCAATTCCAAACCCTAGACAATATCCAAATTCGAAACAGACAATACCCACACACTAAAATTAAACAGAATTTTCACAAAATTAAGAAGGCAAGAGAAAAAATCAAACACAACCCAAATTCGAAACAGACGATAATCAAACACTAAAATTAAACAAAATTTTCACAAAATTAAGAATGCAAGAGAAAAATCAAATACAAATTTCAGAAAACAATTCCAATCCCCAAGCTTTTATACATTGAAAGAGAAGAAACACTTCTGGAGAGAGAGAATGGGCAGACATACATACCGGAGTCAAGTACGAGCGTGAGTGACGACGGTCGGAGGTTTGGCGGGCGGAGCTATGGCGCGATTCGAAAGAGGAAGATTTTTGAGAGTGAGGTTTTTTTTCTAAGTGTTGGGACTTTGAGATGCATAAACCACCTAATGAGAGAGTAATGCTTTTTTCTAAATGAAAAACCTTCGGCAGACAAAACCAAAATATTGGTGACAAAAACCAAATGAGTAAACAGTGTCATCCGATTGGTTAAATTTTTGGTTTTAACTTTCAATCCAATTGGGTTAAAAATCTCAGACCCAATTGGCTTAATTTTTTTGGTAATGTTGATTTAAGGGCATCATTATTGGATAGCCCAATAAGAGTTCTTAACTGAAAAAAAAAAAATATACTATATGAAAGCGGAAGGGCTCTCTCTCTCATGATTCTGTCACGTCAGCACATGAGAGAGTGCCACGTGGCATTTCCTCATTTAATTTTTAAAAATTTATTTTATTTGTATTAAATCTGAATCAAACAAAATATTTGTATCCTTTTTTTTGCACTAATGGGGATTCGAACCCATAATCCCCTCAATAAAAGATAACCATTTTTTCCATTATGCCATGAGTATTCTTTAACAACTCTCTCTAAAAACTTTTGAAATTGTCTCTATGTTTTACATATTAAAATGGAAGCATTTTTTAAACATTTGTATGTATATCAACTAAAGACTTCACAGGATGCCCCAAACACATAAATAAAGAAATTTTCAAAATGATAGATCGAAAAAAGCAATTAAGTAATTTTTAAAAAAAATATCAAGTAACATAAATAAATATTAACATATGTACAATTAACTATATATAAAACCATTAAATTTGAATTCAACTATTTAAAAATTATTATAAATAGATGAAATTCAAATTTAATTTTTAAAAATAATAAATATATAAACCTTATATAATACATAATTTTAAATATATCATTATATTTTCTTTTTTGAGTAATTTAATCCCTAGTTCCAAATAAATTAGGATAATTAAACTTGGTTATAAGTGAAAAAAAATTATGATATTGAATAAATTAAGAAGTTAACTGCAACCTATAAAATCTTAAGACAAAACAAAATATTCAATAAAAAATAGAGAAGATAAAAATTTATATACAAAATATAGAGAAAAAACAAAGTAGAATGGATACAAAAATATACAAAATTTTAAAACACGAAAACTACGTGCATTCAATGCAAGATATGTAACAGAAATCCTGAAAATGATAAATCGAAAAAAATTTAAAATTATTATAATATTAAGATTTAGACAAATGGAAAGAGTATGAAAATTGAAGAATAAATAAAAATTCGTAAAATCTACTATATGAAAGCAGAAGGAAACTCTCCTGATTCTACCATGTCAGCATCTATAAAGGTGACACGTGGCATTTTATTTAATTTTCAAAATTTTGTTTTATTTCTATTAAATTTGAATCAAAAAAATATATTTTTACCTATTGTTTGTAGTAGATTCCATGCAGCTTAGGTTTTGTACTCATTGAGATTCGAACTCATAATTTTCTCAATAAAAAACAACTGTTTTTCCCATTATGCCATGAGTACTCTAAAAACTTTTGATATTGTCTCTATTTTTTACATATTAAATTGGAATCATTTTTGTTTTTATATGTATATCAATTACAGACTTCAATGATTCCCCAAATGCATAAATAAAGAAATTCAAATTGATAAATTAAAAAAGAAACTAATTTATTTTTTAAACATCAAATATAATAAATAAATATTAACATATGTACAATTAACTATACGCAAAAACCAAATAAATTTGAATTCAACTATTTAAAAATTATTATAAGTAGATAAAATTCAAATTTAATTTTAAAAAATAATAAATATATAAAACTAATATAATACATAATTTTAAATATATCATTATATTTTATTTTTTGAGCGATTTAATCCATATTTTCAAATAAATTAGGATAATTAAATTTTGGTATAAGTGACAATAATTATGATATTGAATAAATTAAGAATTTAACTCCAACTTATAAAATCTTAAGACACGACAAAATATTCAATAAAAATCAAGAAGATAACAAATTATATAAAAAGATACAGAGAAAAATAAATAAATAAAGAAAACGAAGAATGAATACAAAAATATACAAAATTTTAAAACAGGGAAAAAAGACATGGATTCAATGCAAGATTTATAAAAAAAATATTCAAAATGATAAATTGAAAAATTAAAAATTGTTATAATATTAAGATTTAGAGAAATGAAAAGATTATAAAAATTGAAGAATAAATAAAGATTCGTAAAATAATGTATAAAAGAGATTGTAAATATCATCAAGAAAAAAAGTTAAAAATTAAAATTATTAAAAGACAAGATAAAATCAATAGTTAAAATATAGATCTAAAAATATATTATTTAAAACTTAAATTAAAATATAACATGTGCATCGCGCAGATTCTCTCCTAGTAATAATAATAATAATTAGGTGGCGCTGATGTGGTGATACTCTGGTCAGAATTGGTTATCCGCAGAGAGCCGGTAGAATCGGTTCTTGCCACGTGTCATAACACAATTCGCCAATTTTTTTTTTGGAAAATCATTTTTTATATATTGTTTTTAAAAAATTTAAGAACTCCTTAAGGAGCTCTCCAATACAGATGCCCTAAACCCAATAAAATCTTAGATTAAGAAGATAGGCTCAGTTGGACCTATTCACACTTATCTATTTTATTCACGTTAACCCATTACGGTTGCTTAATAGTTAATACAATAGCAAAAAAAACATTATTTTGTTTTTTTTTGTTGCTGGTTTCCTATATTTTTTTTAAATACTTTAAATTTTCATTTCTAATTTTCATCAAATATTTTGCAAATTTATTAAAGAATATAAGCATAAGTCTAAAAATATACAATTAGTTTTTAGGACTTCAATTTTTTGCGCATTAGACAAATATATATTTTAATCTGTTGCAAAACGGATTGAATATGCAATATTTTTAATTCCAAAACTTATAATATCAACACTTTAATTCTAATAATAAATTATTTTCTGAATACCTATTCAATTTTGAACCAAAACTACTAAAATAAAACAAAATACGATTCACAAATAATATAATATTTCTAATTCCAAAACTACTAAACTAAAACAAAATACGCTCTACAAATGATACAACACTTCTAATTCCAACAAATTCAACTATATCATACAACAAACATACTATAGCAATATAATAATAATAATTATGTCACAAAGTCATAATCTATGAGCAAACGCAAATGTCACTAAAACAGTGACTAATTGTACGAGATACTTACAAAACATTTGTAACTATGACTGACTTAAGTTTCGTCACCAAAATCGTATAATTTAGTTACCAGATTTGATCACAAATCCGTAACAAGATTTGTGACTATATATTTTGTAACAAATTCGTCACGATTAGTGACAAAATTTTGTTACCCTCAATTCGGTCACAATATTATGACGAAATGGTAACGGTTTTATGACCAAATAATTTTGTCACGATTTTGTATGTAAATCGTCACAATATTATGACAAAACAATTTGTCACAATATTTACCTTTTTTTTTGTAGTGATTGTTGAACAAACAAAAAATGCCACTAAATTTGTATATAATGTAAAATCCGAAGATATCTAGTAAAAATGTAAACACTTCAACTATTATATATTTAGGTGGCACATGGATGGTTGATCGGTGGATCAATGATAGCCACTGATGAGAAAGCCCTTGTAAGGAGATCATAAATCTATGCTTAAGTGAATCCATACAAAGGCATATACTCAGCTATTTTTCTAAGGAGAGAATCCACCTAAGAACTTAGAGAAACAAAAGACAAATCTGTTATGAACTACTATGTAATATTCATTATAAATCCATAACTCAATGTTCTAAAATGTTCTATATCTACTTGTTTCTCAAGTATTGTATCATATATATATTCTATTACTTATGTACTAATACAACACCAAATCTTCTCTCTCCTTTCTCTATTCACAGCAAGTTATCAGCACAAAAGATGCAGCTACTTTCAAGTTTCTTATCCGTTTGGCAATAAGAGAAGGATTTGACTTATACGACCCACTAGAAAATGATACTTAAGTGAAATTTTTTGAAATATATAATCCCTAAAGGATACAATCCCGAAGGATTAACAACGTCAAAATTATGTTCCTGAAGATTCTAGCTATCCGATCGAATTAAGGAAAATATTTTTCATGGAGTGAATATTATAAGATTAACCAATATACCCATGTATATTTATCAAAAGATTATGAATCAATGGGATCCTAGATTTGGAAATAATTGAAACTCTTAAAGAGTTACCACAAGTTGAAATTTGGATGAAAATTCATTGGAAAGATGATATTGTTTTCAGATATTCCAAAACTTAAACATCTAGCGAAATAGATGTTATCTGGAAAGATCCTTGCATGTTTTTACAGAAAAATGCTTACATATAGTTGGTCTTGAAAACCCATAAATAAATGATATATGAGTAGTTTATTCATCTCCTTCATGATTGAAATATGTGTTTTCTTATGACAAGAAAGAAAGTTAAAACAATAAAGAAGAGCATGAATAACACCTTATGTACAAGTATGTACAATACAGGTTTAGAATGTTGTATGCAACAAAAAGTATGGACTTGAAGTTCAAAAGGCCAAAAAATGATTTTTATGTGAAAAGATTGTTATGAACCAGAAGTCCAATGACCTATTAGATTATAAAATAATCATAAGAGTTTATTCGTTAAGCCTATGCTTATAATAATTCTCAAAAGATGGTATATATGCTTGGAACACATCTCTTGGATAAGATATTTTCAGGAGAGAGATATGATGATGTGTGTGGTTGCACTATTTTTTCTTATCATAGTTTTTATCCCATTGTTTTTTTCCATGACAAGGTCTTAACGGAGCAGCAAAGAATACGAAAATGATAGACACCCAAAGAGGAATGTTATAAATTTGAGAATGAAGGTCTATCATTTCTCCAAAGTCTTTGTCATACATTAATGAGATCAAGTGATGCAACGGGAATGATCAAGATGAATCATTTACGGGATCCATGAACTGAAGAAGAATGGTGATATATGTGTGCAACAGATATGTTCAAGTGGTGATTTGGCGTACTTATTTCCGACTATTACTTTCAAGGTGTTGGTTCAGCATATTGGATTGCATCGTCTCAAATATTTGAAGTGATGTACTTATGAGAGGGCGTAATGCGCAATGCAATCTTTTTTCCTTAACCATGGTTTAACTCATTGGGTTTTTCTGTTAAAATTTTTAACGAGGCAACACCTTAACGCACATTAGAAAAATATTTTTGTATAATGGATATCAAGTGGAAGTGTTATGAACTATTATGTGATGTCTATTATAAGCTCAGTTCATGTTTTACAATGTTATATATCTACTTGTTCTCCAAGTATTGTATCTATATACTAGGTGATAACCTGCGCCATGCGCCAGATGAAAAATCTATAAATAATTTTATTAAAGATGATTTTGAAATTTTTTGAAAAATAATTCATTGTTTTCTAAAAATGAAGTATTTTATAGATTTTTGAAAAATACTTTCTGAAAAATACTTCAATATGTGTGATTATAATAAATATACATATTTATAAATATTTTTTTTTTGTTTATATGGTTTGTTAATAGTACTATATAGATTAACCAAAATAATATAAATATTTAAACTTCAAAGCAATTTAAAAATGTTATGTCAAAAAGTTGAAATATTAAATTATACTATTCACATATATATAAAATAATTTAATCAGTTTTATATATATGTGAATAATATAATTTAATATTTCAACTTTTTGAATAACATTTTTAACTTGTTTTGAAGTTTAAATATTTATATAATTTTGGTTAATTTATATGGTACTATTAACAAACCATATAAACAAAAAAAAATATTTATAGATATGGATATCTATTAAAATCACACATATTGAAGTATTTTTTATTGTAACCTAAATTATAGCTTTAATTTGTTATAATTGTTTTTTAAAATTAAAATCACAAATATCGAAGTCTTTTTTATTGTTAACATATTTTCTGCCTACTCAAAAAAATATTGTGTATATAATAAATTGTGAATAAATTATATTTCATTAAATCATTTTTTAAACTATTATTTTATTCAGTTTTAAGAAATATATTGTGTAATATGATGTATATCATAAATCATCACATAACCTAAAATTCGATTTTAAATAATCCAAAAATTAAAACATAATTTTCTGGTTATATTAAAAGTAATAAATGGATAAAGGCATATAATTTAATTAGTCTAATTAAAAGGGAAATTTGTATTAAAATAATGGGAAAATAAGTGTGGTGGTGACACATCAGCAAAATGGCACCACTGTAAATATTTCAGAAAATAAGGCTACTCTCTAAAAGTGTTTCTCAATTAATATATAGGGATATCTTCTATTACTTATGAAATAATACAACACCAAATTTTCTATCTCATTTTTCTATTCACAATAAAATCATAAAATTTTAAAAGAGAAAACTCATTTTTTAATTGATAATTGCATGACCACAAAAAAAATAAAGTAAATAAAATTTTATAGGTTCAATGGAACAGGACCTCTATGGTTTAAATGCTAAAATAAGGAAGCAAATACAAAAAATAAAAACAAGATAAATCAAAGCAAAGAAGAAAATGCTCTCTGATGGGATATGGCCGTTTGAAGTAATTGTACTGGCCAAATAAGGGAACTTTGAGGGCGCCTTGTATCTCTTGATAGTCTCTTGATGTATTCGTGGCTGATTGATCTTCTCGAAGCTTCTTGGAGTCTCACAAGATCAAATACTAACTATTGGATATATATCATAAGTATTTATGTGTCTAGCTTAAGCAAAATGTGAGCAAGAGAGGATCCGCCTGAGTCAATGCTTGTTGGTACATTTTAGGACGTCTTTGGGAGCCTCGGAAGGAAGTCTCATGGTCTCCAAATTAACGTATGCAAAGATCTAAACCAAATGTTCATTTAACATATAAGTTATACTAGGTGATAATCCGCGTCCTGCAGGGGATGAGAAATTTATATTTTTCCGGCAAGTGGATTTGAATTTAAAATATAATAAGTTCTAATTATATAAATAAATAAAATTCATTAAATTCTTATTAATAAACGTGATTAATAAAATAATATTTACTTTTGTTTAAGCGAGGTTTAATTTATTTATTATTTAGTTTTGTATAATTGAAAAAAATAAATTATAGTAAAATATTTTAGACCAGTTTTGTATAACAGGTTTTTATCTGATGTATAACTAATAATCATAGAAATAATTATATGATAAACGCAGGATACATACCTTTTGTTTTCTCGTCTGCTGATCAATGGCCTTTTAGAATCGAAGAATTACCTTGCATCTGGTGTCAATGATTAATTTATGAACTTGAGTTAATTCAAGATATTAGCTCTTAATTTGATTACCCGGAAAATATGTTTTCTATATTAAATTTGGAAGAGAAAGGTAAGTGGGGTTGGCTATTTCCTTATGAAGTAAATATGGTATTTCAATCATTTAGATACAGTTTGTTTTGGGACCCTACTATAATAAATTATTTAATTACCAAACCAGAAACTAATTTATTACATAAACTAAATGAATTTATCTAAATTACGAACATTTTAAAATAATCTAGGTGATAACATATTATTACGAATAATAAATTCAACATAAATTGTTTCTTTAAATGTGTATTTGAAATGTTATGCTTTGGATTAAGGAAGACATACTAACAGAAATGCGAACAAAAAATAACATGATTATACTTTTCAAACCCTTGTTATCATTTTATTTTTAAGTTTCACCAAATTTCAAAGAATTTTGTTCCCCTTTGGTTTTGTTGTTGAAGGTAGTAAGGATTGTCATTTTCTGCTACTTTTCTATATGGATGTTGTAATAATTCCCTAAAACAACACATTATCTATGATGGTCGTATATAAAGAATAGACATTAGAAAATTATAAAAAAGAGTTTAAATAAAAACAGAGGCTTTCGTTATAACTTTGATGATACACATCAATTTAAAAATAAAAAACAAACGATGGAACATAGAAAGGAACAAAAGACAGAAAACCAAACTTAAAAGACCAAATTCAAAAACCAACAATGACTGAAGCCTCTGTTTCTCATCCTCACATAATACAATATCTAGCCACTTTTAACGTTCTTCTCTTTCTTGATTCTGATGGTGCTTGCAGTCTACCACTTTTAACGTTCTTCGCTCAAATTCACTATTGGTGTTCCGCTGCGTTTAGCTGGTGTTAGAAAAGCTGCAGATTTTGATTGTTGCGACGATTCACCAATGTTGGTTAACCTGAGAGAACCCTGCAATTATAAAAACTCTAGCGTTAATATCTTCAGAAATTGTATAAATTGTTAAACCATATTTGTTTAGTACAAAACTACCAACCTCTGGTGCATCGGAAAGAGTTGACACATCCTTAGGGAATGTGAGGATTGTTTCTTGTTAAAAATAGCAAAGTAGTTATACATTGATAACTAAAAGCTTGACAGACTGGGGAAATATAAGAATTTTTGAAATGATGAATGTAAGTAATCATAGAAGACCGTCTTATATAGTAGAGGAAAAATAGGGTTTTCAAACAATTAAATTTTAAAATATTTACTCGGTAAGCAAAATCGGATTTATTTGAATTTGGTAAGCAAAAACGAATTTAATTTTTGATAATCATAAAGATAGTAAGTCTTATTGATGAAAGTCATTAATTCTGATGCTTCTTTAAGAAATATCGGATTATACTTAATAAAAATTTGGTGTACCATATACCAATTATATCTTATTGTATTACTTTTCCTTTTTTTGTAAAAATACCATATATCCCTTATATTCTTTGCAATCAATTCAAACCTTTTAATTTAAGAAATAAATTATTGATTGATTAAAGTTTTATTTTTATTTTTAGACCATTTGGTTTCCTTAATCGTACTCAATACATTTAATTACATATAATTGTTTTTATGTATATCATTATTAATTCTTTGTTAAAACACCATATGTTCCATATATTCTTTGCACTAAATATTATTCAAACCTTATTAAAAAAAAGATAGTTTTGGTTGGAATTAATTAGACCATATTGAAAAAATTGGATTTTATGTTTTATTTGAGACTAGTTACTTTTCTTTCTTTGTTAAAACACAATTAATTAGATATAATTGGTTTGGGATACAAAAAAAAAAGAATGGAAAACATATAAAATATATTTGTGAACATGGTTGTGTGTTTTAATTTGTTATAATTTTATAACTTTTTCTTATATCTAAGTTTTTTTTATTGTAAACATATTTTCCGCCTAAGCAAAAAAAAGTATTGTGTATATAATAAATTGTGTATAGATTATATTTCATTATATCATAAATCATCACATAACATATAATTTGATTTTGAAGAATCCAAAAATTAAAACATAATTTTTTGGTTATATTAAAAGTATTAAATGGATAAAAGCATATAATGTAATTAGTCTAATAAAAAAAAATTGTATTAAAATAATGGGCGAATAAGTGTGGTGGTGACACATCAGCAAAATGGCACCACTGTAAATATTTCAAACAATAAGTCTACTCTCTAAAAATGTTTCTCAATTAAAATATAGGAGATTACTAGTATTTAAAAAACTTTTAAAAATGTGTTAAATTTGAAATAAACAAATTGACGTGGACATCCAAAAAGAGCTTAACTAAGGAGTGATCCGAGCCATCCGAAAGAGTTAAGTCCGAAGAAGTGAAGGAGAAGCCACCAAATTTTAAGAATGAAGAGGAGTAGACCACATATACATTTGGTTTGGTGAAACATCAAGATGGTCGAATAAATTCTTTAGAGGGATGGGGCAATTCTTTAGAGGGTCGAGGGATTCTTCTTGTGCCGACCACATAGCCATCCATCACGAACTAGCTTGGAGGATTGAAGATCTACCAACCAACCAAACAACACTAGTGGACAGTTTAGTTGAGAGACTTTGCCTTGGAACGGATCAGAACATGAGATAGTGGAGACAACTTGCTTCCGGCTCGGCCAAAGTCCATGGTCTCGACATGATATCCAATTATGACATATGTGCCTATTCTGGAGGATTCTTGCACATATGAGGAGTTTAGTCCAGAACCGACTTGGTCTATAATCTTGAACAATCAGAGACATATGATAAACCAAAACCCAATCTATACTAGTACAAACCTAACCGAAATCAAGTTTTTAAATCGGTGCACCATAAACTTATTTGATTTAGAAACTTTTCTTGTTTGGAACGTTACAGAGCTTTGTCTGGAGTCCAGGAGTGTCTACTTCAACTAGAGACTCCCAAAAATGTATCTGAGTGCATACGGATCCAATCATGCCCATATTTTCCAATCATGTACTAAGATGTTGGAGCATCCTCAAGACATAGATCCTCAAGACAAAGAAACAAATTTTGGAAACGAATTTGTTACAAATAAGGACAGATTTTTTTTGTAAAAACTCAAAAGGTTCATTTTATTATTATATGTCTCTAAAACCTCAAGCCTCCAAGTTTTGGAAGCATACACAACTTGTTCCAAGCAACCAATTAATGAATCTTCTCTTTTCCTTCTTGAGAAATCCGCCAGAAATTAGACATGACATTTGTGAGTTTTTGGCAAGTTATCTTAGACAAACAGAAGCAAGACATAGTATATACCGACATGACTATAGCCACCGATTTTAGTAAAATCTCTTTTCCACCTTGAGATAAACTTTGTGCATATCATCCATGAAGACGTGATTAAAGCTTCTCTTGAATGTATGAAACCATGAGAGCATGTCTTTCTTTGAACCAGTAAAACATTCAAGTAGAACCAAATGTTTTTTAGTACCACCCTCATTATGAATACCTAACCAATCCTTCACCTTCTGCCTCACTACATTTGACACATTAGCGCGCACCGTAAATTATCAAAGACTTAGTGAAGTTAATCATTTGCCCGGAAACTTCCTCATACATCTTCAAAATGTTGTAGATTTCTAGACATTGCTTGTCATTCGCTTTACACATTAGAAGGCAATCATCAGCAAAAAAAACAAAAAACAAAGACAGTGAACGGAAGATCCCAAATCTGGAAACCGATATCATTGATCAAACCATTATGTTATGCCTTGCTAAAAAGATGGGAAAGTATTGTCGTACAGAGATCGAAAAGAAAAGATAACAAAGGATCACTTTGACGCAATTCCCTCTCTGGTACAACCATGTCGTGAGGCTGCCCATTGATTAACACCAAAGTATGTCATAAAAATCAAGAGCCATAAGCAAAAATGGAAGATACCTCCATTCAATTCTATCATAGACTTTTGACATCTAAAGAAGACTTAAAAGTCATTCATTTTTGTTAAAAGTGTTAAAAGTATTGGATTTGGAATTTTATAAGATTTGGTGGTTTTTTTAAAATCCATGATATGCTCTCAAATTTATCCTAGAGCTACTCTCTCAAATTAAGAAATCCGTCGCAGTACTTAGGAATCCAATCCACAGGGAAGGGATAGTCACACAGCAAATTTCTAAGTTCGAATTAAGCTAAGAAGAAATAATTAAAAGTAAAAGACAGCAGGTAATTAAAAGCGGTGTAAGTTCAGGAGACGAAACGCTAGGTTCAGGAAAATTCTCATGTGAATTCAAATTGCAGGTCTAGACAGAATGTTAAGAATTATTAAGCATTATTCTAGAACTCGAAGCACTAATGTAAAATCAACCAACTCTCGCTGCGAAGATTATCTATGTCTAAACCTTAGAATTCCAAATCTCTTTGCAAATTCAAACAATTCAGACAAGCATTAATATCAGGTTCGATTGTTCACAAAATCCTAAACCAAATCTCTTTGCGAATAGGTATTTTGCTCATCTAACATTAGTTCAGGCAATTAATAATACTCTCGCATCTATTAATTAACCTAAGATCAGATTCTAGGTCGCGAAGCTAGAATAAGCATTAAACACAAATCCAGATGAAGAACTCTAATGATTTTATCCTAACAATTTAATTCGACCTAACAATTCATTAATCACCTTTGAAAAACCCTAAACCTAACAAGCAAACTACTCAGACATGATCAATGAAACACAAATCATAATTTGAATAGAAAGCATAAAAGAAATCAATAGAAGAAATAAAGGAGTTCCAAATTTGCTCTGAAGGAGACAAATTCTTCTCTCCAAAAACTCTCTACAAATCTCTCTCTAAAATAATGTGTGTGTTATCCTAAACAATGGCTGAAAAACTCTATTTAAAGGCCTAGGTTCGAATCTTCAATTCCTTGAAAGATTATGAAAAGTCTTGGAGATTTCTTTTTCTTCAAAAACTGGAAACTTCACGCCTTTGGAAATTGGAAATCCTGGTGTCGATCGACACCATGAAACTTCACGCCTATACACCAACTGCTATGGATGGTCCTTCAAGTGTCAATCTTATGTGGTTAGTTCTTCTGAAAACTGAAAATTTCACTGATTTTGACTCAATAAAACCAATTTTTGGACTGACTCAAATGACTCTCAAAACAAAACACAAAGTCAGTAATCACCTCCCCCAGACTTAAACAACACTGTCCCCAGTGTTATCAAGCCCGAAGTTGGCTAAAAAGAAAGATTAGAAATGACATAAAAGACCAAATAGAAGACTTACCTTCGTCTGTGCGTGGTGTCGATCGACACCCACGAATGGTGTCGATCGACACCCACGAATGGTGTCGATCGACACTGGTCTGTGTTGAGTCCAATGTCGCTTTTTCAACTGATTGAAACTGGGACTTAGTAAAACCAAAACAAAATAAAAAGAAAAACGTACCTAATAGTGGGTTGCCTCCCACTCAGCGCTTGTTTTCAGTCATTAGCTTGACTGTGTCGGGGTTCAGACGTCTGGTGGATCAAAGGGTGGCATCGAATGCTTCCCAGGAGAATGTCTCCTCATCCATGGTGGTGTATAGGCGTTAGGTGCATGATAGCGACCAAGGAAGTGAGGAACAACAGCATGGTGGGATTTGAGTTCGGGTGGGACACTTCTTTTTCCTGCAGATTCATCAAAAAAAACACCAAGCCCTCTACGAGAATCTCGTGGCTTGCATAAGTGTGAAGCACCTTTTGAACCTTTTAAGTTCCTATTGACAAGATCAGGAGGTTTGAAATTAATTCAAGGGAATGCGTACCTTTGCTTACTTCGAGGTTTATGGGCTGTAGAACGTGAAGGCATCTGTTTGACAATATGTGATGGAGTTGCAGCATTGGAAACAACTTCTGGTGTGATCCGTGATGGGTGTCGATCGACACTAGTGGTGGTGTCGATCGACACCAACTCTGCAGCTCGAATTTCTGCACTTTTTCTGTAATTCAGCTCTGCAATCCTCGTCTCCATGATGAAAACGTCTTCCTCCATCAACTTGGCATTGATTAGACCTTCATCTTCGCCCAAAGTCCTGAAGAGATGATTGTTTCCACTCCAATCTTCTAGCTCAAAAACTTTCTCAGAATTTCCATCCAATGTCTCTTAAACTACCAGTTTGTTCATTTGCTCCAGCTCCTTGTCATACTCAGCTGTAGTGTCATCCGAACATTCCAGGACTGGATCTTTATCCATGGAAATCTCTACTGAAAAAGACTGACCATCGATGGTGAAAGGTCCCCTTAACTTGTCCATGTCAAAGTTCATGACAACATCACCCAAATCAAGCTCCATTTTCCCTTTCCTTACATCAATGATGGCACCAACTGAAGTCAAGAATGATCTTCCCAAAATAAGAGGATCTGTAGGTTCTTCATCATATTTCAAAACCACAAAGTCTGTGGGAATCATGCAACCTTCAATCTTCAAGGGAACCTCTTCTAGGACACCTTCTGGGATTCTCTTTGATCGATCAGCTAGGAAAAGAGAGATTCTGGTTGGCTTGAAATCAGTCATTCCAAGTCTAACAGCGACAGAGTATGGTATCAAGTTGATACTTGAACCTAGATCACAGAGAGAACGAGGAAACCTTCTTGTTGAGATTGAGCAATCTAGCACAAAGTTCCCTGGATCGGGTAACTTCTCTGGAATCCTCCTCTGAATCACAGCACTGACTTGTTCAGAAACCCACACCTTCTTCTTCTTCCTTGGACTATGTTCAAGAGAATTGCATTCATGTCTCTGGTAAGCAATGCTCCTTCAGGACTCACACCGTTGACAACCATTCTCTTGACATATCTTCTTAATGCAGGTGAATGTTTGACTACATCAACTAGAGGTAGCTCAACCATCAGCTTATCCATCATTTCCTTGCATCTAGCTTCTTCTCTCTCCTGTTTAGACTTTCTAGGAGGTATGGGATAGGGTATTTTAGGCTTATACACCTTTTCCTCTGCACCTTTTGAAGTTTCCGGGCGATCCAGCGAAATTTGGAGAAAGTGTCGATCGACTCCAATGTTGTGTCGATCGATGCTAGGATCTGGTATTGACGTCTTGGTCGATTTTGGTCCGCCAGAACTCGAATCATCGGGTTTTTCTAGTGGTGTCGATCGATACCCACGAATGGTAGTGTCGATCGACACTACCTTTGCATCAACAATTTCGTCTTCCTCAACTTCCTGAGGTGCCACGATTTCTTCCACACTCTTCACCATGATGGCATTGACTTGACGCCGAGGATTTGTATCAGTCTTTCCAGGAAGAAACTCATCTTGTCCCTTCAAAGCTCCAGCAGTTTGAGCTACTTGGACATCCAATTGCTTCATATGAGAGTTCAAGCAATCGATCTTCCCATTCAAGTCTTGGTACAGTGAATCAATCTTCCCATTGAAATCCACTGTCATCTTCTGATGTCCTTCCAGAAGTTGCTCTAGTATAGACTCCACCTTATTGTCTTGTGCAGGAGGCTTCTGGTAAGAAGAAGAACCATAAGTTCTCTGGAAGTTGTTATTCTGAAAAGGCTTCTGGTAAGAAGAACCATAGCCTTGCTGATTGTTGAACCTCTGTCCTTGAAAACCAGCACCATTGACATAGTTAACCACTTCTTGCTCAGGCTCAAAGGTCTCTACTTCATTAGCAAAGTGAACTTGCTTCTTCCCTACCAAGATGTCCAGCTTCCTGTTAACCTGAGCTATTTGGCTTCCTCCATTCGCTCCAGCATGTTGTCTCCTCTCAAAGTCTGCATTCTTGGTGCTGTTACAAGAGGCCAAATTCTCTATAAGCACCATTGCATCTTCTGGATATCTGGTGTTGAAGTTGTCATTGCTCGCAGCGTCTAAAGCCATCTGGTACCTCCAATCGATCCCTCGGTAGAAGATTCCGATAAGCTGTGGCTCGCTGAAACCATGATGTGGGCAGTCCCTTTGATAAGCCTTGAATCTCACCCAAGCAGCTTTAAATGCTCCAGTTGGTCCTTGGGAGAATGTAGTGATCTTTGTCCTCAACTCTTCGGACCTTGCATCATCAAAGAAGTTGCATAAGAATGCATTCTTTGTTTCTTCCCAAGTGGTCAAGGATCCTGGATCCAACTGCTTCAGCTAGTATGATGCATCTCCAGCAAGCGAGTAAGGGAAAAGCTTGCAAAAGAGATAATCATAGGATACTCCATTAGCCTTGATGCTTGATGCCAAGTCTTCAAACCTCTCAATGTGGTCCATGGGATGCTCATTAGGAAGACCATGAAAAGGATGCTGAGCCACTAGAGTGTAGTAAGCAGGCTTCAGCTCGAAGTCATTCCTCTGGAAGGCAGGAGGGCGAATCGCAGCTCTATTAGCATAGAACTGATCAGGCCTGTTGTAATCTCCAAGTGTCCTTCCAAGCCTTCCTGGTATCGCTTGCTACGCTTGGTGTTGATCGACACCTGCTGGTTCGATGACAGCAACTCCGTTCTCATCGAGTCTCTGCCCCTGAGCATTCCTTCTGTGCCCTTCTACATCTACCAACTGACCCTCTTCGTCTCTTATCAGAATACGTGGATTGACCATTGCAGATTCCTTCTTGGCTTTCCTGTTGTTCCTCTCCAATTTGGCGAGTTCGCCTACTCTCAAAATCACAAGCTCGTTTTCCTTGTTGCTTCTGGTATTGCGGTTAAGCATACACCTGAAACAGACACAAGAAGAAGTTGCAGAAAATCAGTAACCAAAAACAAAAATAAAAACTTAGACAAAATTCTAATACTAAAAATCTGTAGGCAACTAATCTCCTTCCCCGGCAACGGCGCCAAAATTTGATATGCTCTCAAATTTACCCTAGAGCTACTCTCTCAAATTAAGAGATCAGTCGCAGTACTTAGGGATCCAATCCACAGGGAAGGGATAGTCACACAGCAAATTTCTAAGTTCGAATTAAGCTAAGTGAGAATGTGAAACTAAAAGACAGAAGGCAATTAAAGACTTAGTAAATTCAGGAGACGAAACGCTAGGTTCACGAAAATTCTCAGGTGAATCCTAATTGCAGGTCTAGACAGAATGTTAGGAATTATTAAGCACTGTTCTTGAACTCGAAACACTAATGTAAAATCAACCAACTCTCGCTGCGAAGATTATCTATGTCTAAACCCTAGAATTCCAAATCTCTTTGCAAATTCAAACAATTCAGACAAGCATTAATATCAGGTTCGATTGTTCACAAAATCCTAAACCAAATCTCTTTGCGAATAGGTATTTTGCTCATCTAACATTAGTTCAGGCAATTAATAATACTCTCGCATCTATTAATCAACCTAAGATCAGATTCTAGGTCGCGAAGCTAGAATAAGCATTAAACACAAATCCAGATGAAGAACTCTAATGATTTTATCCTAACAATTTAATTCGACCTAACAATTCATTAATCACCTTTGAAAAACCCTAAACCTAACAAGCAAACTACTCAGACATGATCAATGAAACACAAATCATAATTTGAATAGAAAGCATAAAAGAAATCAATAGAAGAAATAAAGGAGTTCCAAATTTGCTCTGAAGGAGTCAAATTCTTCTCTCCAAAAACTCTCTACAAATCTCTCTCTAAAATAATGTGTGTGTTATCCTAAACAATGGCTGAAAAACTCTATTTATAAGCCTAGGTTCAAATATTCAATTCCTTGAAAGATTAGGAAAAGTCTTGGAGATTTCATTTTCTTCAAAAACTGGAAACTTCACGCCTTTGAAAATTGAAAATTCTGGTGTCGATCGACACTCATTCTGCATCTTCAATCCGACTTCAACACTTCGTGACTTTATTCCATTAAGCTCCACAATGCATCCAAATCTCCAATTTAGCTTCAATTGTACCTGAACCTGCATAGACTCTATATAGACTCGAAAATAATTCTAAGACTCAATAAAAACAGTTATATCATGGTCCAAAAAAGGGCAAAAACCATGATATATCAATCCCCTGTTAGTGAACTAATGATTTCTAAATGTCTTACGAAATCATATGTTATTCAATCAAAAATTTATAAAAAAAAAATTAAATTTCTAGTTATTTGAAATATTTTAAGTAGTGAATTTTAAAAGATTTAAAATGATTTTAGGATGTTTTGATGTAGTTTCCTAGTTAAAAATATAAAATTTCAAATCTCATGATTTTATGTGTGATTTGATATAACTTCAATAGCAAATCATAACAACTTTCATAATTCAACAAAATCATATGAAAACTCATTAAAACTCAAATCATTCCAAATCACTTTAGATGTTAAGTTGAATACACCCCCTCCAAAAATCTTCTCATGTCTTATAAACACTAGGTATTTTATCCGCGCTACGCGCGGATTTTTGTTAATAATTTAGTTTAGTTATTTTTGTAGTAGTTTTTAAATTATCGAATGCTTAATAGATTTACGAAAAAATTTTAATAAAAATATATTAAACATACAATGAATCATTTTCTCCTACTTGTATTTTTTTCTACAAGATTGCAAATTTTGTTAAATAAAATAATAATAAGTCGCTGTCAAAAAAAAAAATAATAAGTCAATTGATTTTTACTTGATTAAATAACTAATTTTTTTAACACATTGAGTTATATGTCATGTGTGTAGAAATAATAATAGAAGACGAATAATTTGACATTTTATAAACCTTAACAAAATATTTCTTTAATATATATGCTTATATCGTATCTTTCAACATAATTTCCTATTTTTTATTAAAAACCATGTAACTCTAACAACATATAGAGGACATATAGTTTAATTGTTAATATGCATACTGAGATTCGTACAAGTTTATCTGAGACAATCAAAGTAGAGAATCGAGATATCGCAAACAAAAAGCTGCATATAGCTTTGTTGGAAGTTTCAATGATCATGCAAGATAGCTTCTTGTTTCTCCGTCGGATTTTTCATATGTTTTATCTTATAATTCATTTTTTTTTATCTTTCAGATCAGTTTTATTTGCAGCCTGAGAAAATACTTTTTCAACTTTTTATGTTGGTGTGGAGTCTTTGAACAATTTATCATTGTATTAACTTATGTGTATTTTCTCAATGTTATGATTTGCATAGTATGTCTAGGTTTGAAAATTTGCGTTTGATTCATAACACTTTCATATTTTATTATCTAAATGGTATTCTATGAGGTGTTACTCACATGTTGTTTATGTGCGTTCAAATATCGGTAGTAGCTATGTATATGAAATCAGACTTTAATACTTGTAGTGTTTTCAAATATTACTTATATATTTTTGGTTGCATATAAACTGCTAATACACTATTGTGGATGTTTTTACTATACATTTAACTATATCTTTGTTTGAATGACATGAAAAAGTTAATTTGTCTGCTTGCGACAAAAAAAAAGAAGGTTAAATTGTCCGCATAGTATTCAATTTTTATGTGCTAATTAATAACTCACTATGAGTATATGATTTTATATATTTTATTTTGTTTATTCTGTGTTTGATAGATTTTTTTATCTTTATAAAATGTCTATCTGATAACTTAAAATTCGGATTAAGAATTTACCGCAAGTTAATATTGAATTCATTAATTTTGATGTTAGCCTCATAACATAATAGCCTATTACTATGAAAACATGGATTGTAGTTGACTAAACTATTTTTTTGTTAAAACATAATATAAGTGTTGATTAAATTTTCATTTGGTGATGAGTAAATAGATTTGCTAGTACCTTTTAATAGATAATACACAGTTTGAAATCCATCTGTAAACCGCTTTATTGTTGTTTCATGTCTCTTAATAATTTTTTTTATAAGTTCTTTGAAACCCAAAAACGGAAGTGACTGGGTAGAAAAATAAACGAAGCAACAAGTTTTTTAGCACTCTGTATTTTTTTAAGAATATGTTTGATTTGTATATTTGTTTAACCTATAGCAACTTTATATTATTATTTTTAGTCGATGCCAATACTTTAACAATGGTAAATTTCCTAAATTAAATTTTAAATTTTTTTTTGTTTGTTAGTTAGTTTAGATCTTTTGCTATTAATTTCTATTTTATTTTGACATTTACTATCCTTACTATGTTTTGATATACTTAAAACATAATTTGTTCTTTTTGTTGTTGTTAATTTTGCTCTTTTATTGATTTACTAAAGAGATACCTTATAAATATCAAGTTAATTTTGTTTTTAGATAATTTTTCCTTTGCTAGTTTAGCTTTATTAATATTGATTCCATTTTATTTTTACATATATTGTTATTTTTATGTATTGACATTCTTTAACATATAATTTGCTTTATCTTTTTTGTTCGGTAGATTTTTTATGTTGATTTTACAAAAATTTATCAACAGCTGGTTTCCTTTAAGATGTTTTTTTTAAATTAGCTTTAATTTTATATAGATTGCTATTTTATTTTGAGAAATATGATTATTATATTTTTTATATTCTAGTACTGATTTTTCTATTTTATTTTTACATATACTACTATGTGAATGTATTGACATTTGTGTAAGACTTAGTTTCCTCTTCTTCTTTTTTGTTAGTTAGCTTTTTATGTTGATTTTTCCAAAAATTAGTCTATACATCAAGTTAATTTCTATTTTTTTAAATATTTTTAACATTGATTTCCATTTTATTTTAACATATACTATTCTATGGAGTTATTGACATTTTTTATGATATACTTTTCTTACTTTTTTGTTATTTAGATTTTCTATGTTAATTTTCCAAAAACAATTGTTTATATGTCAAGTTAATTTTTTTTTTTTTGTGTTTAAATTTAATTAAAATGTGAATCACATTGAACATTTTTGTATTTTTTTGTTAGTTAGTTTTTATGGTTATTTTCCAAAAAATTAGTCTACACATCAAGTTAATTTCTATTTTTTAAATATTTATAATATTGATTTTCATTTTATTTTGACATATACTATTTTATAGAGTTATTGACATTTTTTTAAGATATAGTTTCCTTAATTTTTGCTATTTAGCTTTTCTATGACAATTTTCCAAATAAATTTGTAATATATCAAGTTAATTTTTGTGTATTTTAATTTAATTAAATGTTAATCATATTTAACATTTTTTGTTTAATGAAAACGCTGATTGAACCAATGAGATTGAGTTTTTTCGTCCTATGTGGACGTATTCAATGGCATAATGCATCAACATATCAAGTTAAATTCCATTTTTTAATCATTTTGTTTGAGTTTAATTTATTTTAATTGTTAATCATATTTAATATTTTTTTCTTAATGAAAATGCTGATTTGTACCAATGAGATTGAGTTTCTTCGTCATGTCTGGACGCACTCAATGGCATAATGCATCAAGTTTTATATTTTTGTTATTGATTTTCATTTTTATTTTTTGTTAGTTTAGCTTTTGTGACATTGTGTTTCTATTTTATTTTGACAAACGCTATAGATTTGTATTTTTGACATAACTTTCAGAATTTTATCTGTTTTGTTAGTTAAACTTTATTGATCTTAATTTCTATTATACTATTTTAATTTTCCGTTTTGTGTATTTTAATTTATTTAAATTATTAATTATATTAAATTTTTTGTTTAATGAAAACGTTGAATTAGACCAATGAATTGAATCTTTTCGATCCTATGTATTTTTATTTTTTTTGTTTTTTAGATTTCTTATGTTCATTTTCCTTTTCGTTTTTTGTAATCAAATAGATTTTATGTTAATTTTCAAAAAACTTAGTTTATTTTTTTGTTAGTTAGCTTTTTTATGTTTATTTTCCTTTTTGTGTTTTGTTAATAGCTTTTTATGTTAATCTTCCAAAAAATAGTTCACATATCAAGTTAAATTCAATTTGTTTTTGTGTGTTTAATTTATTTTAATTGTTAATCATATTTAACATTTTTTAGATTTTTTATGTTGATTTTCCTTTTTGTTTTTTGTTATTCAAATAACATTTTATGTTAATTTTCCAAAAAATTAGTTTATTTTTTTGTTAGTTAGCTTTTTTATGTTTATTTTCCTTTTTGATTTTTGTTAATAGCTTTTTATGTTAATCTTCCAAAAAATAGTTTACATATCAAGTTAAATTCATTTATTTTTATTTTTTGTGTGTGTTTAATTTATTTTAATTGATAATCATATTTAAAATGATTATTGTTAATGATTTAGTTTAATCTTTTTTTTGTTAGTAACTTTTAAATTACTGAATGCCTAATAAATTTATGGAAAATAAAAATATATTAAACATACAATGTATAATTTTCTCCTACTTGTATTTGTTTATAAGATTGTAAATTTTGTTAAGTAAAATAATAATAAGTCAATTAAATTTTACTTGATTAAATAACTAATTTTTTTTAACACTTTGAGTTATATGTCATGTATGTAGAAATAATAATTGAAGAAGAATAATTTGAAATTTTATAAACCTGAACAAAATATTTCTTTAATATATATGCTTATTTCATACTCCCTCCATTTTTTATTAACTGTCGTCTTGGGCTTATTTTCTTTTTTTAAATGATTGTCGTTTTTCATTTTTCAATGAAGATATATGACAAAATTTTTAGTTTTATCCCTGTCTTTTTTTGCTTATTAATTTCTCATATCAACCAAAACAATATATTAATTAGGGGTAAAACAGAAAATTTAATTGTTTTCTTAATCGGTGTGAAATCATGTAGAACGACAATTAAAAAAAAACAGAGAGTATATTTCAACATATTTTCTATTTTTTTAATTAAAAATTATGCAACTTTGACAACATATAGAGGACATATACCATTTATTGTTGGTATTAATATTTTCTTAAGATTTACTATCTTTTTTATTTTTTGTTAGTTAGTTTTTTTTATATATTCTAAAATTTATATTAGATATTAAGTTATTTTCCATATTTTGGTCTGTTTTTTGTTTATTTTCATTTTATTTTGTGAATTCGATTTTCATGTTTGGTGAATTAGTTTTTAACTGTAATTTTTATTTTATATTGTTGAATATGATTTTCATATTTTCTAATTTAATATTGATTTCTATTTAATTTTGACATATACTATTTATTGTAGGTATTAACATTTTTAAAGATTTAATATATTTTTTTCTTTTTTGTTAGTTAGTTATTAATGTTAATTTTCTAAAATTTTGCCTTGATATCAAGTTATTTTCCATTTTCTTGGTCTGTTTTTAGTTTGTTTAATTTAAAATCATATTTAACATTTTATGTCTAATAATATAATGATTTGGACCAATAAAAATTGTTAATCATATTTTACATTTTTGTGTTTAATGAAAATGCTGATTTGGACCATTCAAATCGAGTTTCTTCGTCCTATGTGGACGTCCTCAATGACATAATGCATCAATTTTTATATAGTATAGATGTCTCTCCTCTAGCTTAATTAAAACCGGTTTTAGTCCCTTTTATTACGGCTGTTGGTCAAATTGTCCCTATTTTAATTCTCCTATGAATCGGTTGTCTAAACCGGCTAATTAAAGGTTTTAACTTTTAATTTTTAGGGAGGTTATTGGTAGATAAATTTTGAAAAAAAATTCAAAAACTTTAAATTATAGTGTTATTGTTTCATAGATTCTTAAATTATTAGTATAATTTATTGTTATTAGTTTGAATTTTTTTAATTTTTATTCAAGTTATTTATTATTCAAAAAATTAGATATCACTGATTTTCTAATTTTATTAAAATCTATTGTTTTTGAGACATGAATTCCTTACAATTTTATACATAGAATACAAATTTCAAAATTTCAGGGATATATAACAAAAAAAAATAAAAAATACATATACACACAAGACCAAACCAACAAAACTACAACCATATTTTTTTTTGACATTGTACAATAATGATTATAATGCAAATCATGTCACAGCTCAGATCTAATATATAAAACATAGAACCAGAAAGAAAGAAAAAAAATTGAAATTTCAAATCCCATTAATATTTGTTTCTTCAATTATTCTTAAAAAAAAATAGAGTTCATCATTCTCAAAATTTTAAAACTATCATCAAAAAAAAAAAACTAATTTAAGAGCATACCAAAAAAAAAATTCACTAATATATTTTGAAGAGTACAAAATGAAGTTTTTAATCAAATTTAACCCCATAAGCTCATTTATTCATAAATAGTCTTCATTAAAATTAGAAAAGATTTTCTAAATGTGTCTAACGACTTCCTAAGTTTTCATTAAAGTTAGAAATTTTTTTCTAAATGTGTCTAACAACAGCTTTCTAATAATGCTAAAAATGATTAAAAAATTTTTTGGAGCTACAGTAAAACCTCTATAAATTAATAATGTTGGGACTTCAATATTTTATTAATTTATAGAGTTATTAATTAATCCATAAATTAATAATTATTTTAATTTCTCGATAAATATTAATTTATGGAGATATTTTCGATTCGAATTCTTAATGTTCATCAAAATACAAAAAAAATATTTTCAACAATGTAAAATTCATTAGAAAATATCATATCAATAAATTTAAAAGATAAGCCCAACAACATTTATGTACTTGAAACAATAATATAATCACATTTTACTATATTACATTATTTATATATATCTAAATGTATAATTATTAATTTATATAATTATTGGGACCATATTTTTACATAGGAGTTTCAAAAAAACTATTATCTTATTATCTTATCGAAATTTGCTAATTTTTACACTGGTCCGAGACCGGCAAAATTTATTAATTTATAGTGATTATTAAAATAGATATGCCTTTGAATCAAACTAATGGCATCCCTTTTATTGCTTACTGCTTCGCGGGATCGCCTAAAAGGACCTGATCCGCAAACGCTTTTGCTAAGTACTTTGAATTTATCGAGTATTAATTTATAGAGGTTATACTGTATTATTATTTAGGGCTGTTCATATCTTATCACCGTAAAAAAAAATTGCTAATTAAACAAATATAGTGTATGTTTTGACATAACCAAACCGATGGAGATAAACGGAAGGTTTTACAATGCAATTGCAAATTAATATTAATCCGATTAGTTTCGCAGCTTCAATTTCATTCTCTTATCTAAAGACACGCCATTTTTGTCACCTTCTTGGAGAGAAGCTGTGAGTCTCAAGCCGCTTTAGCATTCACATGTCATGGCTTCTTCTCTCTCTGCGTTTCCTTCTTTGAATCCTTCGCCTCTCAGTCCAAGACTCTTACAAACCCTAAATGTTCCGTTCCTCTCCCCGTGTTCTGTTTTTAGTTTAAAACATTCATCTTTCCCGAATTCGAGAACTCGATTTTCCACTCTTTAATCCCAACGAGCGCGGTCCAAAACCCTCGTTTTGTCTGTACAGTCTAGTTTCCTCAAAGGTTTGTCCTTTCCCTTAACTTCGTAGTGGAATTTAGGGTTTTGATTGTTTTAAGTTTATGGAATTGAGCCAATGGGTCACTGAGTTATCTCGAAAAGAAGTTACCTTTGTATGATTGGTAAAAGTTAAAGGGAGTTAATTTGGGTCTAAAGGTTTATTGTTTGATGAAAAGGGCTTGTTCAATGTTCATTGTTGTGTAGAACGATCTTACCTTGAATCAGGATGAGAAGATACCCTCTAATTGTTCAATTTCTTGATGGAGACATGGTTAGAACAAAGTTGATTATGTGCAGTTGAAATGCTTATAGCGTAAGAGCTGTCTGCTTGAGTGTTTATTGATTGATGAAAAGGGATTGTTCATTGTTCTGTGAAACGAGCTTACATCAAATCATTATGAGAAGATACCCTCTAGTTGATCGATTTCTTGATGGAGAAATTGTTGGAACAAAGTTCATTGTGTGCAGTTGAAATGCTTATAGCACAAGAGTCTCTGCTTGAGTGTTTTATTGATTGATGAAAAGGGATTGTTCATTGTTCTGTGGAACGAGCTTACCTCGAATCATTATGAGAAGATACCCTCTAGTTGATCGATTTCTTGATGGAGAAATTGTTGGAATATAGTTGATTGTGTGCAGTTGAAATGCTTATAGCACAAGAGCTGTCTGCTTGAGTGTTTATTGGTTGATGAAAAGGGATTGTTCATTGTTCTATGGAACGAGCTTACCTCGAATCATTATGAGAAGATACCCTGTAGTTGATCGATTTCTTGATGGAGTAATTGTTGGAATATAGTTGACTATGTGCAGTTAAAATGCTTTTAGCATAAGAGTGATCTAGTAAGAAAGAAGTTTTCTTTGTATGATACTATGATTGGTAAAATTAGTGGAGTTAACCTGGATTGAAGGTTTATTGATTGATGAAAAGGGTTTGTTCATTGTCGTGTGGAACGAGCTTACGAAGTTGATTGTGTGCAGTGGAAATGCTTATAACGTAAGAGTGTCTGCTAATGTTTCGGATTTTTGTGTCATTTTCTTGAACAGTTCTTAGAACCGCGTGGAATATTGGTAAAGATGGAATCGAAGTCGGAACCAACCTTGTACCAGTGAGCTCTCTCAGTCTTGTCTTTACCAATCAAACTCTAGCTGATTACAAATGGGTTTTAGTCACACTTGGTTTATCTTTTCTATTCTTTTGCTTTTAAGGTTTCGGTTCCTAGACCAGTTGCTAGAATCTCAGTGACAATCGCAGCATTGGCAGTATCGTTGTTTGTTCTCAAGTCGTTTCTATCAACAGCTTTCTTCGTATTGGTATGTAATCCCTTCCTTTTTTTCCGCGCTTAGAAGCTAGTTTTCTAGTGTGACTATAATCCTGTAAATGTTGCTTTCCATGAGTGTTTCAGGGTACAATGGGATTTGCATATTTCTTATTCATTGCCTTAAACAAAGATGAAGCTCCTAAACAAAGAGGAGAAGATAATAGTTCTGGTTCCAAGCCAATGGATGATCCACTTGAAGAAGCAAAGAAAATTATGGACAAGTACAAGTAAGCTTAAGATAAGAGAGATCTCCAATGTATATAGATACAATACTTTGGTATATCTAAGATCAACTCGCTAAGGTGTAAACAGGGTATTGATAAAGGCTCGGTTCATGAATTGTTATCGGTTGTACCGAAACATTTCCCATTTATTTTCCGGTTAACGAAGAATCGGGTTCTATTGAGGAAAAGGTTGCAGAATATCCATGAGGATCTTCGGTTAACGCCCAGTTTCGTTCAAATGTGGTATCAGAGCCGAAACTCTGTTATTTTACCTAAAAATTGAGAGTGAAACATTCTATACACGAATGGCAAACACTCTACAATTTAGAGATCATGGTTTTATGTTCTATAAAACTTTGATTTCGACAACTACTACAACCGGTATAAAGGCTGGAAACACTGTGGATGTCAGGACTACTGGTCCAAAGGCTAGAATGGTAACGCCCTCTAGTGTTCCATGCTGCTAACAAAGCCACGTACTGGACAAGTAGGATGACACACTACAAAATCGTCGAAGATATCATACGACTTCTAGACATACTGGCCCATCGCCTACCCCCAGATGGACCTTTCTACGAGAACGGATATGTCACAGATCAAATTCGTCAGACCCACATGTTCTTACGATCATTCTCAAATTGGGGAATCGAGAGTAAGATGGCTTATCAAAGAATTGGAGACCTTATTTATCTGCGTCATAAGATTGCGGAAAATAAGATACATCCTCAGGTGCATCCCATTTTCACATAATTCCACTACATGGCCCCAATCTTCGGAAAACTCCAAGAAATAACAGAAGAATTTATCTCTCAAGAAAAAGAAAAGATGGTAAGACAAGGAGTCCTTGAATTCGACTTCGAAAGACTCCTCGGAGAAGCAGAACACGCGCTCAAACGAAGAAGGATAGATGAAGGATCTTCCTCAAGTGACGACAATAATACAGAAGAGCCCATCCACAAATAATGGAGTATTTGTCTTTTTCTGGAAGAAAGTCAAGATTGAAAAATGAATATTGTCAAATTCCTGGAGAAGAAGATTGCGATCATACACTACATACAAAAGACGGGAGTAACATGATCGAAACTTTAAATTCCCTGGTTGATTTAATGATACATCTTGGAGGAAGTTACAAAGACTACCAAGAGAAGAGTACAACCATCAACAAGCAAATTACAAGGTTGGAAGGAAGAATAAATGAGCATGCTGAGTCTTCCGCGAAGGCCGTCGACTCTATGGCATCGATACTAAGATACCTAAAAACAATCATGCAAGATAAAAACCAGGAGGTTAGTACAACAGCAATCTTCAAAAAATTACAAGAAATACAAAAGAAGATAGAAGAATGACAAACAGAGAGGTCAACAGAAGACTCCGAGAAAATCCTGATGATTTTAGAAAGATTCCAGAATTTTCAAATCAACGGAAATACCCCGAAGGCTTCCAAAGAAAGATTCGGTACTATTTGGAAGGAGAAAACAGATTCATCCTGGTGGAATAAAGCCCAAGAATGAGTCTTCATATCGAGGGAAAGAAGAAGGGATTTCTACAAACGGAGAGACCAAAATATCAAGCCTACGACAAGGTTACATACGAAGAAGTTGATGATATTGCCAATTACCAAATGGCAAAGATCCCTGTCAAGGCTTTATACGAGACCAATCGTATAACAAGATCAAGGCGGCAATGGATGTATAAAGAATCCACAAGAGATACTGCAAGCACCAGACGATTTACCACATCTATATGTGAAAAAGATGACTTGGTAAAACAAAAAGGATGGTATCATATCGCGGCCGTACAAATACTTATAAAATATCTTGGTAATCCTGGATTGGATATACCAATCAAGATAATAGCTCGGGATAGAAGAATCTTGGATGCTTGTAAAAGCATTCTCGGTTTGTATAGCTCAAACCTATACACAGGAGCTGTCTACATGGAGTTCCTCACAGATATATTGATATCTGCTGAAGATGCAAACAAGATGGAAGCCTTCATCTTAGATATCGAAGCATCTCTGGAAATGAAGGACAAGAGTAAAATGATGTCAATAACGATACATACACATTATGGATGGTTTGAACAACCTCAACCCTTCAGGCTTCGGGATTCAGAGTTCGGGGCAAAAGCCAGACTCGAGGGGAAATCCATATACTTGAAGACATCGGATATGGATATAGCACAGCTACCGAGACCAATTATGACAGAAGAATTGACGGTGGATCGCCGGTTTAGCTTCAAGAAAGAAAATCCAAGGCCAAAATTAAAAGAATCTACAGAACTCTGTATAATTTTAAAGGATGAAAGGCTCACAAGGAACCCAAGCAGATCAACACAAATTCAAGATCTAGAAGTAGAAGGAAACGATGCCTAATTGGAAGGATTTCTTATTATCAAAAGGGATCAAACCAATAATAGATATGTGTGTAACCTGGAATGCTATACAACATGTATGGAAAACATCCGAAGAATTGACGGATAAAATGATCATCAAGTACATGGCACTACAAAGCGTGATGGAATTTCCTGAAGAATACAACTATACAATCCAAGAAAACCTTGCGCTGGTGCAACAACATGAAAATTCTAAGAAATTGAAGGAGGAGCCTTCCTCAACACAAGAAGAATCTCAAGTCCATCAAATTACCGAGAATAGTTTGGAGGAACTAAATCTCGAAGAAAAAGAATTGGAGGAAGTGAACGTCACCTACTATTATGGAAGGAATCCCGCAGATAGGAGACGAGGAGCTCAATACAAAAAAGATCGACTCAGGAGTGATAACCTTTGGAAGAGGCGATCTCAGATAAAAACCGAACCCACAATCGGCATTGATCTTTAAGAAAGAGTCAGGTCTAATCCGATAAATCCAATCCCGATTAATGATAAAGGGATTTATCTAAATGTTGATCATCTAGAAGGAAGGATGGCGAAAATATTAGAATGGGTAAAATCAATGGATATTGCTATTGGAGCCCATGGTGATTAGAGTGATGAAGATTAAATCAACTACCAGAAGGCTTCATTACAAGGATTAGCCGCTACGGTGTGGAAAGATTTCGAGTAAAGTGCATACTATGCCGCATGGAGAGCACAGTACGGAACATCTCAAGGACAAAGTATGGGTGATGTCTTCATGATGCTGTTATATGGTAGCCTGGATACCCAATCTGAGGCAGCCAAATTCAAGGAAAGGGCCTGGAAGCTGTTACAAAAACTCCAACTAAAAAGTTTGAATGCCTTGGAAAAATACGAAAGAATATTCGAATAATTGTATTATCTCTATGGTGATCTCACAAACCGTGAGATAAAGAGATTATACTTCAATAAGCTATCTGGAAGATGGCCTCAAAAATTGGTAGAAACATACCAAGAAGTACTGTCTCGATCGAGAACTCCAGAAGGATGCGAAATATGGAGTAGATCAAATATGTCGGAGAACGATAGTACCCAATATGGAGATTGGTTTTGTCCCACGACGAGAACATAAATCCAGACGACGACGATGGAGAATTAAAAGGATATCCCACAACAGAAAACGACAAATGCAACCACGATATTCCTTCATCAAGAAAGGAAAGAGGCGACCCCTTTTACAAAGAAAGGATAAGTCAAAATGCACCTGTTATGCATGTGGAGAAATTGGACACTTCGCCAAGGACTGCACAAAGTCTAAGAAGAAAGAGAAAGTCAAATTCATCACAGAGAATAATCTTCTGATTACTCAAGAGTACGAATTACAAGAATCGGAAACAGAGTATGAGATCGTCACTTCTGACAGCTCAGACAGTGATACATCCAACGAAACAGAAGATGCAGAGGGATTCTAAATTCAGAATCAAGGATAGCATGGACGAAGATGATCGTGAAATCCTAACACGCTTCAATGAGATGAAGATGTGTAGAGATGCCCCATGGGGTTACGCATCATTCGCAGGACTTTCCGATTAAGAACTACTTAATCGAGCCAGAATCATCGTCGGAAAAGAATTGGTGGATGACTGGCCAGAAGAAAGAAACCAACAACACATGGAGACGTTGTTGGAAAAGATAGAGAAACTTGAACAAGAAATCAGGCGGTTGAAGGCAGAAATTCGAAGAGAAAAGGCTCCTATACGGTTTTAAACACCAAGATTTCGATGTTTTGAGGACGAGACATTGGTATTCAACGATGACTCCGAGTATGAAGATGGAGACTATTACGAAAAAATCGAAGGAAGTGATGACGAAGATAAGGAGATGGAGGACGATATTGAATCAGCCTATGATCCATATTTCAATGAAGTCAAAACAGAAGATGTGATCGAGCTCTCTCAACATATTGACCACGCCAGATATTTTGATATCACGATATGTCTTGAGGGACGTACACTATATCCGGTACAGTGCCTCTATGATCCAGTATGCACAACAATACTTGCCAAGGGTCATGTATTTTCAGAAAAATGTTGGGAATCAAAAACCGGTACACGGCTGACATTTGACAATCTTAGTACACAAGGAGTTACGATGGTAGCTAAACAAGTACCATTCGTCTTGGGCACATCCGAATTCAAGGAAGATTTCATACGCCACGACAACATGCAACCTGAAGTGATCATGGGCAATAATTTCTGGCTATCCCATACACCGCTGGTCGTCACTCCCAATAATATCCAACTGGGTAATGGCGATATTTTTCCCACTACCTCCAAGTTGCATCAGAGTTTAGCAGCTGAGCATGGTGAGACAATAGCCACTACCACAATAAGCTCAAAAGCAAAGGCTATTTAAGAAGCAGGCATTCCCCTTCAACTAAAAATGAGACGGAATTGCTGGAGGAAGCAATACAGATTTTGTCAAAATACTTCCATGAGAATCCATTAGCATTGGAGCAGAAGAACACAGTACAATGCGAGATCCAACTAAAAAATCTAGAAGAAATTGAAGGAACACAGATTCCTATAAGGATCAAGCCTATAAAAGCAACCCCTGAAGACCAGAAGGATTTTGAAATCCAAATCTCTGAGTTATTAACAATGGGGTTAATAAAGAGATCTAATAGTCCGTGGTTATTCCCAGCCTTTATGGTCAGAAATCATGGAGAAATTGCACGAGGAAAAGCACGGATGGTCATTAATTATGTGCGCCTAAACAAGGTAATCAAGGATGATGCCTATCGAATCCCAATCAAAGATGATCTATTTATACGCCTCAAAGGAATGAAGGTCTTCACCAAACTAGACTGCAAGTCAGGATTCTACCAAGTACGCATGAAGCCTGAAAGCATCAAGTACACTGCTTTTAGCACGTGTATGGGCCATTACGAATGGAATGTAATGCCTATGGGATTAAAAACAGCACCCGCAATCTTCCAAAGAAAGATGGACGAAGTTCTTGAAGGACTACGAGAATTCTGCATGGTATATATCGATGATATCCTGGTCTTCAGCAAGAACATGAAGGATCACAAAAGGCACCTTCTTGAGGTATCAGAAAGATTATACCAGCATGGTATTGTCTTATCCAAGAGAAAGGCAGAGATTGGGAAGACAAAGATACACTTCCTAGGAGTCAAAATAGAAGATGGTAGAATACTCCTACAGCCACATGTCTTTACCTTTCTTGAAAAATTCCCAGACGAGATTAAGGACATCAAATCCCTGTAGAGGTTTTTGGGATGTATCAATTATGCAACCTCCCATTATTTGCCTCATACGGGAGAATTAAGGAAGCCTCTACAAGAATTACTTAAGAAGAAGAACCAGAAAGAAGGACAAAGCAATTGGGATGAAAGACATACCACAACGGTTCAAAGATTGAAGGAAGCATGTAGACACCTTCCACCACTAGTCTTACCCAGAGAAGGCGACAAGCTAACGGTGACCACTGATGCAAGCGAACACGCCTGGGCTGGTGTCCTTTGTTCTCAAGAAAAGATTGGCGAGGACCAATGGAAACCTGAGGAAAGAGTGGTGCGATACGCTAATGGTTCATGGTCAGAATCCGAGACTAGATGGAGTACCTTTGATAAGGAATTGAGGGCAATAAAAAAATGCTTTGAAAGCCTTCAAGATCTTTTTCAAGTATGAACCATTCACATTAAGAACCAATAGTAGAGCGGTTATTGGATTCCTCAAGAAGATCTCAATAGAAGAAGCTTCGGCTAAGCAGATACGGGATAAGATATGTATTCATGAATACATGTCATGGATGACCATAACTCACATCCCCGGAGCCAAGAAATCAGGCGGTTGAAGGCAGAAATTCGAAGAGAAAAGGCTCCTATACGGTTTTAAACACCAAGATTTCGATGTTTTGAGGACGAGACATTGGTATTCAACGATGACTCCGAGTATGAAGATGGAGACTATTACGAAAAAATCGAAGGAAGTGATGACGAAGATAAGGAGATGGAGGACGATATTGAATCAGCCTATGATCCATATTTCAATGAAGTCAAAACAGAAGATGTGATCGAGCTCTCTCAACATATTGACCACGCCAGATATTTTGATATCACGATATGTCTTGAGGGACGTACACTATATCCGGTACAGTGCCTCTATGATCCAGTATGCACAACAATACTTGCCAAGGGTCATGTATTTTCAGAAAAATGTTGGGAATCAAAAACCGGTACACGGCTGACATTTGACAATCTTAGTACACAAGGAGTTACGATGGTAGCTAAACAAGTACCATTCGTCTTGGGCACATCCGAATTCAAGGAAGATTTCATACGCCACGACAACATGCAACCTGAAGTGATCATGGGCAATAATTTCTGGCTATCCCATACACCGCTGGTCGTCACTCCCAATAATATCCAACTGGGTAATGGCGATATTTTTCCCACTACCTCCAAGTTGCATCAGAGTTTAGCAGCTGAGCATGGTGAGACAATAGCCACTACCACAATAAGCTCAAAAGCAAAGGCTATTTAAGAAGCAGGCATTCCCCTTCAACTAAAAATGAGACGGAATTGCTGGAGGAAGCAATACAGATTTTGTCAAAATACTTCCATGAGAATCCATTAGCATTGGAGCAGAAGAACACAGTACAATGCGAGATCCAACTAAAAAATCTAGAAGAAATTGAAGGAACACAGATTCCTATAAGGATCAAGCCTATAAAAGCAACCCCTGAAGACCAGAAGGATTTTGAAATCCAAATCTCTGAGTTATTAACAATGGGGTTAATAAAGAGATCTAATAGTCCGTGGTTATTCCCAGCCTTTATGGTCAGAAATCATGGAGAAATTGCACGAGGAAAAGCACGGATGGTCATTAATTATGTGCGCCTAAACAAGGTAATCAAGGATGATGCCTATCGAATCCCAATCAAAGATGATCTATTTATACGCCTCAAAGGAATGAAGGTCTTCACCAAACTAGACTGCAAGTCAGGATTCTACCAAGTACGCATGAAGCCTGAAAGCATCAAGTACACTGCTTTTAGCACGTGTATGGGCCATTACGAATGGAATGTAATGCCTATGGGATTAAAAACAGCACCCGCAATCTTCCAAAGAAAGATGGACGAAGTTCTTGAAGGACTACGAGAATTCTGCATGGTATATATCGATGATATCCTGGTCTTCAGCAAGAACATGAAGGATCACAAAAGGCACCTTCTTGAGGTATCAGAAAGATTATACCAGCATGGTATTGTCTTATCCAAGAGAAAGGCAGAGATTGGGAAGACAAAGATACACTTCCTAGGAGTCAAAATAGAAGATGGTAGAATACTCCTACAGCCACATGTCTTTACCTTTCTTGAAAAATTCCCAGACGAGATTAAGGACATCAAATCCCTGTAGAGGTTTTTGGGATGTATCAATTATGCAACCTCCCATTATTTGCCTCATACGGGAGAATTAAGGAAGCCTCTACAAGAATTACTTAAGAAGAAGAACCAGAAAGAAGGACAAAGCAATTGGGATGAAAGACATACCACAACGGTTCAAAGATTGAAGGAAGCATGTAGACACCTTCCACCACTAGTCTTACCCAGAGAAGGCGACAAGCTAACGGTGACCACTGATGCAAGCGAACACGCCTGGGCTGGTGTCCTTTGTTCTCAAGAAAAGATTGGCGAGGACCAATGGAAACCTGAGGAAAGAGTGGTGCGATACGCTAATGGTTCATGGTCAGAATCCGAGACTAGATGGAGTACCTTTGATAAGGAATTGAGGGCAATAAAAAAATGCTTTGAAAGCCTTCAAGATCTTTTTCAAGTATGAACCATTCACATTAAGAACCAATAGTAGAGCGGTTATTGGATTCCTCAAGAAGATCTCAATAGAAGAAGCTTCGGCTAAGCAGATACGGGATAAGATATGTATTCATGAATACATGTCATGGATGACCATAACTCACATCCCCGGAGCCAAGAAATCAGGCGGTTGAAGGCAGAAATTCGAAGAGAAAAGGCTCCTATACGGTTTTAAACACCAAGATTTCGATGTTTTGAGGACGAGACATTGGTATTCAACGATGACTCCGAGTATGAAGATGGAGACTATTACGAAAAAATCGAAGGAAGTGATGACGAAGATAAGGAGATGGAGGACGATATTGAATCAGCCTATGATCCATATTTCAATGAAGTCAAAACAGAAGATGTGATCGAGCTCTCTCAACATATTGACCACGCCAGATATTTTGATATCACGATATGTCTTGAGGGACGTACACTATATCCGGTACAGTGCCTCTATGATCCAGTATGCACAACAATACTTGCCAAGGGTCATGTATTTTCAGAAAAATGTTGGGAATCAAAAACCGGTACACGGCTGACATTTGACAATCTTAGTACACAAGGAGTTACGATGGTAGCTAAACAAGTACCATTCGTCTTGGGCACATCCGAATTCAAGGAAGATTTCATACGCCACGACAACATGCAACCTGAAGTGATCATGGGCAATAATTTCTGGCTATCCCATACACCGCTGGTCGTCACTCCCAATAATATCCAACTGGGTAATGGCGATATTTTTCCCACTACCTCCAAGTTGCATCAGAGTTTAGCAGCTGAGCATGGTGAGACAATAGCCACTACCACAATAAGCTCAAAAGCAAAGGCTATTTAAGAAGCAGGCATTCCCCTTCAACTAAAAATGAGACGGAATTGCTGGAGGAAGCAATACAGATTTTGTCAAAATACTTCCATGAGAATCCATTAGCATTGGAGCAGAAGAACACAGTACAATGCGAGATCCAACTAAAAAATCTAGAAGAAATTGAAGGAACACAGATTCCTATAAGGATCAAGCCTATAAAAGCAACCCCTGAAGACCAGAAGGATTTTGAAATCCAAATCTCTGAGTTATTAACAATGGGGTTAATAAAGAGATCTAATAGTCCGTGGTTATTCCCAGCCTTTATGGTCAGAAATCATGGAGAAATTGCACGAGGAAAAGCACGGATGGTCATTAATTATGTGCGCCTAAACAAGGTAATCAAGGATGATGCCTATCGAATCCCAATCAAAGATGATCTATTTATACGCCTCAAAGGAATGAAGGTCTTCACCAAACTAGACTGCAAGTCAGGATTCTACCAAGTACGCATGAAGCCTGAAAGCATCAAGTACACTGCTTTTAGCACGTGTATGGGCCATTACGAATGGAATGTAATGCCTATGGGATTAAAAACAGCACCCGCAATCTTCCAAAGAAAGATGGACGAAGTTCTTGAAGGACTACGAGAATTCTGCATGGTATATATCGATGATATCCTGGTCTTCAGCAAGAACATGAAGGATCACAAAAGGCACCTTCTTGAGGTATCAGAAAGATTATACCAGCATGGTATTGTCTTATCCAAGAGAAAGGCAGAGATTGGGAAGACAAAGATACACTTCCTAGGAGTCAAAATAGAAGATGGTAGAATACTCCTACAGCCACATGTCTTTACCTTTCTTGAAAAATTCCCAGACGAGATTAAGGACATCAAATCCCTGTAGAGGTTTTTGGGATGTATCAATTATGCAACCTCCCATTATTTGCCTCATACGGGAGAATTAAGGAAGCCTCTACAAGAATTACTTAAGAAGAAGAACCAGAAAGAAGGACAAAGCAATTGGGATGAAAGACATACCACAACGGTTCAAAGATTGAAGGAAGCATGTAGACACCTTCCACCACTAGTCTTACCCAGAGAAGGCGACAAGCTAACGGTGACCACTGATGCAAGCGAACACGCCTGGGCTGGTGTCCTTTGTTCTCAAGAAAAGATTGGCGAGGACCAATGGAAACCTGAGGAAAGAGTGGTGCGATACGCTAATGGTTCATGGTCAGAATCCGAGACTAGATGGAGTACCTTTGATAAGGAATTGAGGGCAATAAAAAAATGCTTTGAAAGCCTTCAAGATCTTTTTCAAGTATGAACCATTCACATTAAGAACCAATAGTAGAGCGGTTATTGGATTCCTCAAGAAGATCTCAATAGAAGAAGCTTCGGCTAAGCAGATACGGGATAAGATATGTATTCATGAATACATGTCATGGATGACCATAACTCACATCCCCGGAGCCAAGAAATCAGGCGGTTGAAGGCAGAAATTCGAAGAGAAAAGGCTCCTATACGGTTTTAAACACCAAGATTTCGATGTTTTGAGGACGAGACATTGGTATTCAACGATGACTCCGAGTATGAAGATGGAGACTATTACGAAAAAATCGAAGGAAGTGATGACGAAGATAAGGAGATGGAGGACGATATTGAATCAGCCTATGATCCATATTTCAATGAAGTCAAAACAGAAGATGTGATCGAGCTCTCTCAACATATTGACCACGCCAGATATTTTGATATCACGATATGTCTTGAGGGACGTACACTATATCCGGTACAGTGCCTCTATGATCCAGTATGCACAACAATACTTGCCAAGGGTCATGTATTTTCAGAAAAATGTTGGGAATCAAAAACCGGTACACGGCTGACATTTGACAATCTTAGTACACAAGGAGTTACGATGGTAGCTAAACAAGTACCATTCGTCTTGGGCACATCCGAATTCAAGGAAGATTTCATACGCCACGACAACATGCAACCTGAAGTGATCATGGGCAATAATTTCTGGCTATCCCATACACCGCTGGTCGTCACTCCCAATAATATCCAACTGGGTAATGGCGATATTTTTCCCACTACCTCCAAGTTGCATCAGAGTTTAGCAGCTGAGCATGGTGAGACAATAGCCACTACCACAATAAGCTCAAAAGCAAAGGCTATTTAAGAAGCAGGCATTCCCCTTCAACTAAAAATGAGACGGAATTGCTGGAGGAAGCAATACAGATTTTGTCAAAATACTTCCATGAGAATCCATTAGCATTGGAGCAGAAGAACACAGTACAATGCGAGATCCAACTAAAAAATCTAGAAGAAATTGAAGGAACACAGATTCCTATAAGGATCAAGCCTATAAAAGCAACCCCTGAAGACCAGAAGGATTTTGAAATCCAAATCTCTGAGTTATTAACAATGGGGTTAATAAAGAGATCTAATAGTCCGTGGTTATTCCCAGCCTTTATGGTCAGAAATCATGGAGAAATTGCACGAGGAAAAGCACGGATGGTCATTAATTATGTGCGCCTAAACAAGGTAATCAAGGATGATGCCTATCGAATCCCAATCAAAGATGATCTATTTATACGCCTCAAAGGAATGAAGGTCTTCACCAAACTAGACTGCAAGTCAGGATTCTACCAAGTACGCATGAAGCCTGAAAGCATCAAGTACACTGCTTTTAGCACGTGTATGGGCCATTACGAATGGAATGTAATGCCTATGGGATTAAAAACAGCACCCGCAATCTTCCAAAGAAAGATGGACGAAGTTCTTGAAGGACTACGAGAATTCTGCATGGTATATATCGATGATATCCTGGTCTTCAGCAAGAACATGAAGGATCACAAAAGGCACCTTCTTGAGGTATCAGAAAGATTATACCAGCATGGTATTGTCTTATCCAAGAGAAAGGCAGAGATTGGGAAGACAAAGATACACTTCCTAGGAGTCAAAATAGAAGATGGTAGAATACTCCTACAGCCACATGTCTTTACCTTTCTTGAAAAATTCCCAGACGAGATTAAGGACATCAAATCCCTGTAGAGGTTTTTGGGATGTATCAATTATGCAACCTCCCATTATTTGCCTCATACGGGAGAATTAAGGAAGCCTCTACAAGAATTACTTAAGAAGAAGAACCAGAAAGAAGGACAAAGCAATTGGGATGAAAGACATACCACAACGGTTCAAAGATTGAAGGAAGCATGTAGACACCTTCCACCACTAGTCTTACCCAGAGAAGGCGACAAGCTAACGGTGACCACTGATGCAAGCGAACACGCCTGGGCTGGTGTCCTTTGTTCTCAAGAAAAGATTGGCGAGGACCAATGGAAACCTGAGGAAAGAGTGGTGCGATACGCTAATGGTTCATGGTCAGAATCCGAGACTAGATGGAGTACCTTTGATAAGGAATTGAGGGCAATAAAAAAATGCTTTGAAAGCCTTCAAGATCTTTTTCAAGTATGAACCATTCACATTAAGAACCAATAGTAGAGCGGTTATTGGATTCCTCAAGAAGATCTCAATAGAAGAAGCTTCGGCTAAGCAGATACGGGATAAGATATGTATTCATGAATACATGTCATGGATGACCATAACTCACATCCCCGGAGCCAAGAAATCAGGCGGTTGAAGGCAGAAATTCGAAGAGAAAAGGCTCCTATACGGTTTTAAACACCAAGATTTCGATGTTTTGAGGACGAGACATTGGTATTCAACGATGACTCCGAGTATGAAGATGGAGACTATTACGAAAAAATCGAAGGAAGTGATGACGAAGATAAGGAGATGGAGGACGATATTGAATCAGCCTATGATCCATATTTCAATGAAGTCAAAACAGAAGATGTGATCGAGCTCTCTCAACATATTGACCACGCCAGATATTTTGATATCACGATATGTCTTGAGGGACGTACACTATATCCGGTACAGTGCCTCTATGATCCAGTATGCACAACAATACTTGCCAAGGGTCATGTATTTTCAGAAAAATGTTGGGAATCAAAAACCGGTACACGGCTGACATTTGACAATCTTAGTACACAAGGAGTTACGATGGTAGCTAAACAAGTACCATTCGTCTTGGGCACATCCGAATTCAAGGAAGATTTCATACGCCACGACAACATGCAACCTGAAGTGATCATGGGCAATAATTTCTGGCTATCCCATACACCGCTGGTCGTCACTCCCAATAATATCCAACTGGGTAATGGCGATATTTTTCCCACTACCTCCAAGTTGCATCAGAGTTTAGCAGCTGAGCATGGTGAGACAATAGCCACTACCACAATAAGCTCAAAAGCAAAGGCTATTTAAGAAGCAGGCATTCCCCTTCAACTAAAAATGAGACGGAATTGCTGGAGGAAGCAATACAGATTTTGTCAAAATACTTCCATGAGAATCCATTAGCATTGGAGCAGAAGAACACAGTACAATGCGAGATCCAACTAAAAAATCTAGAAGAAATTGAAGGAACACAGATTCCTATAAGGATCAAGCCTATAAAAGCAACCCCTGAAGACCAGAAGGATTTTGAAATCCAAATCTCTGAGTTATTAACAATGGGGTTAATAAAGAGATCTAATAGTCCGTGGTTATTCCCAGCCTTTATGGTCAGAAATCATGGAGAAATTGCACGAGGAAAAGCACGGATGGTCATTAATTATGTGCGCCTAAACAAGGTAATCAAGGATGATGCCTATCGAATCCCAATCAAAGATGATCTATTTATACGCCTCAAAGGAATGAAGGTCTTCACCAAACTAGACTGCAAGTCAGGATTCTACCAAGTACGCATGAAGCCTGAAAGCATCAAGTACACTGCTTTTAGCACGTGTATGGGCCATTACGAATGGAATGTAATGCCTATGGGATTAAAAACAGCACCCGCAATCTTCCAAAGAAAGATGGACGAAGTTCTTGAAGGACTACGAGAATTCTGCATGGTATATATCGATGATATCCTGGTCTTCAGCAAGAACATGAAGGATCACAAAAGGCACCTTCTTGAGGTATCAGAAAGATTATACCAGCATGGTATTGTCTTATCCAAGAGAAAGGCAGAGATTGGGAAGACAAAGATACACTTCCTAGGAGTCAAAATAGAAGATGGTAGAATACTCCTACAGCCACATGTCTTTACCTTTCTTGAAAAATTCCCAGACGAGATTAAGGACATCAAATCCCTGTAGAGGTTTTTGGGATGTATCAATTATGCAACCTCCCATTATTTGCCTCATACGGGAGAATTAAGGAAGCCTCTACAAGAATTACTTAAGAAGAAGAACCAGAAAGAAGGACAAAGCAATTGGGATGAAAGACATACCACAACGGTTCAAAGATTGAAGGAAGCATGTAGACACCTTCCACCACTAGTCTTACCCAGAGAAGGCGACAAGCTAACGGTGACCACTGATGCAAGCGAACACGCCTGGGCTGGTGTCCTTTGTTCTCAAGAAAAGATTGGCGAGGACCAATGGAAACCTGAGGAAAGAGTGGTGCGATACGCTAATGGTTCATGGTCAGAATCCGAGACTAGATGGAGTACCTTTGATAAGGAATTGAGGGCAATAAAAAAATGCTTTGAAAGCCTTCAAGATCTTTTTCAAGTATGAACCATTCACATTAAGAACCAATAGTAGAGCGGTTATTGGATTCCTCAAGAAGATCTCAATAGAAGAAGCTTCGGCTAAGCAGATACGGGATAAGATATGTATTCATGAATACATGTCATGGATGACCATAACTCACATCCCCGGAGCCAAGAAATCAGGCGGTTGAAGGCAGAAATTCGAAGAGAAAAGGCTCCTATACGGTTTTAAACACCAAGATTTCGATGTTTTGAGGACGAGACATTGGTATTCAACGATGACTCCGAGTATGAAGATGGAGACTATTACGAAAAAATCGAAGGAAGTGATGACGAAGATAAGGAGATGGAGGACGATATTGAATCAGCCTATGATCCATATTTCAATGAAGTCAAAACAGAAGATGTGATCGAGCTCTCTCAACATATTGACCACGCCAGATATTTTGATATCACGATATGTCTTGAGGGACGTACACTATATCCGGTACAGTGCCTCTATGATCCAGTATGCACAACAATACTTGCCAAGGGTCATGTATTTTCAGAAAAATGTTGGGAATCAAAAACCGGTACACGGCTGACATTTGACAATCTTAGTACACAAGGAGTTACGATGGTAGCTAAACAAGTACCATTCGTCTTGGGCACATCCGAATTCAAGGAAGATTTCATACGCCACGACAACATGCAACCTGAAGTGATCATGGGCAATAATTTCTGGCTATCCCATACACCGCTGGTCGTCACTCCCAATAATATCCAACTGGGTAATGGCGATATTTTTCCCACTACCTCCAAGTTGCATCAGAGTTTAGCAGCTGAGCATGGTGAGACAATAGCCACTACCACAATAAGCTCAAAAGCAAAGGCTATTTAAGAAGCAGGCATTCCCCTTCAACTAAAAATGAGACGGAATTGCTGGAGGAAGCAATACAGATTTTGTCAAAATACTTCCATGAGAATCCATTAGCATTGGAGCAGAAGAACACAGTACAATGCGAGATCCAACTAAAAAATCTAGAAGAAATTGAAGGAACACAGATTCCTATAAGGATCAAGCCTATAAAAGCAACCCCTGAAGACCAGAAGGATTTTGAAATCCAAATCTCTGAGTTATTAACAATGGGGTTAATAAAGAGATCTAATAGTCCGTGGTTATTCCCAGCCTTTATGGTCAGAAATCATGGAGAAATTGCACGAGGAAAAGCACGGATGGTCATTAATTATGTGCGCCTAAACAAGGTAATCAAGGATGATGCCTATCGAATCCCAATCAAAGATGATCTATTTATACGCCTCAAAGGAATGAAGGTCTTCACCAAACTAGACTGCAAGTCAGGATTCTACCAAGTACGCATGAAGCCTGAAAGCATCAAGTACACTGCTTTTAGCACGTGTATGGGCCATTACGAATGGAATGTAATGCCTATGGGATTAAAAACAGCACCCGCAATCTTCCAAAGAAAGATGGACGAAGTTCTTGAAGGACTACGAGAATTCTGCATGGTATATATCGATGATATCCTGGTCTTCAGCAAGAACATGAAGGATCACAAAAGGCACCTTCTTGAGGTATCAGAAAGATTATACCAGCATGGTATTGTCTTATCCAAGAGAAAGGCAGAGATTGGGAAGACAAAGATACACTTCCTAGGAGTCAAAATAGAAGATGGTAGAATACTCCTACAGCCACATGTCTTTACCTTTCTTGAAAAATTCCCAGACGAGATTAAGGACATCAAATCCCTGTAGAGGTTTTTGGGATGTATCAATTATGCAACCTCCCATTATTTGCCTCATACGGGAGAATTAAGGAAGCCTCTACAAGAATTACTTAAGAAGAAGAACCAGAAAGAAGGACAAAGCAATTGGGATGAAAGACATACCACAACGGTTCAAAGATTGAAGGAAGCATGTAGACACCTTCCACCACTAGTCTTACCCAGAGAAGGCGACAAGCTAACGGTGACCACTGATGCAAGCGAACACGCCTGGGCTGGTGTCCTTTGTTCTCAAGAAAAGATTGGCGAGGACCAATGGAAACCTGAGGAAAGAGTGGTGCGATACGCTAATGGTTCATGGTCAGAATCCGAGACTAGATGGAGTACCTTTGATAAGGAATTGAGGGCAATAAAAAAATGCTTTGAAAGCCTTCAAGATCTTTTTCAAGTATGAACCATTCACATTAAGAACCAATAGTAGAGCGGTTATTGGATTCCTCAAGAAGATCTCAATAGAAGAAGCTTCGGCTAAGCAGATACGGGATAAGATATGTATTCATGAATACATGTCATGGATGACCATAACTCACATCCCCGGAGCCAAGAAATCAGGCGGTTGAAGGCAGAAATTCGAAGAGAAAAGGCTCCTATACGGTTTTAAACACCAAGATTTCGATGTTTTGAGGACGAGACATTGGTATTCAACGATGACTCCGAGTATGAAGATGGAGACTATTACGAAAAAATCGAAGGAAGTGATGACGAAGATAAGGAGATGGAGGACGATATTGAATCAGCCTATGATCCATATTTCAATGAAGTCAAAACAGAAGATGTGATCGAGCTCTCTCAACATATTGACCACGCCAGATATTTTGATATCACGATATGTCTTGAGGGACGTACACTATATCCGGTACAGTGCCTCTATGATCCAGTATGCACAACAATACTTGCCAAGGGTCATGTATTTTCAGAAAAATGTTGGGAATCAAAAACCGGTACACGGCTGACATTTGACAATCTTAGTACACAAGGAGTTACGATGGTAGCTAAACAAGTACCATTCGTCTTGGGCACATCCGAATTCAAGGAAGATTTCATACGCCACGACAACATGCAACCTGAAGTGATCATGGGCAATAATTTCTGGCTATCCCATACACCGCTGGTCGTCACTCCCAATAATATCCAACTGGGTAATGGCGATATTTTTCCCACTACCTCCAAGTTGCATCAGAGTTTAGCAGCTGAGCATGGTGAGACAATAGCCACTACCACAATAAGCTCAAAAGCAAAGGCTATTTAAGAAGCAGGCATTCCCCTTCAACTAAAAATGAGACGGAATTGCTGGAGGAAGCAATACAGATTTTGTCAAAATACTTCCATGAGAATCCATTAGCATTGGAGCAGAAGAACACAGTACAATGCGAGATCCAACTAAAAAATCTAGAAGAAATTGAAGGAACACAGATTCCTATAAGGATCAAGCCTATAAAAGCAACCCCTGAAGACCAGAAGGATTTTGAAATCCAAATCTCTGAGTTATTAACAATGGGGTTAATAAAGAGATCTAATAGTCCGTGGTTATTCCCAGCCTTTATGGTCAGAAATCATGGAGAAATTGCACGAGGAAAAGCACGGATGGTCATTAATTATGTGCGCCTAAACAAGGTAATCAAGGATGATGCCTATCGAATCCCAATCAAAGATGATCTATTTATACGCCTCAAAGGAATGAAGGTCTTCACCAAACTAGACTGCAAGTCAGGATTCTACCAAGTACGCATGAAGCCTGAAAGCATCAAGTACACTGCTTTTAGCACGTGTATGGGCCATTACGAATGGAATGTAATGCCTATGGGATTAAAAACAGCACCCGCAATCTTCCAAAGAAAGATGGACGAAGTTCTTGAAGGACTACGAGAATTCTGCATGGTATATATCGATGATATCCTGGTCTTCAGCAAGAACATGAAGGATCACAAAAGGCACCTTCTTGAGGTATCAGAAAGATTATACCAGCATGGTATTGTCTTATCCAAGAGAAAGGCAGAGATTGGGAAGACAAAGATACACTTCCTAGGAGTCAAAATAGAAGATGGTAGAATACTCCTACAGCCACATGTCTTTACCTTTCTTGAAAAATTCCCAGACGAGATTAAGGACATCAAATCCCTGTAGAGGTTTTTGGGATGTATCAATTATGCAACCTCCCATTATTTGCCTCATACGGGAGAATTAAGGAAGCCTCTACAAGAATTACTTAAGAAGAAGAACCAGAAAGAAGGACAAAGCAATTGGGATGAAAGACATACCACAACGGTTCAAAGATTGAAGGAAGCATGTAGACACCTTCCACCACTAGTCTTACCCAGAGAAGGCGACAAGCTAACGGTGACCACTGATGCAAGCGAACACGCCTGGGCTGGTGTCCTTTGTTCTCAAGAAAAGATTGGCGAGGACCAATGGAAACCTGAGGAAAGAGTGGTGCGATACGCTAATGGTTCATGGTCAGAATCCGAGACTAGATGGAGTACCTTTGATAAGGAATTGAGGGCAATAAAAAAATGCTTTGAAAGCCTTCAAGATCTTTTTCAAGTATGAACCATTCACATTAAGAACCAATAGTAGAGCGGTTATTGGATTCCTCAAGAAGATCTCAATAGAAGAAGCTTCGGCTAAGCAGATACGGGATAAGATATGTATTCATGAATACATGTCATGGATGACCATAACTCACATCCCCGGAGCCAAGAAATCAGGCGGTTGAAGGCAGAAATTCGAAGAGAAAAGGCTCCTATACGGTTTTAAACACCAAGATTTCGATGTTTTGAGGACGAGACATTGGTATTCAACGATGACTCCGAGTATGAAGATGGAGACTATTACGAAAAAATCGAAGGAAGTGATGACGAAGATAAGGAGATGGAGGACGATATTGAATCAGCCTATGATCCATATTTCAATGAAGTCAAAACAGAAGATGTGATCGAGCTCTCTCAACATATTGACCACGCCAGATATTTTGATATCACGATATGTCTTGAGGGACGTACACTATATCCGGTACAGTGCCTCTATGATCCAGTATGCACAACAATACTTGCCAAGGGTCATGTATTTTCAGAAAAATGTTGGGAATCAAAAACCGGTACACGGCTGACATTTGACAATCTTAGTACACAAGGAGTTACGATGGTAGCTAAACAAGTACCATTCGTCTTGGGCACATCCGAATTCAAGGAAGATTTCATACGCCACGACAACATGCAACCTGAAGTGATCATGGGCAATAATTTCTGGCTATCCCATACACCGCTGGTCGTCACTCCCAATAATATCCAACTGGGTAATGGCGATATTTTTCCCACTACCTCCAAGTTGCATCAGAGTTTAGCAGCTGAGCATGGTGAGACAATAGCCACTACCACAATAAGCTCAAAAGCAAAGGCTATTTAAGAAGCAGGCATTCCCCTTCAACTAAAAATGAGACGGAATTGCTGGAGGAAGCAATACAGATTTTGTCAAAATACTTCCATGAGAATCCATTAGCATTGGAGCAGAAGAACACAGTACAATGCGAGATCCAACTAAAAAATCTAGAAGAAATTGAAGGAACACAGATTCCTATAAGGATCAAGCCTATAAAAGCAACCCCTGAAGACCAGAAGGATTTTGAAATCCAAATCTCTGAGTTATTAACAATGGGGTTAATAAAGAGATCTAATAGTCCGTGGTTATTCCCAGCCTTTATGGTCAGAAATCATGGAGAAATTGCACGAGGAAAAGCACGGATGGTCATTAATTATGTGCGCCTAAACAAGGTAATCAAGGATGATGCCTATCGAATCCCAATCAAAGATGATCTATTTATACGCCTCAAAGGAATGAAGGTCTTCACCAAACTAGACTGCAAGTCAGGATTCTACCAAGTACGCATGAAGCCTGAAAGCATCAAGTACACTGCTTTTAGCACGTGTATGGGCCATTACGAATGGAATGTAATGCCTATGGGATTAAAAACAGCACCCGCAATCTTCCAAAGAAAGATGGACGAAGTTCTTGAAGGACTACGAGAATTCTGCATGGTATATATCGATGATATCCTGGTCTTCAGCAAGAACATGAAGGATCACAAAAGGCACCTTCTTGAGGTATCAGAAAGATTATACCAGCATGGTATTGTCTTATCCAAGAGAAAGGCAGAGATTGGGAAGACAAAGATACACTTCCTAGGAGTCAAAATAGAAGATGGTAGAATACTCCTACAGCCACATGTCTTTACCTTTCTTGAAAAATTCCCAGACGAGATTAAGGACATCAAATCCCTGTAGAGGTTTTTGGGATGTATCAATTATGCAACCTCCCATTATTTGCCTCATACGGGAGAATTAAGGAAGCCTCTACAAGAATTACTTAAGAAGAAGAACCAGAAAGAAGGACAAAGCAATTGGGATGAAAGACATACCACAACGGTTCAAAGATTGAAGGAAGCATGTAGACACCTTCCACCACTAGTCTTACCCAGAGAAGGCGACAAGCTAACGGTGACCACTGATGCAAGCGAACACGCCTGGGCTGGTGTCCTTTGTTCTCAAGAAAAGATTGGCGAGGACCAATGGAAACCTGAGGAAAGAGTGGTGCGATACGCTAATGGTTCATGGTCAGAATCCGAGACTAGATGGAGTACCTTTGATAAGGAATTGAGGGCAATAAAAAAATGCTTTGAAAGCCTTCAAGATCTTTTTCAAGTATGAACCATTCACATTAAGAACCAATAGTAGAGCGGTTATTGGATTCCTCAAGAAGATCTCAATAGAAGAAGCTTCGGCTAAGCAGATACGGGATAAGATATGTATTCATGAATACATGTCATGGATGACCATAACTCACATCCCCGGAGCCAAGAAATCAGGCGGTTGAAGGCAGAAATTCGAAGAGAAAAGGCTCCTATACGGTTTTAAACACCAAGATTTCGATGTTTTGAGGACGAGACATTGGTATTCAACGATGACTCCGAGTATGAAGATGGAGACTATTACGAAAAAATCGAAGGAAGTGATGACGAAGATAAGGAGATGGAGGACGATATTGAATCAGCCTATGATCCATATTTCAATGAAGTCAAAACAGAAGATGTGATCGAGCTCTCTCAACATATTGACCACGCCAGATATTTTGATATCACGATATGTCTTGAGGGACGTACACTATATCCGGTACAGTGCCTCTATGATCCAGTATGCACAACAATACTTGCCAAGGGTCATGTATTTTCAGAAAAATGTTGGGAATCAAAAACCGGTACACGGCTGACATTTGACAATCTTAGTACACAAGGAGTTACGATGGTAGCTAAACAAGTACCATTCGTCTTGGGCACATCCGAATTCAAGGAAGATTTCATACGCCACGACAACATGCAACCTGAAGTGATCATGGGCAATAATTTCTGGCTATCCCATACACCGCTGGTCGTCACTCCCAATAATATCCAACTGGGTAATGGCGATATTTTTCCCACTACCTCCAAGTTGCATCAGAGTTTAGCAGCTGAGCATGGTGAGACAATAGCCACTACCACAATAAGCTCAAAAGCAAAGGCTATTTAAGAAGCAGGCATTCCCCTTCAACTAAAAATGAGACGGAATTGCTGGAGGAAGCAATACAGATTTTGTCAAAATACTTCCATGAGAATCCATTAGCATTGGAGCAGAAGAACACAGTACAATGCGAGATCCAACTAAAAAATCTAGAAGAAATTGAAGGAACACAGATTCCTATAAGGATCAAGCCTATAAAAGCAACCCCTGAAGACCAGAAGGATTTTGAAATCCAAATCTCTGAGTTATTAACAATGGGGTTAATAAAGAGATCTAATAGTCCGTGGTTATTCCCAGCCTTTATGGTCAGAAATCATGGAGAAATTGCACGAGGAAAAGCACGGATGGTCATTAATTATGTGCGCCTAAACAAGGTAATCAAGGATGATGCCTATCGAATCCCAATCAAAGATGATCTATTTATACGCCTCAAAGGAATGAAGGTCTTCACCAAACTAGACTGCAAGTCAGGATTCTACCAAGTACGCATGAAGCCTGAAAGCATCAAGTACACTGCTTTTAGCACGTGTATGGGCCATTACGAATGGAATGTAATGCCTATGGGATTAAAAACAGCACCCGCAATCTTCCAAAGAAAGATGGACGAAGTTCTTGAAGGACTACGAGAATTCTGCATGGTATATATCGATGATATCCTGGTCTTCAGCAAGAACATGAAGGATCACAAAAGGCACCTTCTTGAGGTATCAGAAAGATTATACCAGCATGGTATTGTCTTATCCAAGAGAAAGGCAGAGATTGGGAAGACAAAGATACACTTCCTAGGAGTCAAAATAGAAGATGGTAGAATACTCCTACAGCCACATGTCTTTACCTTTCTTGAAAAATTCCCAGACGAGATTAAGGACATCAAATCCCTGTAGAGGTTTTTGGGATGTATCAATTATGCAACCTCCCATTATTTGCCTCATACGGGAGAATTAAGGAAGCCTCTACAAGAATTACTTAAGAAGAAGAACCAGAAAGAAGGACAAAGCAATTGGGATGAAAGACATACCACAACGGTTCAAAGATTGAAGGAAGCATGTAGACACCTTCCACCACTAGTCTTACCCAGAGAAGGCGACAAGCTAACGGTGACCACTGATGCAAGCGAACACGCCTGGGCTGGTGTCCTTTGTTCTCAAGAAAAGATTGGCGAGGACCAATGGAAACCTGAGGAAAGAGTGGTGCGATACGCTAATGGTTCATGGTCAGAATCCGAGACTAGATGGAGTACCTTTGATAAGGAATTGAGGGCAATAAAAAAATGCTTTGAAAGCCTTCAAGATCTTTTTCAAGTATGAACCATTCACATTAAGAACCAATAGTAGAGCGGTTATTGGATTCCTCAAGAAGATCTCAATAGAAGAAGCTTCGGCTAAGCAGATACGGGATAAGATATGTATTCATGAATACATGTCATGGATGACCATAACTCACATCCCCGGAGCCAAGAAATCAGGCGGTTGAAGGCAGAAATTCGAAGAGAAAAGGCTCCTATACGGTTTTAAACACCAAGATTTCGATGTTTTGAGGACGAGACATTGGTATTCAACGATGACTCCGAGTATGAAGATGGAGACTATTACGAAAAAATCGAAGGAAGTGATGACGAAGATAAGGAGATGGAGGACGATATTGAATCAGCCTATGATCCATATTTCAATGAAGTCAAAACAGAAGATGTGATCGAGCTCTCTCAACATATTGACCACGCCAGATATTTTGATATCACGATATGTCTTGAGGGACGTACACTATATCCGGTACAGTGCCTCTATGATCCAGTATGCACAACAATACTTGCCAAGGGTCATGTATTTTCAGAAAAATGTTGGGAATCAAAAACCGGTACACGGCTGACATTTGACAATCTTAGTACACAAGGAGTTACGATGGTAGCTAAACAAGTACCATTCGTCTTGGGCACATCCGAATTCAAGGAAGATTTCATACGCCACGACAACATGCAACCTGAAGTGATCATGGGCAATAATTTCTGGCTATCCCATACACCGCTGGTCGTCACTCCCAATAATATCCAACTGGGTAATGGCGATATTTTTCCCACTACCTCCAAGTTGCATCAGAGTTTAGCAGCTGAGCATGGTGAGACAATAGCCACTACCACAATAAGCTCAAAAGCAAAGGCTATTTAAGAAGCAGGCATTCCCCTTCAACTAAAAATGAGACGGAATTGCTGGAGGAAGCAATACAGATTTTGTCAAAATACTTCCATGAGAATCCATTAGCATTGGAGCAGAAGAACACAGTACAATGCGAGATCCAACTAAAAAATCTAGAAGAAATTGAAGGAACACAGATTCCTATAAGGATCAAGCCTATAAAAGCAACCCCTGAAGACCAGAAGGATTTTGAAATCCAAATCTCTGAGTTATTAACAATGGGGTTAATAAAGAGATCTAATAGTCCGTGGTTATTCCCAGCCTTTATGGTCAGAAATCATGGAGAAATTGCACGAGGAAAAGCACGGATGGTCATTAATTATGTGCGCCTAAACAAGGTAATCAAGGATGATGCCTATCGAATCCCAATCAAAGATGATCTATTTATACGCCTCAAAGGAATGAAGGTCTTCACCAAACTAGACTGCAAGTCAGGATTCTACCAAGTACGCATGAAGCCTGAAAGCATCAAGTACACTGCTTTTAGCACGTGTATGGGCCATTACGAATGGAATGTAATGCCTATGGGATTAAAAACAGCACCCGCAATCTTCCAAAGAAAGATGGACGAAGTTCTTGAAGGACTACGAGAATTCTGCATGGTATATATCGATGATATCCTGGTCTTCAGCAAGAACATGAAGGATCACAAAAGGCACCTTCTTGAGGTATCAGAAAGATTATACCAGCATGGTATTGTCTTATCCAAGAGAAAGGCAGAGATTGGGAAGACAAAGATACACTTCCTAGGAGTCAAAATAGAAGATGGTAGAATACTCCTACAGCCACATGTCTTTACCTTTCTTGAAAAATTCCCAGACGAGATTAAGGACATCAAATCCCTGTAGAGGTTTTTGGGATGTATCAATTATGCAACCTCCCATTATTTGCCTCATACGGGAGAATTAAGGAAGCCTCTACAAGAATTACTTAAGAAGAAGAACCAGAAAGAAGGACAAAGCAATTGGGATGAAAGACATACCACAACGGTTCAAAGATTGAAGGAAGCATGTAGACACCTTCCACCACTAGTCTTACCCAGAGAAGGCGACAAGCTAACGGTGACCACTGATGCAAGCGAACACGCCTGGGCTGGTGTCCTTTGTTCTCAAGAAAAGATTGGCGAGGACCAATGGAAACCTGAGGAAAGAGTGGTGCGATACGCTAATGGTTCATGGTCAGAATCCGAGACTAGATGGAGTACCTTTGATAAGGAATTGAGGGCAATAAAAAAATGCTTTGAAAGCCTTCAAGATCTTTTTCAAGTATGAACCATTCACATTAAGAACCAATAGTAGAGCGGTTATTGGATTCCTCAAGAAGATCTCAATAGAAGAAGCTTCGGCTAAGCAGATACGGGATAAGATATGTATTCATGAATACATGTCATGGATGACCATAACTCACATCCCCGGAGCCAAGAAATCAGGCGGTTGAAGGCAGAAATTCGAAGAGAAAAGGCTCCTATACGGTTTTAAACACCAAGATTTCGATGTTTTGAGGACGAGACATTGGTATTCAACGATGACTCCGAGTATGAAGATGGAGACTATTACGAAAAAATCGAAGGAAGTGATGACGAAGATAAGGAGATGGAGGACGATATTGAATCAGCCTATGATCCATATTTCAATGAAGTCAAAACAGAAGATGTGATCGAGCTCTCTCAACATATTGACCACGCCAGATATTTTGATATCACGATATGTCTTGAGGGACGTACACTATATCCGGTACAGTGCCTCTATGATCCAGTATGCACAACAATACTTGCCAAGGGTCATGTATTTTCAGAAAAATGTTGGGAATCAAAAACCGGTACACGGCTGACATTTGACAATCTTAGTACACAAGGAGTTACGATGGTAGCTAAACAAGTACCATTCGTCTTGGGCACATCCGAATTCAAGGAAGATTTCATACGCCACGACAACATGCAACCTGAAGTGATCATGGGCAATAATTTCTGGCTATCCCATACACCGCTGGTCGTCACTCCCAATAATATCCAACTGGGTAATGGCGATATTTTTCCCACTACCTCCAAGTTGCATCAGAGTTTAGCAGCTGAGCATGGTGAGACAATAGCCACTACCACAATAAGCTCAAAAGCAAAGGCTATTTAAGAAGCAGGCATTCCCCTTCAACTAAAAATGAGACGGAATTGCTGGAGGAAGCAATACAGATTTTGTCAAAATACTTCCATGAGAATCCATTAGCATTGGAGCAGAAGAACACAGTACAATGCGAGATCCAACTAAAAAATCTAGAAGAAATTGAAGGAACACAGATTCCTATAAGGATCAAGCCTATAAAAGCAACCCCTGAAGACCAGAAGGATTTTGAAATCCAAATCTCTGAGTTATTAACAATGGGGTTAATAAAGAGATCTAATAGTCCGTGGTTATTCCCAGCCTTTATGGTCAGAAATCATGGAGAAATTGCACGAGGAAAAGCACGGATGGTCATTAATTATGTGCGCCTAAACAAGGTAATCAAGGATGATGCCTATCGAATCCCAATCAAAGATGATCTATTTATACGCCTCAAAGGAATGAAGGTCTTCACCAAACTAGACTGCAAGTCAGGATTCTACCAAGTACGCATGAAGCCTGAAAGCATCAAGTACACTGCTTTTAGCACGTGTATGGGCCATTACGAATGGAATGTAATGCCTATGGGATTAAAAACAGCACCCGCAATCTTCCAAAGAAAGATGGACGAAGTTCTTGAAGGACTACGAGAATTCTGCATGGTATATATCGATGATATCCTGGTCTTCAGCAAGAACATGAAGGATCACAAAAGGCACCTTCTTGAGGTATCAGAAAGATTATACCAGCATGGTATTGTCTTATCCAAGAGAAAGGCAGAGATTGGGAAGACAAAGATACACTTCCTAGGAGTCAAAATAGAAGATGGTAGAATACTCCTACAGCCACATGTCTTTACCTTTCTTGAAAAATTCCCAGACGAGATTAAGGACATCAAATCCCTGTAGAGGTTTTTGGGATGTATCAATTATGCAACCTCCCATTATTTGCCTCATACGGGAGAATTAAGGAAGCCTCTACAAGAATTACTTAAGAAGAAGAACCAGAAAGAAGGACAAAGCAATTGGGATGAAAGACATACCACAACGGTTCAAAGATTGAAGGAAGCATGTAGACACCTTCCACCACTAGTCTTACCCAGAGAAGGCGACAAGCTAACGGTGACCACTGATGCAAGCGAACACGCCTGGGCTGGTGTCCTTTGTTCTCAAGAAAAGATTGGCGAGGACCAATGGAAACCTGAGGAAAGAGTGGTGCGATACGCTAATGGTTCATGGTCAGAATCCGAGACTAGATGGAGTACCTTTGATAAGGAATTGAGGGCAATAAAAAAATGCTTTGAAAGCCTTCAAGATCTTTTTCAAGTATGAACCATTCACATTAAGAACCAATAGTAGAGCGGTTATTGGATTCCTCAAGAAGATCTCAATAGAAGAAGCTTCGGCTAAGCAGATACGGGATAAGATATGTATTCATGAATACATGTCATGGATGACCATAACTCACATCCCCGGAGCCAAGAAATCAGGCGGTTGAAGGCAGAAATTCGAAGAGAAAAGGCTCCTATACGGTTTTAAACACCAAGATTTCGATGTTTTGAGGACGAGACATTGGTATTCAACGATGACTCCGAGTATGAAGATGGAGACTATTACGAAAAAATCGAAGGAAGTGATGACGAAGATAAGGAGATGGAGGACGATATTGAATCAGCCTATGATCCATATTTCAATGAAGTCAAAACAGAAGATGTGATCGAGCTCTCTCAACATATTGACCACGCCAGATATTTTGATATCACGATATGTCTTGAGGGACGTACACTATATCCGGTACAGTGCCTCTATGATCCAGTATGCACAACAATACTTGCCAAGGGTCATGTATTTTCAGAAAAATGTTGGGAATCAAAAACCGGTACACGGCTGACATTTGACAATCTTAGTACACAAGGAGTTACGATGGTAGCTAAACAAGTACCATTCGTCTTGGGCACATCCGAATTCAAGGAAGATTTCATACGCCACGACAACATGCAACCTGAAGTGATCATGGGCAATAATTTCTGGCTATCCCATACACCGCTGGTCGTCACTCCCAATAATATCCAACTGGGTAATGGCGATATTTTTCCCACTACCTCCAAGTTGCATCAGAGTTTAGCAGCTGAGCATGGTGAGACAATAGCCACTACCACAATAAGCTCAAAAGCAAAGGCTATTTAAGAAGCAGGCATTCCCCTTCAACTAAAAATGAGACGGAATTGCTGGAGGAAGCAATACAGATTTTGTCAAAATACTTCCATGAGAATCCATTAGCATTGGAGCAGAAGAACACAGTACAATGCGAGATCCAACTAAAAAATCTAGAAGAAATTGAAGGAACACAGATTCCTATAAGGATCAAGCCTATAAAAGCAACCCCTGAAGACCAGAAGGATTTTGAAATCCAAATCTCTGAGTTATTAACAATGGGGTTAATAAAGAGATCTAATAGTCCGTGGTTATTCCCAGCCTTTATGGTCAGAAATCATGGAGAAATTGCACGAGGAAAAGCACGGATGGTCATTAATTATGTGCGCCTAAACAAGGTAATCAAGGATGATGCCTATCGAATCCCAATCAAAGATGATCTATTTATACGCCTCAAAGGAATGAAGGTCTTCACCAAACTAGACTGCAAGTCAGGATTCTACCAAGTACGCATGAAGCCTGAAAGCATCAAGTACACTGCTTTTAGCACGTGTATGGGCCATTACGAATGGAATGTAATGCCTATGGGATTAAAAACAGCACCCGCAATCTTCCAAAGAAAGATGGACGAAGTTCTTGAAGGACTACGAGAATTCTGCATGGTATATATCGATGATATCCTGGTCTTCAGCAAGAACATGAAGGATCACAAAAGGCACCTTCTTGAGGTATCAGAAAGATTATACCAGCATGGTATTGTCTTATCCAAGAGAAAGGCAGAGATTGGGAAGACAAAGATACACTTCCTAGGAGTCAAAATAGAAGATGGTAGAATACTCCTACAGCCACATGTCTTTACCTTTCTTGAAAAATTCCCAGACGAGATTAAGGACATCAAATCCCTGTAGAGGTTTTTGGGATGTATCAATTATGCAACCTCCCATTATTTGCCTCATACGGGAGAATTAAGGAAGCCTCTACAAGAATTACTTAAGAAGAAGAACCAGAAAGAAGGACAAAGCAATTGGGATGAAAGACATACCACAACGGTTCAAAGATTGAAGGAAGCATGTAGACACCTTCCACCACTAGTCTTACCCAGAGAAGGCGACAAGCTAACGGTGACCACTGATGCAAGCGAACACGCCTGGGCTGGTGTCCTTTGTTCTCAAGAAAAGATTGGCGAGGACCAATGGAAACCTGAGGAAAGAGTGGTGCGATACGCTAATGGTTCATGGTCAGAATCCGAGACTAGATGGAGTACCTTTGATAAGGAATTGAGGGCAATAAAAAAATGCTTTGAAAGCCTTCAAGATCTTTTTCAAGTATGAACCATTCACATTAAGAACCAATAGTAGAGCGGTTATTGGATTCCTCAAGAAGATCTCAATAGAAGAAGCTTCGGCTAAGCAGATACGGGATAAGATATGTATTCATGAATACATGTCATGGATGACCATAACTCACATCCCCGGAGCCAAGAAATCAGGCGGTTGAAGGCAGAAATTCGAAGAGAAAAGGCTCCTATACGGTTTTAAACACCAAGATTTCGATGTTTTGAGGACGAGACATTGGTATTCAACGATGACTCCGAGTATGAAGATGGAGACTATTACGAAAAAATCGAAGGAAGTGATGACGAAGATAAGGAGATGGAGGACGATATTGAATCAGCCTATGATCCATATTTCAATGAAGTCAAAACAGAAGATGTGATCGAGCTCTCTCAACATATTGACCACGCCAGATATTTTGATATCACGATATGTCTTGAGGGACGTACACTATATCCGGTACAGTGCCTCTATGATCCAGTATGCACAACAATACTTGCCAAGGGTCATGTATTTTCAGAAAAATGTTGGGAATCAAAAACCGGTACACGGCTGACATTTGACAATCTTAGTACACAAGGAGTTACGATGGTAGCTAAACAAGTACCATTCGTCTTGGGCACATCCGAATTCAAGGAAGATTTCATACGCCACGACAACATGCAACCTGAAGTGATCATGGGCAATAATTTCTGGCTATCCCATACACCGCTGGTCGTCACTCCCAATAATATCCAACTGGGTAATGGCGATATTTTTCCCACTACCTCCAAGTTGCATCAGAGTTTAGCAGCTGAGCATGGTGAGACAATAGCCACTACCACAATAAGCTCAAAAGCAAAGGCTATTTAAGAAGCAGGCATTCCCCTTCAACTAAAAATGAGACGGAATTGCTGGAGGAAGCAATACAGATTTTGTCAAAATACTTCCATGAGAATCCATTAGCATTGGAGCAGAAGAACACAGTACAATGCGAGATCCAACTAAAAAATCTAGAAGAAATTGAAGGAACACAGATTCCTATAAGGATCAAGCCTATAAAAGCAACCCCTGAAGACCAGAAGGATTTTGAAATCCAAATCTCTGAGTTATTAACAATGGGGTTAATAAAGAGATCTAATAGTCCGTGGTTATTCCCAGCCTTTATGGTCAGAAATCATGGAGAAATTGCACGAGGAAAAGCACGGATGGTCATTAATTATGTGCGCCTAAACAAGGTAATCAAGGATGATGCCTATCGAATCCCAATCAAAGATGATCTATTTATACGCCTCAAAGGAATGAAGGTCTTCACCAAACTAGACTGCAAGTCAGGATTCTACCAAGTACGCATGAAGCCTGAAAGCATCAAGTACACTGCTTTTAGCACGTGTATGGGCCATTACGAATGGAATGTAATGCCTATGGGATTAAAAACAGCACCCGCAATCTTCCAAAGAAAGATGGACGAAGTTCTTGAAGGACTACGAGAATTCTGCATGGTATATATCGATGATATCCTGGTCTTCAGCAAGAACATGAAGGATCACAAAAGGCACCTTCTTGAGGTATCAGAAAGATTATACCAGCATGGTATTGTCTTATCCAAGAGAAAGGCAGAGATTGGGAAGACAAAGATACACTTCCTAGGAGTCAAAATAGAAGATGGTAGAATACTCCTACAGCCACATGTCTTTACCTTTCTTGAAAAATTCCCAGACGAGATTAAGGACATCAAATCCCTGTAGAGGTTTTTGGGATGTATCAATTATGCAACCTCCCATTATTTGCCTCATACGGGAGAATTAAGGAAGCCTCTACAAGAATTACTTAAGAAGAAGAACCAGAAAGAAGGACAAAGCAATTGGGATGAAAGACATACCACAACGGTTCAAAGATTGAAGGAAGCATGTAGACACCTTCCACCACTAGTCTTACCCAGAGAAGGCGACAAGCTAACGGTGACCACTGATGCAAGCGAACACGCCTGGGCTGGTGTCCTTTGTTCTCAAGAAAAGATTGGCGAGGACCAATGGAAACCTGAGGAAAGAGTGGTGCGATACGCTAATGGTTCATGGTCAGAATCCGAGACTAGATGGAGTACCTTTGATAAGGAATTGAGGGCAATAAAAAAATGCTTTGAAAGCCTTCAAGATCTTTTTCAAGTATGAACCATTCACATTAAGAACCAATAGTAGAGCGGTTATTGGATTCCTCAAGAAGATCTCAATAGAAGAAGCTTCGGCTAAGCAGATACGGGATAAGATATGTATTCATGAATACATGTCATGGATGACCATAACTCACATCCCCGGAGCCAAGAAATCAGGCGGTTGAAGGCAGAAATTCGAAGAGAAAAGGCTCCTATACGGTTTTAAACACCAAGATTTCGATGTTTTGAGGACGAGACATTGGTATTCAACGATGACTCCGAGTATGAAGATGGAGACTATTACGAAAAAATCGAAGGAAGTGATGACGAAGATAAGGAGATGGAGGACGATATTGAATCAGCCTATGATCCATATTTCAATGAAGTCAAAACAGAAGATGTGATCGAGCTCTCTCAACATATTGACCACGCCAGATATTTTGATATCACGATATGTCTTGAGGGACGTACACTATATCCGGTACAGTGCCTCTATGATCCAGTATGCACAACAATACTTGCCAAGGGTCATGTATTTTCAGAAAAATGTTGGGAATCAAAAACCGGTACACGGCTGACATTTGACAATCTTAGTACACAAGGAGTTACGATGGTAGCTAAACAAGTACCATTCGTCTTGGGCACATCCGAATTCAAGGAAGATTTCATACGCCACGACAACATGCAACCTGAAGTGATCATGGGCAATAATTTCTGGCTATCCCATACACCGCTGGTCGTCACTCCCAATAATATCCAACTGGGTAATGGCGATATTTTTCCCACTACCTCCAAGTTGCATCAGAGTTTAGCAGCTGAGCATGGTGAGACAATAGCCACTACCACAATAAGCTCAAAAGCAAAGGCTATTTAAGAAGCAGGCATTCCCCTTCAACTAAAAATGAGACGGAATTGCTGGAGGAAGCAATACAGATTTTGTCAAAATACTTCCATGAGAATCCATTAGCATTGGAGCAGAAGAACACAGTACAATGCGAGATCCAACTAAAAAATCTAGAAGAAATTGAAGGAACACAGATTCCTATAAGGATCAAGCCTATAAAAGCAACCCCTGAAGACCAGAAGGATTTTGAAATCCAAATCTCTGAGTTATTAACAATGGGGTTAATAAAGAGATCTAATAGTCCGTGGTTATTCCCAGCCTTTATGGTCAGAAATCATGGAGAAATTGCACGAGGAAAAGCACGGATGGTCATTAATTATGTGCGCCTAAACAAGGTAATCAAGGATGATGCCTATCGAATCCCAATCAAAGATGATCTATTTATACGCCTCAAAGGAATGAAGGTCTTCACCAAACTAGACTGCAAGTCAGGATTCTACCAAGTACGCATGAAGCCTGAAAGCATCAAGTACACTGCTTTTAGCACGTGTATGGGCCATTACGAATGGAATGTAATGCCTATGGGATTAAAAACAGCACCCGCAATCTTCCAAAGAAAGATGGACGAAGTTCTTGAAGGACTACGAGAATTCTGCATGGTATATATCGATGATATCCTGGTCTTCAGCAAGAACATGAAGGATCACAAAAGGCACCTTCTTGAGGTATCAGAAAGATTATACCAGCATGGTATTGTCTTATCCAAGAGAAAGGCAGAGATTGGGAAGACAAAGATACACTTCCTAGGAGTCAAAATAGAAGATGGTAGAATACTCCTACAGCCACATGTCTTTACCTTTCTTGAAAAATTCCCAGACGAGATTAAGGACATCAAATCCCTGTAGAGGTTTTTGGGATGTATCAATTATGCAACCTCCCATTATTTGCCTCATACGGGAGAATTAAGGAAGCCTCTACAAGAATTACTTAAGAAGAAGAACCAGAAAGAAGGACAAAGCAATTGGGATGAAAGACATACCACAACGGTTCAAAGATTGAAGGAAGCATGTAGACACCTTCCACCACTAGTCTTACCCAGAGAAGGCGACAAGCTAACGGTGACCACTGATGCAAGCGAACACGCCTGGGCTGGTGTCCTTTGTTCTCAAGAAAAGATTGGCGAGGACCAATGGAAACCTGAGGAAAGAGTGGTGCGATACGCTAATGGTTCATGGTCAGAATCCGAGACTAGATGGAGTACCTTTGATAAGGAATTGAGGGCAATAAAAAAATGCTTTGAAAGCCTTCAAGATCTTTTTCAAGTATGAACCATTCACATTAAGAACCAATAGTAGAGCGGTTATTGGATTCCTCAAGAAGATCTCAATAGAAGAAGCTTCGGCTAAGCAGATACGGGATAAGATATGTATTCATGAATACATGTCATGGATGACCATAACTCACATCCCCGGAGCCAAGAAATCAGGCGGTTGAAGGCAGAAATTCGAAGAGAAAAGGCTCCTATACGGTTTTAAACACCAAGATTTCGATGTTTTGAGGACGAGACATTGGTATTCAACGATGACTCCGAGTATGAAGATGGAGACTATTACGAAAAAATCGAAGGAAGTGATGACGAAGATAAGGAGATGGAGGACGATATTGAATCAGCCTATGATCCATATTTCAATGAAGTCAAAACAGAAGATGTGATCGAGCTCTCTCAACATATTGACCACGCCAGATATTTTGATATCACGATATGTCTTGAGGGACGTACACTATATCCGGTACAGTGCCTCTATGATCCAGTATGCACAACAATACTTGCCAAGGGTCATGTATTTTCAGAAAAATGTTGGGAATCAAAAACCGGTACACGGCTGACATTTGACAATCTTAGTACACAAGGAGTTACGATGGTAGCTAAACAAGTACCATTCGTCTTGGGCACATCCGAATTCAAGGAAGATTTCATACGCCACGACAACATGCAACCTGAAGTGATCATGGGCAATAATTTCTGGCTATCCCATACACCGCTGGTCGTCACTCCCAATAATATCCAACTGGGTAATGGCGATATTTTTCCCACTACCTCCAAGTTGCATCAGAGTTTAGCAGCTGAGCATGGTGAGACAATAGCCACTACCACAATAAGCTCAAAAGCAAAGGCTATTTAAGAAGCAGGCATTCCCCTTCAACTAAAAATGAGACGGAATTGCTGGAGGAAGCAATACAGATTTTGTCAAAATACTTCCATGAGAATCCATTAGCATTGGAGCAGAAGAACACAGTACAATGCGAGATCCAACTAAAAAATCTAGAAGAAATTGAAGGAACACAGATTCCTATAAGGATCAAGCCTATAAAAGCAACCCCTGAAGACCAGAAGGATTTTGAAATCCAAATCTCTGAGTTATTAACAATGGGGTTAATAAAGAGATCTAATAGTCCGTGGTTATTCCCAGCCTTTATGGTCAGAAATCATGGAGAAATTGCACGAGGAAAAGCACGGATGGTCATTAATTATGTGCGCCTAAACAAGGTAATCAAGGATGATGCCTATCGAATCCCAATCAAAGATGATCTATTTATACGCCTCAAAGGAATGAAGGTCTTCACCAAACTAGACTGCAAGTCAGGATTCTACCAAGTACGCATGAAGCCTGAAAGCATCAAGTACACTGCTTTTAGCACGTGTATGGGCCATTACGAATGGAATGTAATGCCTATGGGATTAAAAACAGCACCCGCAATCTTCCAAAGAAAGATGGACGAAGTTCTTGAAGGACTACGAGAATTCTGCATGGTATATATCGATGATATCCTGGTCTTCAGCAAGAACATGAAGGATCACAAAAGGCACCTTCTTGAGGTATCAGAAAGATTATACCAGCATGGTATTGTCTTATCCAAGAGAAAGGCAGAGATTGGGAAGACAAAGATACACTTCCTAGGAGTCAAAATAGAAGATGGTAGAATACTCCTACAGCCACATGTCTTTACCTTTCTTGAAAAATTCCCAGACGAGATTAAGGACATCAAATCCCTGTAGAGGTTTTTGGGATGTATCAATTATGCAACCTCCCATTATTTGCCTCATACGGGAGAATTAAGGAAGCCTCTACAAGAATTACTTAAGAAGAAGAACCAGAAAGAAGGACAAAGCAATTGGGATGAAAGACATACCACAACGGTTCAAAGATTGAAGGAAGCATGTAGACACCTTCCACCACTAGTCTTACCCAGAGAAGGCGACAAGCTAACGGTGACCACTGATGCAAGCGAACACGCCTGGGCTGGTGTCCTTTGTTCTCAAGAAAAGATTGGCGAGGACCAATGGAAACCTGAGGAAAGAGTGGTGCGATACGCTAATGGTTCATGGTCAGAATCCGAGACTAGATGGAGTACCTTTGATAAGGAATTGAGGGCAATAAAAAAATGCTTTGAAAGCCTTCAAGATCTTTTTCAAGTATGAACCATTCACATTAAGAACCAATAGTAGAGCGGTTATTGGATTCCTCAAGAAGATCTCAATAGAAGAAGCTTCGGCTAAGCAGATACGGGATAAGATATGTATTCATGAATACATGTCATGGATGACCATAACTCACATCCCCGGAGCCAAGAAATCAGGCGGTTGAAGGCAGAAATTCGAAGAGAAAAGGCTCCTATACGGTTTTAAACACCAAGATTTCGATGTTTTGAGGACGAGACATTGGTATTCAACGATGACTCCGAGTATGAAGATGGAGACTATTACGAAAAAATCGAAGGAAGTGATGACGAAGATAAGGAGATGGAGGACGATATTGAATCAGCCTATGATCCATATTTCAATGAAGTCAAAACAGAAGATGTGATCGAGCTCTCTCAACATATTGACCACGCCAGATATTTTGATATCACGATATGTCTTGAGGGACGTACACTATATCCGGTACAGTGCCTCTATGATCCTGTATGCACAACAATACTTGCCAAGGGTCATGTATTTTCAGAAAAATGTTGGGAATCAAAAACCGGTACACGGCTGACATTTGTCAATCTTAGTACACAAGTAGTTACGATGGTAGCTAAACAAGTACCATTCGTCTTGGGCACATCCGAATTCAAGGAAGATTTCATACGCCACGACAACATGCAACCTGAAGTGATCATGGGCAATAATTTCTGGCTATCCCATACACCGCTGGTCGTCACTCCCAATAATATCCAACTGGGTAATGGCGATATTTTTCCCACTACCTCCAAGTTGCATCAGAGTTTAGCAGTTGAGCATGGTGAGACAATAGCCACTACCACAATAAGCTCTAAAGCAAAGGCTATTTAAGAAGCAGGCATTCTCCTTCAACTAAAAAATGAGACGGAATTGCTGGAGGAAGCAATACAGATTTTGTCAAAATACTTCCATGAGAATCCATTAGCATTGGAGCAGAAGAACACAGTACAATGCGAGATCCAACTAAAAAATCTAGAAGAAATTGAAGGAACACAGATTCCTATAAGGTTCAAGCCTATAAAAGCATCCCCTGAAGACCAGAAGGATTTTGAAATCCAAATCTCTGAGTTATTAACAATGTGGTTAATAAAGAGATCTAATAGTCCGTGGTTATTCCCAGCCTTTATGGTCAGAAATCATGGAGAAATTGCACGAGTAAAAGCACGGATGGTCATTAATTATGTGCGCCTAAACAAGGTAATCAAGGATGATGCCTATCGAATTCTTATCAAAGATGATCTATTTATACGCCTCAAAGGAATGAAGGTCTTCACCAAACTAGACTGCAAGTCAGGATTCTACCAAGTACGCATGAAGCCTGAAAGCATCAAGTACACTGCTTTTAGCACGTGTATGGGCCATTACGAATGGAATGTAATGCCTATGGGATTAAAAACAGCACCCGCAATCTTCCAAAGAAAGATGGACGAAGTTCTTGAAGGACTACGAGAATTTTGCATGGTATATATCGATGATATCCTGGTCTTCAGCAAGAACATGAAGGATCACAAAAGGCACCTTCTTGAGGTATCAGAAAGATTATACCAGCATGGTATTGTCTTATCCAAGAGAAAGGCAGAGATTGGGAAGACAAAGATACACTTCCTAGGAGTCTAAATAGAAGATGGTAGAATACTCCTACAGCCACATGTCTTTACCTTTCTTGAAAAATTCCCAGACGAGATTAAGGACATCAAATCCCTGTAGAGGTTTTTGGGATGTATCAATTATGCAACCTCCCATTATTTGCCTCATACGGGAGAATTAAGGAAGCCTCTAAAAGAATTACTTAAGAAGAAGAACCAGAAAGAAGGACAAAGCAATTGGGATGAAAGACATACCACAACGGTTCAAAGATTGAAGGAAGCATGTAGACACCTTCCACCACTAGTCTTACCCAGAGAAGGCGACAAGCTAACGGTGACCACTGATGCAAGCGAACACGCCTGGGCTGGTGTCCTTTGTTCTCAAGAAAAGATTGGCGAGGACCAATGGAAACCTGAGGAAAGAGTGGTGCGATACGCTAATGGTTCATGGTCAGAATCCGAGACTAGATGGAGTACCTTTGATAAGGAATTGAGGGCAATAAAAAAATGCTTTGAAAGCCTTCAAGATCTTTTTCAAGTATGAACCATTCACATTAAGAACCAATAGTAGAGCGGTTATTGGATTCCTCAAGAAGATCTCAATAGAAGAAGCTTCGGCTAAGCAGATACGGGATAAGATATGTATTCATGAATACATGTCATGGATGACCATAACTCACATCCCCGGAGCCAAGAAATCAGGCGGTTGAAGGCAGAAATTCGAAGAGAAAAGGCTCCTATACGGTTTTAAACACCAAGATTTCGATGTTTTGAGGACGAGACATTGGTATTCAACGATGACTCCGAGTATGAAGATGGAGACTATTACGAAAAAATCGAAGGAAGTGATGACGAAGATAAGGAGATGGAGGACGATATTGAATCAGCCTATGATCCATATTTCAATGAAGTCAAAACAGAAGATGTGATCGAGCTCTCTCAACATATTGACCACGCCAGATATTTTGATATCACGATATGTCTTGAGGGACGTACACTATATCCGGTACAGTGCCTCTATGATCCAGTATGCACAACAATACTTGCCAAGGGTCATGTATTTTCAGAAAAATGTTGGGAATCAAAAACCGGTACACGGCTGACATTTGACAATCTTAGTACACAAGGAGTTACGATGGTAGCTAAACAAGTACCATTCGTCTTGGGCACATCCGAATTCAAGGAAGATTTCATACGCCACGACAACATGCAACCTGAAGTGATCATGGGCAATAATTTCTGGCTATCCCATACACCGCTGGTCGTCACTCCCAATAATATCCAACTGGGTAATGGCGATATTTTTCCCACTACCTCCAAGTTGCATCAGAGTTTAGCAGCTGAGCATGGTGAGACAATAGCCACTACCACAATAAGCTCAAAAGCAAAGGCTATTTAAGAAGCAGGCATTCCCCTTCAACTAAAAATGAGACGGAATTGCTGGAGGAAGCAATACAGATTTTGTCAAAATACTTCCATGAGAATCCATTAGCATTGGAGCAGAAGAACACAGTACAATGCGAGATCCAACTAAAAAATCTAGAAGAAATTGAAGGAACACAGATTCCTATAAGGATCAAGCCTATAAAAGCAACCCCTGAAGACCAGAAGGATTTTGAAATCCAAATCTCTGAGTTATTAACAATGGGGTTAATAAAGAGATCTAATAGTCCGTGGTTATTCCCAGCCTTTATGGTCAGAAATCATGGAGAAATTGCACGAGGAAAAGCACGGATGGTCATTAATTATGTGCGCCTAAACAAGGTAATCAAGGATGATGCCTATCGAATCCCAATCAAAGATGATCTATTTATACGCCTCAAAGGAATGAAGGTCTTCACCAAACTAGACTGCAAGTCAGGATTCTACCAAGTACGCATGAAGCCTGAAAGCATCAAGTACACTGCTTTTAGCACGTGTATGGGCCATTACGAATGGAATGTAATGCCTATGGGATTAAAAACAGCACCCGCAATCTTCCAAAGAAAGATGGACGAAGTTCTTGAAGGACTACGAGAATTCTGCATGGTATATATCGATGATATCCTGGTCTTCAGCAAGAACATGAAGGATCACAAAAGGCACCTTCTTGAGGTATCAGAAAGATTATACCAGCATGGTATTGTCTTATCCAAGAGAAAGGCAGAGATTGGGAAGACAAAGATACACTTCCTAGGAGTCAAAATAGAAGATGGTAGAATACTCCTACAGCCACATGTCTTTACCTTTCTTGAAAAATTCCCAGACGAGATTAAGGACATCAAATCCCTGTAGAGGTTTTTGGGATGTATCAATTATGCAACCTCCCATTATTTGCCTCATACGGGAGAATTAAGGAAGCCTCTACAAGAATTACTTAAGAAGAAGAACCAGAAAGAAGGACAAAGCAATTGGGATGAAAGACATACCACAACGGTTCAAAGATTGAAGGAAGCATGTAGACACCTTCCACCACTAGTCTTACCCAGAGAAGGCGACAAGCTAACGGTGACCACTGATGCAAGCGAACACGCCTGGGCTGGTGTCCTTTGTTCTCAAGAAAAGATTGGCGAGGACCAATGGAAACCTGAGGAAAGAGTGGTGCGATACGCTAATGGTTCATGGTCAGAATCCGAGACTAGATGGAGTACCTTTGATAAGGAATTGAGGGCAATAAAAAAATGCTTTGAAAGCCTTCAAGATCTTTTTCAAGTATGAACCATTCACATTAAGAACCAATAGTAGAGCGGTTATTGGATTCCTCAAGAAGATCTCAATAGAAGAAGCTTCGGCTAAGCAGATACGGGATAAGATATGTATTCATGAATACATGTCATGGATGACCATAACTCACATCCCCGGAGCCAAAAACTATATTGCCGACACCTTAACTCGTGAACTCTCGAGGAAAACAAGCATGGAAGAACAGCTTGCACAACGAGTATCTAGGAACTCGGAGTCTGATGAAAATCAGCAAAAACTGGTCTTAAATGATAAGGAGTCTGATGAAAATCAGCAAAAACTTGTCTTAAATGATCAGGAGTTTGATGAGAATCAGCAACAACGACTATAAGACCAACATACTAATACAGAAGATGGAAAATATTTGGCAAGATCGGAAATCCCCAGAAGGGTGTGCTCAAGGAAATTAGTACTTGCAAAACTATTAAAACTAACAATCATCTATAGATGTCAGGAAAGATCCAGGAGATGGAGGCAAGAAAAAGAGAACTTGAGCTAGAACTTGAGATGGCAAAGCTGCAGATAGACATCGAGAAGGAACGGAGCAAGCCACCAAGACTCCCTGTCAATACATACCACGCGGCGGTAATTTGCTCCCAAAATGAAGAGAGGCGGAATTACCAGCAAAAGGAGATCGGAGAGGTTTCTAGGAAGAAGAGATGGACCCGTGAAGAAAAGATGACACGAAGAGAAGAAAAATCTGTGTTTGGTCCACCTTCAAGAACCCAGAAGACAGAGGACTATCCATACGTCCCACTCAATCTACGACCCGAGAAGAAGGAGATCCAGAACAAAGACTTCTGGAGAAAAGGAGTAAAAAGGATCCTAACCCCAAATCAGTACGAATTAATCAACTCAATTTGGAACGAGACTCGAAAGGTGAAACTATGCCAAGGACTGGAAGAAGAGTTTCACAAGAACAATAGTGCAAAGACTCTTATAAACAAATCTCAGGAGAGTCAAGTGAGGAGTTATCTAGCGGAACTACCACTCGATGGATATGACCCACAAGGTGAACTCTAATACAAGTTTATTCGTAACAAGTTATTCTCTGTCTTCTACATAGAAATGGAAAGATGGGAGAAGCTTCGACAGATACTTGCCGACGCAGACCATCAAGCATTAGTGCATTATCTGGGAAGAAATGTCGAGAATGCCCAGATAAAAATTATTCATGATGGAGAAATAAATCGCTTAGATGTCTACAGCACGATGGAAGCCGCTGCTATGTCCACTCTGGTGGAATCCGGTTTTCTAAGATATGTGAGGGTCTGGACACCAAAGAATTTCGATTATTGTAGGACAAAGATAAAAGATTTCATCAATTATCTCTATCAACACCCAGGAAATATGAATGACGAGCTTTGGGTTTTATTCGACAGCATAAGCCCGGGGTATATTGAAAATCCAAAAAAGACGGTGAAGGTCCTATCTGAACAACAACCCAAGAAGATAGCAGCCCAACATGAGTCGAAGAAGTTCCCTTCACGGACTTTCCGCTGATCCGCGAAAGCCCAATAGGAGGCCCAAAACCAATTATGTCAAACAAAGAGATAAGACAGATCCATATCGAATATATCTTGAATATCCGTCTTGACTGGGCCAATCATTTTATGTGGAATGATGCCAACAGAGTTCTCTGTAGAGCTCTCTTAGCCAATCAATGATGCGCACACTTCAGCGTTACATTCCGTGAACAAAATGGAGATAAAGAAGGAGGGACCCAACAATGATCCCTTCGAAGAAGAAGAAAATCACCCACGTAAAGAAAAGGAGGAAGACTCCAAAGGAAAGACAGATGGCAAACAAAACGAACCCTTCCAAATGAAGAAAAGGAGGAAGATGCCAAAGAAAAAGCAAATGGCAGACAAAGCGAATCTTCTCACGTGAAGATGGAGGAAGAGATAACTTCACCAAAAAGCTAAGGGGAGGTAGAAGCAGAGGAAGGCAAGACTCTTATCCTTGCCCTATATAAGGAAAGGAGGAGAGCAGAGGAGGGCATCGGTTCATCATCTCTCTTTAAATACAATAAAAATATTTTCTAAAAAAGCATTGTAAGAAAAATCAAGCGTTTGTAATCTAAGGTATGGAGTAATTCCTCAAGGATCCGAGAGGAAACTGTTATGAGGAGGTATGTGTAATAAATATGTAATCCATATGAATAAATAAAAGTGTGTTATTATGTATCCCTTCATCTTTTAAGAATAATATGATTTAAGTCCATTTAATAATAACCTTTTGAGTAAACACCGTAGAATACTCGGAATGCGTCCGACGATATAGGAAGATGAAAGGTTCCACGCCTTAGAAAAAAAACTCAAACTTTTAGTACCTGAAACAATCAAGAGCAGTAAATCCATTAAGTCGTGAAAGATTTGGTAACGCCGGGTAATAAGTCTCAGGGATAATCTAATTAAAATCTGATTAAAGATTAGGGGAACAAGTTGTAAGAAGGAAATAGGAAAAACCTACAAGTATTTTCTAAGGACAGAGGTCATCTTTCTAGGTCCATAGATTCCCCCTTCGTATTCGTTACTCGGTGGAAAATTAGAAAATTATTAGAAAGGGAAATCGGATTAAAATAAGAAAAGGAAACAAATAAGGGATATATGATAATTACGCTTTTATATTCTCGGATTATATTATTACTCTACCTTTGTATAACAGCGGTACTCAATGATTCTTTCTTTTAAATTTATAAGAGCACACCTCTTTAAGGGGATTTTGAAATAAAATTGCTGAAATTACTTTCGCAATAAATGTTAAGGAACGGAAGAAATTCCAAGTACTCTAAACAGGAAAGGCTAACGCCAAGTACTGGATCTGAAACAGAAAAGTATGCTCTCTGCCTGCGGATTAACCCGATCTGGCAGACCAGAAAAACTGTTTTAGATAAAGGTGTTTCCCGGTTCACCCCTCTCCAAACCGGCCGAGCGAAAACGAGGGTATCGAATCGATCCCTGAGGATCTTCGGTTAACAGGAGCTGTCTACACGGAGTTCCTCACATATATATTGATATCTGCTGAAGATGCAAACAAGATGGAAGCCTTCATCTTAGATATCGAAGCATCTCTGGAAAATGAAGGATAAGAGTAAAATGATGTCAGTAACGATACGGACACATTATGGATGGTTTGAACAACCTCAACCCTTCAGACTTCGGGATTTGGCAATCTTAGTACACAAGGAGTTACGATGGTAGCTAAACAAGTACCATTCGTCTTGGGCACATCCGAATTCAAGGAAGATTTCCTACGCCACGACAACATGCAACCTGAAGTGATCATGGGCAATAATTTCTGGATATCCCATACACCGCGTGTTCTGCTTCTCCGAGGAGTCTTTCGAAGTCGAATTCAAGGACTCTTTGTCTTACCATCTTTTCTTTTTCTTGAGAGATAAATTCTTCTGTTATTTCTTGGAGTTCTCCGAAGATTGGGGCCATGTAGTGGAATTGTGCGAAACTGGGATGCACCTCACGATGTATCTTATTTTCCGCAATCTTATGGCCCAGATAAATAAGGTCTCCAATTCTTCGATAAGCCATCTTACTCTCGATTCCCCAATTTGAGAATGATCGTAAGAACATGTGGGTCTGACGGATTTAATCTGTGACATACCCGTTCTCGTAGAAAGGTCCATCTGGGGGTGGGCGATGGGCCAGTATGTCTAGTAGTTGTACGATATCTTCGACGATTTTGTAGTGTGTCATCCTACTTGTCCAGTATGTGGCTTTGTTAGCAGCATGGAACACTAGAGGACGTTACCATTCTAGCCTTTGGACCAGTAGTCCTGACATCCACAGTATTTCCAGCCTTTATACCGGTTGTAGTAGTTGTCAAATCAAAGTTTTATAGAACATAAAACCATGATCTCTAAATTGTAGAGTGTTTGCCATTCGTGTATAGAATGTTTCACTCTCAATTTTATGGTAAAATAACGCTCTGATACCATTTGAACGAAACTCAGCGTTAACCGAAGGTCCTCAGGGATCGATTCGATACCCTCGTTTTCGCTCGGCTGGTTTGGAGAGGGGTGAACCGGGAAACACCTTTATCTAAAACAGTTTTTCTGGTCTGCCAGATCGGGTTAATCTGCAGGCAGAGAGCATACTTTTCTGTTTCAGATCCAGTACTTGGTGTTAGCCTTTTCCTGTTTAGAGTATTTGAAATTTCTTCCGTTCCTTAACATTTATTGCGAAAGTAATTTCAGCAATATTATTTCAAAATCCCCTTAAAGAGGTGTGCTCTTATAATTTTAAAAGAAAGAATCCTTAAGTACCGCTGTTATACAAAACTAGAGTAATAATATAATCCGAGAATGTAAAAGCGTAATTATCATATATCCCTTATTTGTTTATTTTTCTTACTTTAATCCGGTTTCCCTTTCTAAAATTTTTCTAATTTTCCACCGAGTAACGAATACGAAGGGGGAATCTATGGACCTAGAAAGATGACCTCTGTCCTTAGAAAATACTTGTAGGTTTTTCCTATTTCCTTCTTACAACTTGTTCCCCTAATCTTTAATCAGATTTTAATTAGATTATCCCTGAGACTTATAACCCAGCGTTATCAAATTTTTCACGACTTAAGGGATTTACTGCTCTTGATTGTTTTAGGTACTAAAAGTTTGAGTTTTCTTTTCGAAGGCGTGGAACATGTCATTTTTCTACCCACAAACATCCATGTCACAATATCGCTGGACGCTTTCCGAGTATTCTACGGTGTTTACTCAAAAGGTTATTATTAAATGGATTTAAACCATATTATTCTTAAAAAATGAAGGGATACATAATAACACACTTTTATTTATTCATATGGATTACATATTTATTACACATACCTCCTCATAACAGTTTCCTCTCGGATTCTTGAGGAATTACTCCATACCTTATATTACAAACGCTTGATTTTTCTTACAATGCTTTTTTAGAAAATATTTTTATAGTATTTAGAGAGAGATGATGAACCGATACCCTCCTCTGCTCTTCTCCTCTCCTTATATAGGGCAAGGATAAGAGTCTTGCCTTCCCGTGCTTCTACCTCCCTTAGCTTTTTGGTGAAGTTATCTCTTCCTCCATTTTCACGTGAGAAGATTCGCTTTGTCTGCCATTTGCTTTTTCTTTGGCATCTTCCTCCTTTTCTTCATTTGGAAGGGGTTCGTTTTGTTTACCATCTGTCTTTCCTTTGGAGTCTTCCGTCTTTTCTTCACGTGGTGATTTTCTTCTTCTTCGAAGGGATCATTGTTGGGTCCCTCCTTCTTTATCTCCATTTGTTCACGGAGTGTAGTGCTGAAGTGTGTTCACCATTGATTGGCTAAGAGAGCTCTACAGAGAACTCCGTTGGCATCATTCCACATAAAATGATTCGCCTAGTCAAGACGGGTATTCAAGATATATTCGATATGGATCTGTCTTATCTATTTGTTGGACATAATTGGTTTTGGGCTTCCGATTGGGCTTTCACGGATCAGCGGAAAGTCCGTGAAGGAAACTTCTTCGATCTCATGTTGGGCTGTTATCTTCTTGGGTTGTTGTTCAGATAAGGCCTTCACCGTATTTTTTGGATTTTCAATATACCCCGGGCTTATGCTGTCGAATAAAACCCAAAGCTCGCCATTCATATTTCCTGGGTGTTGATAGAGATAATTGATGAAATCTTTTATCTTTGTCTTACAATAATCGAAAATCTTTGGTGTCCAGACCCTCACATATCTTAGAAACCCGGATTCCACCAGAGTGGTCATAGCAGCGGCTTCCATCGTGCTGTAGACATCTATGCGATTTATTTCTCCGTCGTGAATAATTTTTATCTGGGCCTTCTCGGCATTTCTTCCCAGATAATGCACTAATGCTTGATGGTCTGCGTCGGCAAGTATCTGTCGAAGCTTCTCCCATCTTTCCATTTCTATGTAGAAGACAGAGAATAACTTGTTACGAATAAACTTGTATTCGAGTTCACCTTGTGGGTAATATTGTTGCAGTGGGATATTCAAAAGAGGACGAATATCAATGGATTTTGAAGTCTTCTGTTGCTTAGATCTCACGTTTCCGTATAGAAGAACAGAGAGATTCGAAGACTTAAGTTAGAGGAAGATTCTCTTTATAATTCCAATAATCGGTGAGTCTCAAGGAGACAATTACAAAGCTTAAATAAGAGTTGCTAGCCCTAGTTACCCCATAATAAAATAGAAACTTAACATAATAGTAGTAGAGATCAAAATCAAAGAAAACCGACTTATTAAAGTCGTAAAACCTAAAGTAAATAAAAGCCCAAAAACCATGAGAGAGACGCTACATCAGGTCCCGAGGGGGTAAAGAAAAATTCGACTCCGAATTTTCATCATTTTTTGAGGCCACGAAAGGCACCAAATGCTTGACATTAAAGACATCGGCAGTGTGCATCGTTGGAGGAAGACGAAGCCGATACGCGTTGTTATTTATCTTCTCTAAAACCTCGAGTGGACCAATCTTACGACCCTTTAATTTGTTATATGTATTAGCGGGAAAACGATCCTTTGTAAGAACTGCCCAGACCTTGTCACCAACCTGAAACTGGAGAACACAACGGTGAACATCTACGTCTTGCTTGTACTTCGCTGTAGCACGTTCCAAGTTAGTACGAACTTGCGAGTGTAAGTCGACGAACTCCTCTACCATGTCACAAGCACGACCATGCATTCGGGTGCGATCAGGAGCAATAGAAAGATCCAAAGGACTGCGTGGTGTCAAGCCGTAAACCACGCGAAAAGGACTAAACCCAGTACTCCGATTGAGAGCGTGATTATGAGCAAATTCAGCTTGACATAAAATAGTATCCCATGATTTGATGTTGTCGCCCACTAAACAACGCAATAGATCGCCTAAAGCTCGATTAGTTACCTCTGTTTGACCGTACGTTTGCGGATGGTAGGCAGAACTCATATCCAAGCTCGTGCGCAAAAGTTTCCAAAGGGAACGCCAGAAATGGCTAAGAAAACGAGAATCACGATCCGACACAATGGACAACGGCAGGCCATGGAGCTTATAGATCTCGCGAAAGAATAAGACGGCCACTTGGGTTGCATCTGTCGTCTTCTTGCAAGGCACAAAGCGAGCCATCTTCGCAAAACGATCCACGATCACAAATATAGAATCATGACCACGTTGCGTACGAGGAAAACCAATGACAAAGTCCATACTAATATCCGTCCCTGGTTGAGTAGGAATTGGCAAAGGAAGATATAAACAGGCATTTGTAGCGTGACCCTTAGCTGCTTGACAAACCACACAACGTGAAACATAACGTTCAACGTCACGGCGAACGGTAGGCCAAAAATACGAAGTAGTGACCAGCTGCAATGTACGATCACGACCTACATGACCCTCTTTGTGTAATTCACCGATTACTTGTAACCGAAGACTACATTCCGGGAGACAAAGTTTGGTACCTCGAAACAAAAAGCCATCCAAGACGAAAAAATCCACGCTGGACCCGGTTTGAACATCAAGCCATATTTTTCCAAAATATGGATCAGTTGGGTACAAATCAGGCAAAGCAGAAAATCCTATGATTGCAACATGAAGTGTAGACAACAAAGAGTGTCGACGACTAAGCGCATCGGCGACTTTATTAAGAGACCCAGCGGTATGTTTGATAATAAAGGTGAACTGCTGCATGATGCATGGCGTGAAGAAACTTTATCCTGTGATCCCATGTGTTTCAACGCGTCATGGTCTGTATAAAGAATAAACTCACGATGAAAAAGATAGTGCCGCCAGTGCTTAATAGATTGAACCACCGCATACAATTCTACATCGTATGTGCTGTAACGACTACGAGGACCCGCGATCTTTTCACTAAAAAAGGCAATAGGACGAGTTTGTTGGCTTAAAACTGCACCAATGCCTGTCTTAGAAGCATCCGAATGAAGCTCAAAAGGAAGTGCAAAATTCGGTAAGGCGAGAACAGGAGCCGTTGTGAGTCGTGTCTTTATTATCTCAAAAGAATCATTAGCCGCAGGCATCCAAATGAAAGAAGATGACTTCATACAATCGGTTATAGGAGACATAATGCTGCTGAAATGAGGCACAAACCGACGGTAAAAGGATGCGAGGCCATGGAAACTACGCACCTCAGTAATCGACGTAGGGGCTGGCCAAGAACGAATTGCAGAAATCTTGGCAGGGTCTACCTCTAAACCGTGGCCCGAAACAATGTAGCGAAGAAAAAGCACCTGCGAGACACCAAATGAACACTTCTTTGCGGCACAAAATAACTTCTCTCGCCGCAAAACCAGAAGTACGTCGCGTAGATGAACAAGATGTTCTGACAATGACACACTGAACATGAGGATATCGTCAAAGTAAACAACGACACAACGACCAATGAAGGGTCATAATGCTTGGTTCATGACACGCATGAACGTGCTGGGAGCATTTGACAATCCAAACGGCATCACAAGCCATTCAAAAAGACCCTCGCGAGTTTTAAAAGCCGTCTTCCACTCGTCACCGGGACGAATTCGAATTTGATGATAACCGCTTTTAAGATCGAGCTTTGTGAAAATTGTCGCATTTCCAATCTGATCCAAGAGATCGTCCAAACGGGGAATTGGGAACCGGTAACGCACAATGATTTTGTTGATTGCTCTGATGTCCACGCACATACGCCAAGTACCATCTTTCTTTGGAATTAGTAAAGCCGGAACGGCGCAGGGACTCAAACTCTCACGCAAGTAGCCTTTGGAGAGCAAGTCCTCGACTTCGCGTCTCAACTCATCGTGTTCCATTGGGCTCATGCGGTAGTGTGGGCGATTAGGCAGATTCGCATCCGGCATGAGGTCGATGCAATGTTGTATATCGCGTAACGGTGGTAAACCATCTGGCAAGTCGGAAGGAAACACATCTTGAAATTCTGAGATCAAATCCTGAAAAGCCAATGGAACCTCAGACAAAAAAGAATCGCTCGCCGGAGAGTTAACAAGAATATAAACCAAATCGGTGGAACGAAGTGCTGACGCAAATTGAGACTTGTTAAGAAACAGAACCTTCGTGTCGGAGATGGACGCTTGTGGTGGTGGTTGAATATCAGTACTAGTGACGGTAGGTGGTGCAGAAAATGAGCATGAAAAAGTAGTCAAAGCTTCTTTGATGTTCAAAGATAAACCCCCTGATGCATTATACACTAAGGTAAGTATCTTTGATCTCAAATTCGTTTGCCCCTTTGATCACACAGATATAATGCGCTTGTCTTTGTCAAGAGTGCCAATTACAGGTTTTAAAGCAGCCTTGAAGCGCACAAAAAGAACCAAGAAGAGGGAGGAAGACAAACGATTTAAATCACCTGTTTTGGACCAAAAGAAGACCCAAGACGTTCTTTGCCTCATATTGATGAAAGAAAAGCCACCAGATGCAGCATACAAGCCAAAACCAAGCCAAAACCAATATGGAGGTATCTCTCTATTCCTTTTCAATTATTTTGGTATTAATTCAAAAAAAAAATCTATTCTTTTGCAGATAAAATGGATTTGAGGTCAAATCCTTTTCAATAGGGAGGGGATGATGTGATCATGACCAGCATTAAAGACATGAAGCTTGGAACTGAGCTTGAAATTGATGGAACTAAAGAAATGGAGCTTGAACCTGCTGGAAACAAGCTTGTAGCTGAGGAAGCATCGCGTTGTGGAGTTATGCTCAAACCAACAAGGAAAAGACTTGAACCTAAACCTCCCTGGTTTTTGATTCAAAGTGTTTTCATCAAATGAGAAAAGTGTATGAGTTATACTCTTTTTCCCTTGTCAAGTTTTGTCCCAATGGATTTTCTTGACAAGGTTTTTAATGAGGTAACTTTTACACTTCACAATTGCCCATTTGATAAAACAAAGGCCCAAACCTGAAGCCCATCTATTATTTTCGTCGAAATGAAGCCAAGAAGAGAGATTGGGCGTTTTTCAGCTGTTTTATTTATGGTTTTTGTTATTTCCAAGACTTGTTGCATGTTAAGTTTTTGTTTTCTCTTTATAATCCCTTGGAACCATTTCTGTAACTTTTTATCTACTTTCTTTTTATCAAACTCTTTGAAACTAGATCTCTGTTGTTGGTGTGTAATATCTGACAACAAAATTCGAATTCTTTGTGTGTCATATCAAAGAATTCACCCTGGTTTACTTAAGGAATTCTGCAACCTTTCAAGTAAAGCCATTCAATCCATTGTTACTTCTGTTCTTTCACAGTTCTTTCACAGCACCATCCACACCCTTTTAGCTTCAAACTAGCGAATCCTTGGAGTATTTTATTATTATATGAGCACTATTGGTGGCCTTATGTATTTTGTAAATTGTACTAGACCAGATATAGTTTTTGCTACAAATTTACTTGCAAGATACAGCTCATCACCTACTCGCAGACATTGGACCGGAATAAACATATATACCGTTATCTACAAGGTACGATTGAGTTTGGATTATTTTATTCTACAAACACCGAGGTTGGGCTAGTTGATTTTTCAGATGCGGGATATTTATTAGACTCGCATAAAGCACGGTCGCAAACCGGATACGTTTTCACAATTAGAGGAACTGCGATCTCTTGACGTTCCCAAAAGCAGACTTTGGTTGCAACTTTTTCAAATTATGCAGTAACTATTGCATTACATGAAGCTTGTAGGGAATGCGTATGGCTCAGATCCATGATTTATCACATAAAAGAAACAAGTGGAATAGAGACAAAGAAAGAGCCAACAAAAGTGTTTGAAGATAATGATGCTTGTGTCGCACAACGCAAAGAAGGTTATATAAAGAGTGATCGAACGAAGCATATCCCTTCAAGATTTTTCTCCTACACGCGAGACCTCGAGAAGAATCAAGAAGTGGACATTCAATATATTTGCTCATGTGACAATGCAGCCGATCTATTTACAAAGGCGCTTCCTATTACAACATTCAAAAAGCACGTTCAAATCATTGGAATGCGTTATCTAAGAGATCTATAAAGAGAGGATAATATCCATCATTTTCAGAGAAAGTTTGCTATTGATATACTCTTTTTTCCTTTGTCATGGTTTTTGTCCCATTAGATTTTTCCATGGAAAGGTTTTTAACGAGGTAGCACGCAACTTCGTAAGCAATGGATAATCAAGGGGGTAGTTAAATAATAAGTCATGATTATCCATTTTCTTTACCGACATATAAGTCATCATTTTCGACACCTACTCTAATATTTTACTCCATCTGTTCCTTAAAAAATGTAGTTTTAAAAGAAAAAAAATTGTTTCAAAAAGAAAGAAGGTTTCAATTTTCTAGGTGTAGTTATTGTCCATTTTTACTTAATTTACCCTTATAACATTTAATATTTAAAGAATAACTTAAGTAATAATTAATAAAAACAAAATTAAAAAAATCTTTTGTAAAATTTAAAATTTTCTTAATATGTTGAAAAACTAAAAAATGTCTTATTTTATGAACAGATGGAATATTAGTTTTGTTGTCTTTTATAAATAGAGAATGGTTCACATGAAATAGAAGCATATACATATATTTTATATAACACATACATAATAATTATATAAACATATAAATCTCATAGATATATAATTAAGTTTACAACAAACAAAAAGAATTGTTTCTAGAGTTTTGAGTTTTTTTTTTCCTTTTGTTTTGAATCAAACAACATGGAAAGATCAAAGTTTTGATACAAAAACGGCTACTTAAACTCCTTAACGAACACAGAAAATATCATAATCACAATCCTAAACAAACCCCAAAAAAAAAAAAAACTACTAATCCGAATTGAAGAAGTGCGAGATTAAACAAAAGACTCTAATCACTACAACAAACAACTCTAGAGTTTTGAGTTTACCATAATAACAAAAGAAAAAGAACAAAAAAGGTAGTGGAAAAAGGGTTGCCTCAATTTTGAAATTGTTAATTACAAAACAAAAGCTCTTATCCAATAATAAAATATGTTCTTTGTTCCCAAAATGGCGAACCTCTCGTTCCCAAAAGCTCTCGCTCCCCCTCCTCGGCCGGTAATCTCAACCGTCCTCCGCCATTTCCTCCGGATCCTCCAGACCCTTGCTCCTCTTCTCATTTCCCTCCTCTATCTGCTGGTAGTCCACTTCTGCTCTCTTCTCCTCTTACTGCTACAACCTTGGCTTCTTCAAAGGTTCATACTACTATTCCTCCATCAAGTTTCTATGCTGCTTCCACTACGGCAGTAGTCTCTGCTTCTCAACTACTGTCATCGTACTTGTCAATCTCTCCAAATTATATTATGGGATCGGATTCTACACAAAAAAATTTCAGATCTGGAAACGCTACAGTAGCTACAGTACTGAAAGAAAATTCCACCGACACAACAACTTCATATCCAAAAGGGGAATCAAGGGTTTCTCAATCTACTACTGTGCACGTTAAGGCTCCAAATGGGATTCTTGGTGCTTCGCCCTCAAGATCCTCTCCTCCTCTCTCCCCAGCCAATCTTCAATCTCTAGAGGCTAGGCCAGGATACGTTGTTATCTCAGATCGTCTCAATCCTTCTCCGACTGCTCCTGCGGTAGCTCAAGCTCCATCAAGGGTTGAAACTTGGGCTTCAAAAGTAAAAGTAACTGTGGATAAATCTCTAAAGAGGTTGTCTCCTATAGCTTACTCTCCTGCTGGTATCCCCCGAGTGGTTGTCCCGGAAGATGTCTATCAATTAGGAGCTGAACTTCATAAGGATTTTATCATTTGTCGGTTTTTTGGCAGAATTCCGTCTTTCGCTGTCATTCAAAGCGTCTTGAACTATATGTGGGGGAAAGGAAAACACTTGGAGATCCATGCTTCCCCTGAAACTAAATCAGTTCTTGTTAGACTCCCCAATGACTACATAAGGCAGAAAGTTCTAGACAAAAAACTATGGTATGTGGAAACTACCATGTTCCATGTCAGCCAGTGGTCTTCAAGTCCTGATGACTCCTTTCCATCTCTGCAGCGTATCCCTCTGTGGGCTCACCTTTCTGGTGTTCCGTTCGATCTAATTCACCAAAAAGGTTTGAGTCATATAGCGGGCCTGATTGGAGAGCCTATCGAAACTGATGAATGGACAATAAACCTTACTAGCATTACCTCTGCTCACGTCAAGGTTGAAGTTGACTCGTCAAAGCCTCTTCCTCCGGTCGTGGAAGTAGGCAGACAAAATGGGACCTTAGTTAATGTAAAAGTTGTCTACCCTTGGGTTCCTCCTATTTGTTCCCACTGCAATGAGGTTGGGCATATTTTTCGAAATTGCCCTCTCCTCCCACCCCCTGTGGCCTCTTCTGCACCTGCAGCACGACAAAAACCAAATGCTTCTGTGCTTCCCTCCTGCTTTCTCTGCAAAGAAGTGGGACATCTAATGAGAAACTGCCCAAATAAAAAACAGCATTGGACCCCGAGTGGAAGCAAAGTTATAAGTAAAAATGTAGCGAAGGCTCAGACTTCTCTAAGTACTAAAAATGATGTCCCTGCTGATTCTGTCCCAGGAAAAACTGCCTCTGCTGTCTTGGACCCTCTAAATGCTGGCTCTATACCCTCAAAAATAGCACATGCCTCAGCCTACATTGCAAGTACTACTTTGCCTCCTGACAATCCTTCACCACCTGTAGTTTCTGTTGTGGTCATTAATGGGTCTCCTGATTCGGCTCTGGCGAGTCTGGCACAATCAACAACAGATATTATAACTTCTCCAAGTAAGAGCTCTATTACTCTGGACGAGCTTTCCACATCTGTGATGGAAACACCAAAGGCTACTTCAAGGATAATTTCAGTGGCTGAGGATTCTAGCCCTGTGGGATCTCCTATGGACGAAGATCAGACTGATGTTGTGTTAGCTTTACCGGCGGTTTTCACTTCAAAACCTATTGTGGTTTCTGAAACCCCGGTTATCTTGCCATTATCCTTCAAAAATGATCCAAATTCACCCTTCTTCAACCCATTCTCCTCTTCTAAACGAACCACTCCTCTTCTGGAGCATCACCCGAAGGATCAGTCCTCCTTTGCAAACTTCCCTCTTTTGCCCCCCACCCAAAAAACCTTATGCCCACCTCAAACAAGCCCTCCTCCTCTAACTCATACATTCCCTAAGTCTTTTGCGGTCATCACCTCTCACCCACCAAATAACCCTATTTTGCACCTCTCAAATCAACCTGACTCTTCTCCAGCGATGGATCCTCTTCTTACCCAGGGAGAGGCTCCGATTTTACCTCAATGAATACAAACATCTTTTTTTGGAATGTCCGTGGACTAAATATCCCGGATAAGCATCGCTCTTTTATACAATGGCTCTCTACTATTAAGCCAGTTGTCGGTGCGCTTTTGGAAACTCACATAAAAGAACCAAATTTAAATCAAGTTATGAACAAAGTCTACCCAGGCTGGAGTTTTACCTCAAACCATGATACTGACGAGGATGGGAGAATTATTGTCATCTGGAAATCCCCCACTTCTGTCCAAGTGCTGCATCAGTCTCGTCAATCCCTGACCTGCAATATACAGTTAGCTGACGGGACTAGTTTTGTCTACACAGCAGTTTATGCAGCCAATACTAGAGAGGAGAGAGCTTCCCTTTGGGCGGATCTTCAAGACTTACAAGATACTCTCTTCCTGGAAAGCAAAAGTTGGATTATCGGAGGTGACCTAAATCAGATTGTTCATCATGCGGAGCACTCGTCTCCATCAGTGAACCATCTAACGCCTGATATGATTGAGCTAAGTGACCTTCTTTTATCTCTAGGCATGGATGTTCTAAGATACTATGGATGTAACCATACTTGGACCAACTATCAGCTGGATGATCCTATTACCAAAAAGCTGGTTAGGGCTTTAGTCAATGACAAATGGCTCCAGGATTTCCCAAGCAGTATGGCCTCTTTCTTGCCGCCAGAGTTCTCAGACCACTCTCCTTGTATCATAAAGATCGCAAGCCAAATTCCGTCCTCTGGATCAAGGCCATTCAAGTACCAAAACTTCATATCAACTCTGCCGAATTTCCTCATTACTATTGAAGCAGCTTGGTGTCAGGTGGGTGCCATGATTGCTTCAGATCTCTCTGTGTTGGGATATAAGCTGAAACAATTGAAGACAACTATTAAATCCCTAAGCAAAGAAAATTTTTCTGATATTGAAAACAGAGTAAAGGAAATCAACATCTTACTAAAAGAGGCACAGATTCAGGCATTAGACAATCCGTCTCCAGACTCCTTCCAATCAGAAAGGTCCCTGCATACGAAATGGAATTATCTTCGAAGTATTGAGGAAGCTTTCTTTAAAATAAAATCGCGAATCAACTGGTTGAAAGTAGGGGACAACAACACTTCCTTTTTCCACAGAGTTGCAGCATCAAGACAGTCCTACAACTCCATCAGATATCTTATCTTAGAAAATGGTCTACCCATCTCTGGTTCGGAAGAAATCAGTCAAGTGGCTATTAGTCACTTCATTAGTATCCTTGCTCCTCAATATCTTCCCATGTTAAACTCTCCTCTTCAGTGGTTTCTCGATCTTCAACCTTTCAGATGCAGTGCCATTCACTTGCAAACTCTCTCATCAATTCCATCAGATGCGGAGATTACTAGAGTTCTCATGAAATTGAACCCTACCAAGGCTCTGGGGCCTGATGGTTATACTTCAGCTTTCTTTAAATCTGCTTGGCCAATTGTTGGCTCAGAGGTGCTAGCTTTGATAAATAGATTCTTCACCACCGGGTTTCTCCCTCTTTCCACGAATGCAACTATTCTCACCTTGGTACCTAAAAAACCAGGGGCATCTGTCATTTCCGTCTATAGACCAATCTCTTGTTGTAATACGACATACAAAGTTATATCTAAGCTGCTTGTTAAGAGATTAAAGGTCTTCTTACCTGAGGTTATTTTGCCGAACCAGACAGCTTTTGTCAAAGGCAGACTCCTATTTGAAAATACTCTTCTCGCCTCTGAAATTGTACAAGGATATCATAAGATGGGAGGTCCGAAAAGAGTTACCATCAAGGTGGACATAGCTAAGGTATTTGACACAATTAGATGGGAATTTCTATTCAAATGCCTGCGAGGTCTTCATCTTCCAGAAACGTACTTAATGTGGCTTGAAGCATGCGTTTGCATGACTTCATTCTCAGTTGTCTTCAATGGTTCCACCTATGGTTATTTTAAAGGTACAAGGGGTCTACGACAGGGTGATCCTCTATCCCCATATCTTTTCGTCTTATCTATGAATTGTCTCTCTCTGGCTCTAAACAAAGCAGCATCAGAAGGCAAGTTCAAATATCATTCCAAATGTCAAAGGACTAAGCTCACTCACCTATGCTTTGCTGATGACCTACTGATTTTCACTGATGGCTCCATCCAATCGGTCTTGAGTGTTCTGGAGGTTCTCAAAGACTTTGAACAAAGATCGGGCCTGGCTGTAAGTATACAAAAAACAACCTTGTTCACTGCAGGTTTGTAAGATCATGAAGTTATCCAATTAAAGACGGCAACGGGCTTAGAATCTGGTTCCTTACCAGTTCGATACCTCGGTGTTCCCTTGTGTACCAAGAAGCTGAACCTCCAACATTGTGCTCCTCTCATCCAGTCGATTAAGGCAAGACTCCTTTCCTGGACAGTTAGATCTCTCTCATTCGCTGGTAGACTCCAGCTTTTATCAACTGTAATCGCGGGGATCACCAACTTTTGGTCAAGTACATTTATTATTCCCAAAGGATGTATTTCAGTGATAAACTCCCTATGCTCAAAGTTTCTTTGGAGAGGGAAAACGGAAGGACCTTCCTCGGCAAGGGTTTCTTGGGATTCAGTCACACATAGCAAGGAAGAAGGGGGCTTAGGACTGAAAGATCTCTCTGATTGGAATTCAGCTTGCGTCATAAAGTTAATTTGGATGCTCTTCTTCCATCCTGAATCAATATGGGCAACATGGTATACAACTGAAGTTCTAGATGGGAACATAAACAATTTCTGGATCATCAATACTAAGCAGAAAAATTCTTGGCTATCAAATCAAATTCTGCTTCTCAGAGACAGAGCTTACCCTTGGATTAGTCAGACGGTTGGTAATGGTGAAACATGTTATTTTTGGACAAGCAACTGGTCTCCTTTCGGAATTATTAAAGACTTCCTCGCTCTCGATGGACCTCTCAGGCTAGGGATTCCTCAATCTACAACCTTAGCTGAACTATGGGAAAATGGAACTTGGATTATGCCTCCTGCGAGATCGGAAAGACAGGTCAGAATCCAATTCTATCTCTCTACTCTCTCCATCTCAGATTCACAAGACAAATACGAGTGGTGTCCAAATAATCAATTATCTCAGAGGTATAGAACGGGTGAAATATATTACCTCCTTCGAGATCACAAGCCTACAGTTTCCTGGTACGGTGAGGTTTGGTGTTCTGGAGGTGTTCCCAAACACAACTTCTTTGCTTGGTTAATGGTCCTTAATCGTTGTCCGACGAAGGACAGGCTTCTAAAATGGGATCTCCAGGTTGATCCGAATTGTCTTCTCTGTAATTCTTCGGCTGAATCAAGAAATCACGTCTTCTTTGACTGCAACTTTTCCTGTGAAATTTGGGAAAATATTGCAAGGAGGTGTGATTTCCTATCGCCGAGATCTTGGGATTCTTTACTCTGTGCACTTCATAGCTTCAACCCTGCGAGACCAAAGCGAAAACTACTATTAATCGCTTGGCAAGCAACAATCTACTTGATCTGGTCAGAAAGGAATAACCGACTGCATCGCTCTACCTTCAAATCAAAAACCACGATCCTAAAAGAAATTGATATCGTAATTAGAGCAAGGATAGCAAGCCTCCGTGACTCTCTCTCGCAACAAGCATCAGTGACAGTGATGCTGCGGCAATGGTTCTCATATAAGACGGGAAATCTCAGTTACTCAATCGAGTCTTCCTCGTCAACTCCTCCCCGACAATACTTCGTCTACTCATCTCGTTAATTGATCTCTTTTCTGGGTAAAGAGGTTCAATTGATTTGGGTTTCTCCATTTGGGTTTCTCCATTTGGGCTTCTAATGATTTAAATTGGGTTCTCTTTTGTAAGTTTCTAAGCTACTTAGCTAATTAGGCCATTCTTTGGCTTTGTAACATTTGCTATCTCATGCATTTAATAGAAAATCTTTTAGAAAAAAAAAATTACAAAACAAAAGCTCAAAGTTGGCACATTAACCCATCATCACAACATGTTTAATTTTGCTCAGAAACATCGTTACTCTCACTTTCCTCTTTTCCAAACTTTGGCTTCACCCTTTTGCTCTTTTGTCCCCACTTCTCATGGTGGGTCCCTTCTTTCGACAATTTGTCTACTAGAAACCGGAGCTCCTTCAGATTTTGCACCTTCCACATCATGCACCGTCGATCACTCCATTACATGACTAGTACACCTCATTTAACGGTGTAGATTGAATGAGTACGGAAGACATCTCCTTGAAAAGAACAAGCTTAATCTCTTGGTATTTATTTTATTTCAGATAAAATCTCTTCTTTATTCCAAATTTTGAGCGTGCTGATGAATATTTAATGAATGAAGAAAAAAAAAAATTACCATTGTTGTTTTCCGTTTGGAGTCTTAGCCGTTGGATCGCTTTATTTTCTCATTAATCCAACGGTGAAAAACGGGGATTGAATCATAGCCGTTGAAATGTTTGACCAAAGTATACTTACAAATGGGGTCAACACTCACTATCAGCTACAAAGAAATGAAGAATGAGTCTTGGTCTATAGCGAAAACCCCAAAGCCACTGCCTTCTCTCTCTCTCTCTCTCTCTCTCTCTCTCTCTCTCTCCCCTCTCTCAGTCTCTTAGTAGTGTGTACATGGCTGCTTTGAGATTTCTTCACATTTTCTTCTTCTTCTTCTTCCTTGTGGAGCTTGGTGCCACGTCATCATCTTCCTACGATGTGAAGCTTCTACTAGAAAAGGTCAAGCCTTTACTACAAGGTAACAGCGAGAACTTACTGTTGTCTTCGTGGAACTCCTCTGTTCCCGTTTGTCAATGGAGAGGGGTAAAATGGGTATTTTCAAATGGGTCTCCTCTCCATTGCACCGACCTCTCTTCACCACAATGGACCAACGTCTCTCTCTTCAACGACTCCACTCTTCACCTTCTCTCTCTTCAGCTCCCTTCTGCTAATCTCACCGGTTCGATTCCCAGAGAGATTGGTGATTTCTCTCTGCTTCAGAATTTGTTCCTCAACATCAATTCCTTAACCGGGTCAGTCCCTTTAGAGCTCGGTTACGCTTCTTCACTCTCTTAAATCGATTTGAGCGGTAATAACTTAGCTGGTGTTTTGCCTCCATCGATTTGGAACCTCTGTGATAAGCTTTCATCCATAAGGATTCATGAGAACTCGTTCTCTGGTGATTTCCCTGAGCCTGCTTTGCCAGATTCTACTTGTAGTAACCTGAAAGTTCTTGATTTTGGTGGTAATAAGTTCTCTGGTGGTTTCCCTGAGTTTATAACCAAGTTTAAAGGTCTAAAGGAGCTTGATTTGTCAAGTAACATGTTTGATGGCAATGTTCCTGATTGCTTGACTCTATTAAAACTCGCAAAACTCAACCTTTCTCACAATAACTTCACTGGGGTATTGCCAAGTTTTGGTGGAGGATCAAAGTTTGGTGCAGAAGCCTTTGAAGGGAACAGTCCTAGCCTTTGTGGGTTACCTTTAAAACAATGCTTAGGCTCCTCTAGGTTGAGAGCAAGTGCTGTTGCTGGTCTTGTGATAGGTTTAATGACCGGGATCGTGGTCACGGCCTCGTTATTAATCGGGTATATGCAGAACAAGAAGAGAAAGAACAGTATAGAGAGTGAAGATGATTTGGATGCAGGTGATGAGGAAGAAGAAGAGGTTGGTGACGGTGAAGGGAAGCTGGTTGTGTTTCAAGGAGGTGAGAATCTGACTCTAGAAGAGGTTTTGAACGCGACGGGTCAAGTGATGGAGAAAACGAGCTATGGTACTGTCTATAAGGCCAAACTCAGTGAAGGAGGAACAATTGCTTTGAGGCTTTTGAGAGAAGGAAGCTGCAAGGTCAGAAGCTCTTGTCTTCCTATAATAAAGCAATTGGGACGTATTCGACATGAGAACTTGGTTCCTCTGAGAGCTTTCTATCAAGGGAAAAGAGGAGAAAAGCTTCTCATTTATGATTATCTTCCCAATAAAAACCTTCATGATTTGTTGCACGGTACGGTACTACACTTTTTCTTCCTCCTATGTTAAATGTGAGTATTGTAGTAATGTTCTTGATTGGTTTTCATTCGTTTGCAGAGAGTAAACCAGGAAAACCGGTTCTGAATTGGGCTAGGAGACACAAGATTGCGTTGGGGATAGCGCGGGGATTGGCTTATCTTCACACCGGACAAGAAGTTCCTATAGTCCATGGGAATGTTAGAACAGGGAACGTTCTTGTGGATGATTTTTTCTTGGCGAGGCTCACTGTGTTTGGTCTTGACAAGTTAATGGTACAAGCGGTAGCTGATGATGTCATGTCGCAGGCGAAATCCGACGGCTACAAAGCAGCAGAACTACACAAGATGAAGAAATGCAATCCAAGAACCGATGTCTACGCGTTCGGGATCCTTCTCTTGGAGATTTTAATGGGGAAGAAACCGGGAAAAACCGGAAGGAACAACGAGTTTGTGGATTTACCTTCGTTGGTTAAAATCGCGGTCTTGGAGGAGACGACAATGGAGGTATTCGATTTGGAGGTTCTGAAAGGGATAAGGAGTCCTATGGAAGACGGTTTGGTTCAAGCATTGAAGCTGGCAATGGGATGTTGTGCTCCTGTGCCTTCGGTTAGACCCACCATGGAAGAGGTTGTGAGGCAGTTGGAAGAGAACAGACCGAGGAACAGATCGGCTTTGTACAGCCCTAATGAAACAAGAAGTGAAGCTGAAACTCCATTTTGAGAACGCAATCTTTGTAATACAGAGAGCTTTGTTAGTTTTTACGTTTGTAACTCACTTGGTAGAGAGATCTGTTTGATAGTAAAACCATTCATTCTTCTGTCTGATTTGATTTATTCCTAAATGTTCAAGTGAACCGAACCGTGCCGAGATTTTCCGTTTTTGGTTTTTATTCGATTACTTAGACTAAATCGATCGGCAATATTTTAATTTAATTCGATTATCAGTTTGATTTTGTTCCGCCGAACCAATCGGTTAACTGTATTTTTATTTAATTTTTGCTAAACCAACATATCCTAAAACATATTAAATTATACCAGATTTAATTAAAAATATATTAAAAATTCAAACAAAAGAACATCACTAACCGAATTTAACTTATTTTAACCAAATTTGAACCAAAATAACGAATAACCGAACTGAAACGAACCATAAAAACTGACCGATTTGGTTCGGTTAATCCAAAATCCCAGCCTTGTTTAAATAGAATGGAAGCATATATAAGTAGTTAATCCAAAATCCCAGCCTTGTTTAAATAGAATGGAAGCATATATAAGTAGTAATTTTCAAATCTTAAACAATCTATTTATAGAAGAATATATTGTAGAAGCAATGTACTATATTGGAGTTAAAACATGGAAACGAAGAAAAAACGAGTTCCTTTTCTTCTTTCTTCCTCATTTCTCATATCTTTTCTATATGTAATTCGGTTTTGGTTTCGAGGTTATACAAATGATTAACAACGCGCACCGATCCTGCATTTCAGTGCACCAGAGTTATTGGTAAGCATACCTACAAGGGAAGATGATTTAGCAGCTAAACTCGAGGCTCTAGCGTAATTTGAAGAAGCTTCAGCTCCAGATGAAGTGAAGTAAGCACCATTAAGCATTAAGTCTCCTTGTGATCTCCAGTTCCAATGGTCCCATTCACCTTCCCCAGCATCTACTCTCTTCGTCACCTGCCCAAAACAAAAAATATTCAGATCAATCATTAGTCAGATGAATAGAAAAATAATTGAATAACTGAAAAATTGTTAGTAGAACAAACTAAACAGAAATGGTTCAAAAAAAAAAAACTAAACAGAATAAAAGTAATTAAACAGATAAAAGCTAATAATTACGTTTTATTTGTTTTAGTTGTATTTTTAACACGTTGGTTGTATATATTTCTCTACTTTTACGGATTAAAAAGTCGATCTAAACGGGATAATATCGAATACTACCTCCTTCGCAAAACGGTTTTCCGGGGCAAGAAACCGATTTCCTTGACTGTTTATGGTAGGATTAGCACTTCCACCGATTGCATACATTTCCCAGTGAGTGTAATCGTTGTTAACCACATGGAAGTATCCATGCCTGCACCTGAAATGAAACCAAACATTTTAAATAAAACAATACGAATACTAACGAAACAATATACTAATTTGACCCTCCCCCCCCCCCCCCCCCTCCCCCAAAAAACAACTAATTTGACCGTAGGAGGAGACCAAAGCTGACGCACCTTGGCATTCTCTGTATAAGACCTTCTCCAAAATGGTTGTATGCAATGGTCACTTGCATCATTTTGTCTCTCGTGTAGGAATCTGTATGCCCTAACAAAATAGCCTGCATGCATTATCATCTCTTGTCAGTTTTTGCAGGTATGGCCAAGAAAAGGACAAAAACTCTGTTGCTCTGCATTCATGGAGTTTTAACCTAAGACCAACCCCAATGGACAACTTAGGGGATCTAAATCAAGTGTCTTATGAATATAAGTAAATAAAGAAATGAAATTGAGTGTCTTAAATATAAGACCAGTGTCTAATAGACTCTGTTGCATTTCTGTAATTTATATGTTTTAATGTATTATATTTTTGAAAATGTATTATGTTTCAATGTACAGTAGAACCTCTATAAATTAATACTTGATAAATTAATAATCACTATAAATTAATAAATTTTGCTGGTCTCGAGTCAAGCCATTGTAAAAATTAGCAAAATTCGATAAGATAATAAGATAATAATTTTTTTGAAACTCTTATGTAAATATATGGTCCCAATAATAAGATAAATTAATAATTATACATCTAAGCATATATATATATATATAACTAAGGTAATATAGTAAAATATGATTAAATTATTGTTTTAAGTTTTTTAAAATTGTTGATTTATCTTTAAATTCTTTGATATGATATTTTTTAAATGAATTTTATAATTTCGAAAACATTTTTGTATTGTTTCTTGATGAACGTTAAAACTTCAAACCGAAAACATCTCTATATTAATTTATCGTTAAATTAATAATTATTAACTTACAGATAAATTAATAATTATTAACTTACAGATAAATTAATAACTTTATAAGATAATAAAATCTTGAAGTCCCAACATTATTAATTTATAGAGGTTTTACTATATTATATTTTTACTTAAATTAAAAAAAAAATGGTTTTTGAAGACACCCATCCAAGTGTCTCCATTGTAGACTCAAAATCAACAAATTTTAATAAAATATCTTATATCTAAAAAGTACACAAAATATTATTATTTTATCTTTAAGACACCATACTAAAGGATGACCATTGGGGTTGCTCTAAGGCGCTTTGCATTTTAGGAACTTGCTACTATTTTTTTTAATACAACTTATTTGCTGATCTGAAGCAGAAGAACCTAAACCGTAAGTTCTTTATGAATACTAATAATCCTTTACCTAAACCATAAGTAATAATACTAATAATTCTTTTAATATATGACCTAAATTTAGCCTAAAATTTACTTCAAAATTTGGCATAGGACAGCTCTTCCTATGCCAAATAATTACCCGGTCCATACCCGTCCTGAAAATGGTTATATAATTTGGCATAGTAAGAGCTGTCCATTTCTTTCTGACCCAGTCCATATCCGTCCTGTATTTTTTGTTCTACTTCCGTTTCTTTTCAAATAATTACCCATTTGGGACAGCCTAATTTATTCCAATAGGCATAACAGTAGGTCGGACATGCGACATGGAATCGAATTATCCGCTAGGTGTTTAAATTTTAAAATTTATCAAAATTTATCTTAAAATTATCTATATTTTTTTTCAAAATTACCTGACTCACCCGAAATACATCTTCTGAAATTGACCCTTACTCAAATAAGAGAGAGTTTGGGTACTGATTTTACCAACCAAAATTTCCCAAACTCGATCTATCTTTCGGATAATATTTTGTAGTACACTACATACCAGTTCCCGACCTTTACCTGCTATTTTCCGTCCTCATGCCCTAAACGGAAATACCTAAATTTGCCTCATATTTACCAAAAATTCATCCAAGATTTAACCTAATCTCATAATTTGGTAAACACAAAAGCTCAAGAATCAAAGAAAGAAACCTAACCTCGTTATGGTGAGTGAGATAGTTATTCGAAATAGTAATAGCAGTAGATCCCATAATCGCATCGATCAATCCATCAGCACAATTCGACAGAGAGTTATGATCGATCCAAATATGACTAGACCCGCAAATCGAGATCCCATCGCCATCAGCCGTCGTTATCCAACTATAATGCCTCTCCGAGCTCCGAACCATGGCGTTACCGGTTCGCTTACAGTCATGAATGTTAATCCCGTGGACGATGATGTTCGTCACGTACTGGATCGTGATACATCCTCCACCGGCGATGTGCACGTTCGCGCCACGACCATCGATGGTTTTGAAGCTGTTCATGATCAGCTCTTGGCTCAGAGTGATGACCATGTCGCGCTCGAAGACGATCCATAGAGGCCGGTCCTGGATTACTGCGTATCGGAGCGTACCGGGTTTGGGATTAACCGGGTCGTGATCCGATGGATCGGTGACGGTGTAGAACCCCCCGTCGCGGCCTCCGACGGCGTTTCGTCCGAATCCGATACCGCAGTCCGAGAGACGTTTTCTCCGGCGATGCCATTTTTTATCGCATCGCCAACAGTCGTCGATTGGGTTTCCGGTTGCACAGGAGAAGTAGCCTAGCTTCCTTCGCTCGGTACTGTTTCGTATGCTCCTGCAATGTCCGTCCCCATTAAGAATTTGTTTTAAATTAAATTGCAAAAAGAGAATGAATGTTTACGGATTCTCTCGAATTGGCCCGTTATATTTTTTGATCTCAAAGAGATAAATGTTTGTTGTGTAGAGATGTTTAATTTCGAAATTAGTTACCGATTTCGAACCATTTCCCTCTCGATTTTTTTTCGTATCATATTTGTATTTATTGAAAAAGTGTTATAGGTTTGGAAGAATTTAATGTATTTTAGTGGATACATAAGAAAAGAGATATGTCCTGAACAAAAAACAAAATAAGAAAAGTGACATGATGTTCAAATTCCCCTTTATGATAATTCAAATAACCAAGAAATATATATTTTCCAAAACTTTCACAATTTTTCAAAATTTTCAGAAATTATTATATAGTTAAGATAATATTTTAAAATATCTAAAATATCTGTTTATGGCTCTTATATGCTATATTACTTGTTTTGATACATGGCAAAATTCTTGAATCAAATTGAATCGAACCAAAATTCTCGAACCTATATCAAATTATAAAAGTACCCAAACAGAATAGATATACCAAATTATCCAAACCAAATCAATTTTTTTTTCTATAAAATCAATCTCGATTAACCTAACCAAAGTTAAAAAAAAAAAAGATTTTGATTAAATTTATAAAAATATATCTAAACAAAAATCTAGAATATTAAATAAAACCAATGTTCGAAAATGGAATAGCGTAAAATGGAATAAGGAAATTAAAATTAGATTGTTATTTAATTTATATTTTATATAATATATATCGTAATAAGTTAAAATGATGACTTAGTCTGGTGGATGCTGCTCTTTTAGGTTACTCGATAACCTGAGTTCGAACCTCAAAATCGAGATTTCAGTTTTTTTTTTTAATTTATAACGAGGGAAAAACGGTCATTTTCTCTTCATCTTTTTTTTTTAGGGTTTTCTTTTGAAACTAAAACTAACAGCGGTGCCAGTATTCTTCTCGTTTTTTTTTTCGTTTTTTTCGTTTTTCATTATATTTCTATCCCAACTTTATATATCTAATGTAAAATCTTCAATTTACAAGTTAAAACAAGCAAAAATCTGAGTTTTTTCATAACCTCCAATTTTTGGGCCGAACAAACTCAAATCGAAACGGTCAAAAGCTGCAGATTGTTTCATCACCGATTAATCGTAATCGACTTCCACGGCCGCATTTTTGAACAAAGAATAAAACTAATTAACTAGTTTTGTTTTTCTTAGAACTTTTTCATTTAATGGAGTCGAAACCAAACTGATATAAAATTTGATTTCAATAAAATTTATTTATAAAATTTAAAACAAAAATAACTTAAACCAAACTGAATAAAATAAGCGAATACCCGCATCCCTAACCAAAATATTTACTACTAGACCGTGTACAAAGTCAAGCCAGAGGAGACACCAATACTCTTTCTGTTTCGTAAAAAAAATTGTTTTGAGTTTTTTACACATATTAAAAAAAATTTTAAAAAATCTTTTCTAATCTTATTTTATTAGTTATTACTTTAGTTTTCTTTAAAATAATAAATGTTATAAGGGTAAATTAAGTAAAAAAGAACAATAACTACACCTAAAAAATTGAAAACATTCTTCTTTTTAAAACAAATTTTTTTTCTAAAACAATCTTCTTTAAAGAAAAAAAGGAGCAGAAGATAGCAATATTGAAATTAATTTGATGTCGACAAATAAAAAGAAATTTTTTTTAGATGAGCTGAGGTGGGTCCACGAGGGCAAATTTAATGCCGTCTGGTGTATAAAGGAATGATATATTTCATGGGATACGATCCCATACGGGAACTTTAGGGTCATTTCTCTAAAATTCCGTAATTAAATGCAGAACCTATTGTATACCAGATTCAGATTTCAATATGAAAATATATATAAAAAGAAAAAAATAACTTTATCAGAATTTAAGAAAACAACAATAATGTAAAAATAAACAAATTTTAAACAGTTTTTCATTTAATAATTAGGAGATAGGTGATCTTTTTCATAACATTTTCACGTGTACCTCTAATGTATTAAATATATATGCGTAACTTTTTCCATATTCAGAAAAAATTAGATTGAATAAGTATATCATTCATCACCTTAATTGCTTAAAAATTAAATTAGACGTAAAAAACATCGGTCCTCATTGCTACTTTTGTCAAAATTATTATTCTTTCCGTTTCATAAAAAGTGTCGTTTTAAGATTTTATTTTTGTTTCACAAAGAGTGCCGTTTTATATTTTCAATGCATAATTTTAAATAAAAATACAATTTTGATCCTACTAATTTAATGTAGTAATTAGAGAGATGATTTTATTTAATATGTGAACAAATAGTAAAACAAAACTTTTAATAGTTGTCTTAATTTGTATGAAATATGTTAAAATGATATTTTTTTTGAAACGGAAGGAGTACTATTTTATATATTAACCATTTTGTATATTAACACTATAATAAATAAAGTCATCATATACATATATATATATATATACATAATATACGTAAGCATTAATACAATGGCGTCGGTGGATCTTAAAAGTGAAATAGTGAGGTATAAATGGGAATCACGGTGTGTGGCTTCATTCACTAAAATTGCTGTTCTTCTGTCAGAAGTGTTTCACATGTTTATTTATTTTTTTACTCACAACACAGGAATGATGAAAATAGAAGCATATTTACCTCAATAATATATTGATATCTTTAAATTTCGTGAATAACAATGCCTATAAAAATGTTCGTATATAAAAAAATACTAACTCTTTGTTTACATAGTCAGAGAAATTATGGATGTAAAAATGTTTTTTCTTGGCCTACACATAGCTTAATTCAAGTTCTTTCATCATCACCTCGTTTGACTATCTGAAACGTTACTAATACGAAATATATCTAAAAAAGTATTTTTCATTTAAGTGTATATAGATTATAGTGAGTGAGACTCACATATCGACCATGGCTGCTATTTCTTCTGGGTCTTTAACGGCGTGTTCATGCCATTCACTGAGAAAAGGGAAAAACAGAGCATGCAAAACGACATAGTTTAGTATCATAGATCCAATCTGAACGGCTGAGATCAAATCTACACAAGAAAAGCTGAAGTGAGAACTCACTAATCCGCCATTGATGTATTTCTTGAGCTCTCAGGTTTTAATTCCTCTGTTTCTTGAATTCTGCATTGTAATACACAGAGACAAAACAGTAATGTAAGAATCTCTGTCCGAACGATAGACAAAAAATCCTAGATCACATCGAAATTCAAGAATCTCTGAACTTACGCATTTGCATGGACAAAGAGTGTTAGAATTATGATCAGAGTTGCTGAGATTGAGAAAAATGTTCTAGCGACCACCATTGTTGGCTATTGCTGAAGCTTTTTCTCTTCTATTTGATATAAATAGGGGAAGAGAGAGAGATCTAGAGTGAGAGATCAGATAAGTGATGAGAGGGTTTATATATATAATGACTAAGGAGAGAACTAGTTTGCAAAGGAGATGTGTAACTCGGTTAATTATATTTCGACGCGTCTTTGACGGTGACGCAGTTCTTTTTAACGGCGTCTTCTACCTTCTGTCATTAGGTTGAATAACTGTACCGCTTCTGAAGAATTCTTGCAATATATTGAGTACCCTATTAACTATTACAAATCACACAATTATTGGTTTTGGGTTCGTTCAGTTTTTGGACTTAAGATAGAAAACTTGGCATTTGAATGTTACAGAACTTACAAAGTTGAGCTGGTTAGGATAAAAATTACTAACTAAAGAAAACGAGTTGAGTAAATTTGTTTACAAGCTTACAATTGTTGTAATGCCCTGACCGCCATCGTCAGTGGGTCCCCACGCCCAGGCCCAGCTCTATGCATGTATTGGAGGTGCTTGCACAGGGTCCACGCTCAATTTTGTGTTTTTTCGTTTTTAGGTTTGTAAAAAGAATCCAAATTTTTTTTTTGTTAATTTTTCTTATTTAAATTGGCCCAGATCATAAAGACACAAGTTTTTTTTAACTAGGGTCCATTTATTTTTCTCTAGCTAAGAGTCTTGTTTAATATTGAGTCGGGCCTGCCTACGCTTTCTCTTGGCCCGTGGATTTCATCCTCGTCCGATGATCAGTGCGCTAATTGGTATGTTTGAAAACTTGATATACTGACTTTGTAAATCACCTTGTGATCTTTCCCGTGCTTTGTATTCAATTACACAATATTGAAAATCACTTCGCGGTATGTCAGCCAGTGGCGGATCTAAGAGTTAATTTAGTTGGGGGCACACACACAGTTTTTACTATAACTAATTTTGGATTAGATGAATTTTACATTAATTACTAAAGAAAATTGAAGAACTAGTCGGGGGCACGTGCCACCGTACGTTGTGCTCTAGCTCCGCCCCTGATGTCAGCCATCTTTTAAATTGTTCCACATTAAGAATATTTAATTTTGAAGTTCTTGAAAGACAAGTAACGCACAAGATAAATACACTTTGGTGATATATATAATCAAATCAATTCTTTTAAACCTTTGCACAAACGAAACCATATTCCCAAAATTGGGTATTACAACTTACAATTGTCTTCTTGAAATATAAACTCCTCAGACTGTATTTTCAGTTTCAGAAACAAACAAATCATACCATGCCGCGTGGAGATCTCCAATCGCAGATGGCAAATCTCCAAGGTTTGTTACGTCTTGGTTATCATGATTTCGTTTTATATGGGCTTTTCCTAAAACTCACAAAAAAACAAAAAATAGAAAAAGGGGTTTATACTAGATTCTAGTCTAAGGCAACACAATCAGTCTTGACAATGACCACAAAAACTTGATATCATCTCATGTTTTTGTCCCAAACTATTTATGCATATACACAACAAATGTAAAAGTATAATCTAGTTATCAAATTACTATGGACTGAAAAACTTCACCATAAACTTGTCCCAAAAAAATAGAGCTAATACATGATAAATTGTGTTTGTGCGTTATGAATGAGTATGGAAAAAAATAGCAAAGCAAAGTGATTAAAACAAAAGAGGATTTTCTATACTAATTTTTTAAAGTGTGTTTATTGCTAGAATGCATTTAATTTTTAAAAATGATTAGACTAATTATCGTACCGATAATATCCCTCTAGGCTTTGTTGCGAAAAATTACAATTGCAAAACTGCCATTAATGATTGAGTGTCACATAGGGTAAAGTTGAAACGTAAATCTACCGAGTTTTGATGGTAAACTTAAATAGGGTGGTCAACGCTGAAGTTGGAACCATAGATTTGTTAGACGGATAATAGAATTGTTGGATTTTGGTATACTTTTTCTGGTATATATATTTTTATGACTTGGTAAATATGTTAATGAGCGGTAGATTAATTAGTTATTTGGTAGATATATTTTTTTGTCTGGAAGATATGTTTTTGTGTTGGTAGATTTACCGACCTTACAATTGAAAATGTGTTCGATGTTTGATTTTTTTGATAGATTTAAGTTCAACGGTGGTAGATTTAACATAAATGGGGTAGATTTATTAAGATGTGACAATAGATTAGTATTGGGTTGGTAGATTTATTCATAATCAGCGGTAAATATAAAGCGTTTAACTTCTCTGCTACTTGTATTTCTATTGGTGGTACATTTAAATTTAGTTGCGGTAGATTTACAAGCATTTGGTAGATTTGTTTTTAATGGAGGTAAACTTAGTAAATGTTTTGGTATTGACGAGAATAACATCGTTGGTAAATTTCGGAGTTCGTGTTGTAGTAAACTTTTGTTTACAAATATTTTGGTGGAAGACATTTGACTTATTTCAGCATATGATGTGCTGTGGTAGACTTTTGTTGACAATTATCTTGGTAGAAGACCTTTGACTTATTTTAGCATATGACAGTTTCGTCTAGCTGAAAAGCAACAACAACTTCCCTTAGTAGATTTATCTAATCACCTTTAACCCTTAAGTGCAACCGAGAAAAATAAAGTATTACGAGATTGTTAAATGTTTGAGATGGCGTATGTTTTTAGATTTTGGTTGTTTACTTTTGGTTTAAATGTCACTCACTTTGGTGATTGACAACTTAGATGATTTGGAGCAACTAGAAAGTTAAGTAAGATAGTCCTTGTATCAAATATGTGGTCATAAGGTATAATCCATAGATCTCAAAGGATTAATTATGGTTTCATTTTACAGGATAACATGCTGCAACATCAGCAAGAGCAACTTATGTCTTCAGAATGTAAAAACCAGGTAAAGAAGCATCAGTTTGGACATTAGAGACGTTTGGATGTGTGTAAAATCTTTACTCTTGTCATCAAATCAGGCTCTCCACGAAAACATAGCAACATTTGAGCCATCTCTCTTCATTTATAGAACAAAATTCGCAGCCTACTAAAATTAGGAAAGAAACCTTTAACAGTTTGCCACAGACGATTTGCATAGCTGAAGAAGAAAGTCATAATATTAAAATTAGGAAACAAACCTTTAACAGTTTGCCACAGACAATTTGCATAGCTGAAGAAGAAAGTCATGATTATCTTCCGTGTAAATCACGAAACCGGAAATTATCATTTCGTCTCCAAAAGTAGGCATGAAGAAGAAGAAAAATGACAAAAGTGAAATTTCTCTCACCAATCCTTTATTTAATAGGCTCTCTACAAGTGTTCATTCTTGACACGCCTCAAGTAGTCATGTCAAGCGGGTCAGATCCGCCTCGCCTGACCCGCCCCGCCGTGCATTTGGATAATATTTACCCGCAAAAAAACCCGCATCATCCGCAAGTTGTAAAATGGATACCCGCACCCGCCTCACATTAATCAAGCGGGTAACCCGCATGCCACACAAACAGAGAAAACGAAGGAGCTACAACGGAACCACCAACCAAGAACCAGAAGGAGCCACCGCCCTACGAAACGCCGCCGACGGGACTAGATCGAAAGAAACGGCGAAGCAAGCCACACCTCCGAACAGACCCAAATTGAAGAGGAAACCCAGATCTGGAACGCCAGCACCGGAGACGCGTCCTCTAGAACCCCAGAAACTTACCGCCGTCAAGAACCAGAAGAAACCCCTCCGCCGCGAGCACCGCCTAAGGTTGTCGAAAAGCAACGAAACCCTAGACTCAAACCTAGCACGAATGGCTAAACGAGGGAGTCGCCACACAACCCACGAACCAATCCTAAAAAGAAGAAATCCTCACCGCCAAAATCGAGAAAATGCAGGGAGGAGCCGCAAAAAAAGCAAGAAAAGAGAGGGGGAGGGGAGACCGGCACCGGTGCTTTCGAAGCCACCGGCCGCCGATAATATATGCGCCGCCGCTTGATAGTTGAGTGATAAAGGAGAATTAGGGCGACCGCCTAAGAGAGTAAAGAAATCAAAAAGTTAATAAGTTTTTTTACTTATATTTTTAAACTACACACAATATTAATAAAAAACGATACATACTAAAAATAAAACGAAACACACACATTAAAAGACTAAAAACGACATACAATGCGGATACCCGCAAACCCGTTTTTTCAAATATCCATACCCGCACCGCCCCACTTTAACAAATTTCCACCTGCACCTGCCCCGCTTATCAAAAATTTTAGTTTTAGACAACTCGCACCCGCCCCGCGGCGGGTCTAACAGGGCAGAACCCGCGGTTTAAGAACCAAATTGATAGGGCTAGCCTTAGGACTTCTCCAATGTGCTCAGATGCATCATCCATGTTTGTAACTCTTTTCTATATATCCAAAAATATGAATCCGTACGATAATGCATTTCTTGTAGAGAACCAAACAGAGTGGGACCAAAATAAGCAATCAACCAAGGGTTTCCACAAGAAAAATTATCATGTGAGGCAACATGAACCTAGAAGTTCCGAGTAAACGTGAACCAGGCATTTAAGCTTCGTTATAAATTGCGCATGGCGCACCATATCAAAATGGCCTGAGCTTTGAGCCTTGCGCCTTGCGTATCAAACCGATAAAAGCAATGAAGAAGAACAAATGCATTAATAAAATTAGAATAATAGAACTTCAAAACCAAAACACCAAATCCAAACATTCAAAAATAAAAATACAACACCAAAATAAAGCCATTAAAAACAGTTAAGAGAAAAGCATAAGTAATCTTTTAAAAAATTGCTAGATAAAGTAAAACTCTTAAGAATCTGATTGAGAAGTTTGGATGTGTGTATATTAAAGCATCCATTAGACACTGAAACCAAACAAGCAGAAAGAGTTCAAGGAGAATCCATTAAGATAGTTTACCAGGATGATCAAAGTTGTACTCTTGCACACGCTGCAACTTCTCATATAACATTTCTTTTTTTTAACATCGCACGTCACACTAATTAAGCCAACAATTTTTTTGTAAAAATCAAAATTAGAATGATTTAGAAAATCCATTAAAGATAGTGGTTCTCTCTGTAAATGTAGTATTGACGAGATAGAGATATAAATCCGCATCAGCTCATATCTCTGATTTCAATAATAGTGTATTTGCGCTATTCTAATTTAGAATCAGTTAAGATAAATGTGTATATACACTATAGAAAACAGAGATATGAGCTGATGAGGATTGATATCTCATGAATATGCCGTTCATATGATTGTGTCTATTTACCCACATATTTAAAAAAAGCAAAAGAATTTCTTTAACTTAATCATCTCCCAAGTGAGAGATCGACCCTAAGATCAACCAAACTTAGAGCAACCACAATGCGTTACCCAAATATCTTAAGTCCCAAAAAAATTAAAAATAAAAATAAAAAATGATATGACAATAAACAGTCTAAAAAAGGTGTTTTATTTAAGATTTTATTTTATCGGTTCTTAAGACACGTGTCAAGACGCGATTCATCACAATTTTTTTATTTTTTAAAATAATTTTGTTTATTTTATTATTATAAAATCTTTAAAACACTCAAGTTGAGTGTCTCCATTGGCGATGGTCTCGTTAGAATTACAATTCCAAAATCACATACTTTTCCAACTTTTTTGTTGGTATTTATTTTCTTTTGCTCTAGATTCATTTGTTTCAAAGAGGTTATTGTTTGGGCCCTTGAGGCCGGCCCAGTTATAACTCGAATCCGGAACTAGTGGTCAAAACCCGAAACCCGTTGTTCATCCTGAGACGACAAGAGAGAGAGACACAGAGAATTTGGAGCTTGGAAGGTTAAGCGAGATGAGCAGCTTCGCGATTTCACCTTCTTCTTCATTCTCTCTTCCCAATGCTTATCATCAACCTTCTCGTCCTTGCTTCATTCTACGTAACCCTCGTTCCAATTTCGATTTTCGCGGCTTACGATTCAGTGGGGAGGCTCGAAGAGCCTCGTTAAGGTGCAATTGCTGCAGCAAAGGGAAAGGAGGAAGTACAGGTCCAGGTGAGAATCCCTTTGATTTTGAGCTTCGTTTCTGGAAATTTTACTTTAGGGTTTATTCGTCATAAAAGAGATTGTAGTTTGAATAAGATTGCAAAACTCAGCATTGAATAGATCGAATTTTAGGGTTTTAATGGGTTTTTCGAGAAATCGATTGCAAATGTTCGTTACAGCGATATTGGGTTTTGATTCAGGAAGTTTCTTAAGGAATTAAATCGTGATAAAAGAAAAAAATGGGTTTTTTTGTTGGCAGGTGAAAACGAAAACAGAAGTGTGTTAGATGCTTTCTTTTTGGGAAAGGCAGTAGCTGAGGTTATCAACGAGCGAATTGAGTCTACTGTTGGAGAATTTTTGGGTACCATTGGAAGGATTCAAGCTGAGCAACAGAAGCAAGTTCAAGAGATTCAGGTAACTTCATTTCTCTATCTCTCTCTCTCTGTTGCGTTATTCTTGTCAATGAACATCGTGGTGAAGGAACGTTGTGGTGGATTTGAAACCTTTGGGATCCTCTTTGAGAAGCAAACTCTCTGCAAGAATCGAACTTGAACTTCGTTTGGGTGATCAAAGAAGCTCATATCGGGAAATTGCCATAAGGGTTTGTTTAATCGACCAAAGACAGAGCTTTGCTTGTTTCTTGGTGTGACTAGCTTGAGGTTTTAGCCCATGAATCTATTGGTTGCGTTTTGACTCACTGCGGTTGGAACTGGACACTGGAATGTTTGAGTTTGGGCGTTCTGATGGTTGGTGGGAAGCAAACGCTCTGCAAGAATCCAACTTGAACTTCGTTTGGGTGATCAAAGAAGCTCATATCGCGAAATTGCCATAAGGGTTTGTGGAATCGACCAATGACAGAGATTTTCTGGTTTCTTGGTGTAACCAGCTTGAGGTTTTAGCCAATGAATTTATCGGTTGCGTTTTGACTCACTGCGGTTGGAACTCGACATTGAAAGGTTTGAGTTTGGGCGTTCCGATGGTCGTTGGCCTCAGTGGAGTCTATAACTCTCCACTAATGCAAACGCATTCTTCCTGCACCACCCGTAGACTAGTTAACGTGGTTATGCGCTAAGAACACATAATCTCATTGCTACTTTCTGTTGGTGTTGAAAACCACTTAACCATGTTCAAAATGTTAGATATTAACAAGCTGAGAAGAAGATTTGTGATCTTTGTAGAACGGCGCTTTGAAAAACTCGATAATTCGCAAGATGGATGAATATGTCTTAGACAATTGTACATAAAAAGAAAATCTTGACAATTGATAGATATTTTTTATATGCATTCACAGGAAGAGGTACTTGAAAGAGCCAAGAGAGCTAAGGAAAGAGCAGCTCGAGAGACCATGGAGACCCAAGGACTTGTTGCTCCTAAACCAGAAACCGGAAAACCGGCTGCTGGTTTTGTTACCTCTGTAACTCCTACCTCGACGGTTGGAAGCAATGCTGTAAGTAATGAAAATCTGTCAGGTTTCTCCGGATCTTCAATGGGTGGTGTAGAGGAAAGCTCGAGTTCTAGTGATGAAGACAGTGTCTAAACGATGGTTCCTAGGCGATTTTCAAGATTTGGTAATAGTAGCAGAGACTTGTCTAAAACGGTTGAGAACAGCTTCGTTGATACATGTACTTAAAACAATGAAAGTTGAGGATAAATAAGTTTGATATAAACTGAAATTATATTCTTTTCTTCTTCTTTTTGACGTCGAAACTATCATTTGGATCATTAAATACTGCCTATTGCGACGGCTTAACAAGGTTTATCGGTCACTTTGAACCTTCGAAGGAGTGTCAATTGCGATGTTCAATGTGTGCGATTTAGAACGGAGGAATAAATAATTAATCATGTCTTTTTCAATGCCCCCATCACTATAAACATGGGAGACATCTTCTAGTAGAATTGGTATATTCAAATTTGGATAACTTATTCCAATGAGTATTTGAGGCTTATCAAAGAGAAAGTAGAGGCAGCCATGAGAAGTAAGGAGACGAAAGAGAAATATAATTAAGAAGAAGAAGAGAGAGATAGCAAAAGAGATTGTGAAGGGAGAGAAAGAGAGAAGGCAGAGAAGGATAGAAGGGATAATACAAAAGTAAGAGAGATCTTAGAGTGGAGAAGAGATTGCCTCTGATCAGATGAGAGAAGTGGAAGAATGACGCAAGTGGAGTGAAGAAGAGAAGACGATGCTCACGAAGAAGGAGAGATGGAGAAGAAGAAGACGTGCGTAGATCAGAGGAGACGTTATGGTGAAGAGGACACCACCACAAAAGAAAAACAATAGATGCTTAATCATCAACCTGTCTCTGATACCAACTGATGAAGGAAGAGAACTGATAATGCAAAGGTAACGTTGATTCTTTGAATTCCCGTTAGCTTAGCTTTCTTAAAACCATTGATTCTTAAAGAATACCCGAAGTTTAAGGTAAGAGAAAAGTCTTTCAAAACTTCTATATATAAATCAAAATCTGAAGTGTCGATTACAAAGCACCTATGGCTTCTTTATATAGGCTAAATCCAAAACAAGAATAAGGAAAAGACTTAAAATAAGGAAATCTAGAAAAGTTGAACTATCGTAAGAAAGAAAAACACCAAAAAAACACCCAGAAAACCAAATAGGAAAAACTTAAGGAAAAAAAAAGACAGATTTGTATGCTGCATCAAAAAGGAAAATCTAGTTCGTGACAGTAAAGAGAAGAAGAAACGAAGCAGATCGGAGCAGATTCGAATGTCAAAAGTTGAGTTCAAGCAAAACAGATTGAAGAAGAAGGCTGTGTGATTGAGGCGATTTTGGAGACTCGACAGTGGCAAAGGAAACATCGATTAGGTGCAGAGATGGTACCAGCATGATCACCATCAACTCAAGATTGCAGTGGAGGCAGGTCGGAACTCTAGATTCACTGGATGTGCAGTTTTGAGGCTTCGCTTCCTGGCCAAGAAACTGCTGAGAAGCCTGCAATCTGCAGCAGTGAGGAAACAATGTGCGTGTTGGCTACTTTGGAGGAGGATTTCGTCCATTCCAGAAGGACTCAAGCAACAATCAAGTTGTCTCTAGAAAGAACTCGCTTCATAGAATTTAAGGGATTCAAAGGCTCATCAATCGGAGTTATAAGTCATCTGCATATCGCTTTGAAAGTTGGCCCATAATAATCAGAATCTGAGATTTCCAGATACACAATTTCACTGCAGCTTTTTAAAGAATCGTTTGGATGGTTAAAAAAATCTGATCAAGCTGATATTGGTACCAAGCATGGTGGTATATCGCGGTTTATAATCAACAATGAGATTGAGAAGTGAACGGTCAGCTTGTTTGGTTGTTTAGCACAATTTAAAACAAAATTTTATGTCTGACGAGTTGCAATGTTTGGTTGGGCAATCGAACTCGGTTTGAGCTGAAACTTGGCAGAAGTATCCTATACTCGTGGAGCTAGCTATGGATTGAAGGAGAATCGATTTGAGAATTGATTTGAGAATCAGGAGCATGGGGAAACATGTTTTTAAAGTTCAAGAAGCGAATCTGTCCAAAAAGTAAGGAAAGAGAAAGTTTTCATCATCAAGTGGCAAATGTGATGATTGTGATCTATGGAAATATAGTTCACATTTTTTACATTATTTTACATGAGTCATTGCATATAGGCTTAGACCTGTTTGTTAGATTAGGTTTCGTGTGATGATATATTTAGGATAATGATATGATATGATGATGAGGGGCTAACGAGTTCATGGTGGGAGTGTCTGAGCTAAGGCTAGCCTCCAAAATATTGGGTTCTAAAGCTATCACGAGGTGCACCGTCATATAGAGTTGGAGAATCTAACATTTTTGTGTGTTTCTTACTTTATCGGCAAGAGGAATGGATATATGTTATAGCTTGGTAGTAAATCAGACTATATGATTGCTAGTGTCTAAGGTTTCTGTATTTTGATGAGTGTGATATAATCATAGAGATAGTAATTATGTTTCAGTGGGCAGAGATCATCTCCCTCATTAAGTAACTCATTACTCACCCATTTTTTCCCTTTACAGTGTGTGCAAGTGTTTTAAGGTTAGCGCGCAAGACCAATGGCTCAATGGATAAAGTTTTTGAAAAAGGATTTTTAAGGGTCACTAGACGTCTTGGCTGAGTAAGTTGGGTTGGGGCGTCACACTGTCATCGTAAAAAAAATTCTGATGAGTGTGATGTAATCATAGAGATAGTAATTATGTTTTAGTGGGCAGAGATGATCTCCCTCATTGAGTAATTTATTACTCACCCATTTTTCCCCTTACAGTGTGTGCAAGTGTTTTAAGGTTAGCGCGCAAGACCAATGGCTCAATGGATAAAGTTTTTGAAAAATGATTTTTAAGGGTCACTAGACGTCTTGGCTGAGTAAGTTGGGTTGGGGCGTCACACTGTCATCGTAAAAAAAATTCTTGAGTTACGATGATACTTCGCTTTTAGCAAGAGTAAGTGAGTGCATACAGCACGAGAATGGTCGTCGACGATCGTGAGAAAATAATAGGCACCACACAAGGATGGAGTACTATATGGTCCCCAAACGTCATAATGGATGAGTGAAAAACAACTATCTGCTTTATTATTACTATCATAGAAAGGTTCTTGAGTTTGTTTTGTATGAATGCAAATATCACAAAGCTCCTTAAAATCAAAACCACTAAAGCTAAATTCCTAGGTTGATAAAAAAGTAGACAACACTTTTTTGCTAGGATTCCCCAAATGTTGATGCCACAAAACTGCCTCAGACACTGTTGAAGTCTTGTTTGCTAGAGTCGGAACAACCCCACGAAAGTGATACACCCCGTTCTCTTCTTCACCTGCTCCTATTGACATATTCGAAGAACGGTACTGTATAACACAAAACTTATCAGTGAATATGATAAAATACGAAAGCTCACGTAGTAAACGAGCTAACAATATGAGCGTGCAAGATAAATCTAGCACATAAAGCACATGGCTAAGCAGTGCCGGCCCTAAGCCCAAGCGAACCAAGCTTGGGCTTGCGGCTCCAATATAAATATATAATTTTCCGGTCCTCTTTTCCCTAAAAGTCTTTGTAATCTAGTGGTAAATCCTTCCTAAGTGACTATTAATTCAAGGGTTCGAACCCTATTTCATTGATTTTTTGTTGTTAACTCATTATTTAATAGGCCTAAATTTGTTTTTCTGCTTGTGGCACTAATAACTTCAGGGCCGACTCTTTGGCTAAGTGATGTATCGCCACCGAGATGGAGTGAGCCTTCTTTTGTAGCAAACAAATGTTTTCCATTCGACAAAACAACAATGCATCACAAATATCTTGAAGATTATTAAGGAGATCTTCATCACCCATCATGTGATGAGATGCTCCAGAGTCTAAGAGAAAATCAACATTACCAGACAGTTTCTCAGAAGAAGATGAATTCTCGGATTTAAGCAAGTTTACAATTGTAGCCCATGCTTCTTTGCTAATGCCAGGGATGTTTGGATATGCTGCCATCAGTGCAACTAGAGAATTATTTGCTCGAGGTGGAGCTAAGCGTCCTCTGCCATGACCACCTTTACCACGATGATATGTCTATATTTTGCATCATTTTAGCATCCATTTAGTATAAGTTTCTCATCATTTAAGAGTCTAATATAGCAAAATAGTGTTGCATTGTATCATTTAGAGTCCTAGAGTGTTTTTTGCATAGTTCTTTGCATATCTTGTTGCATTTGGAACCTTAATCAGGTGAAAAGGACACTATGGAGGTGTGGATGGAGCTGGAGAAGGATTGCATAGCACTTGGAGGGGCAAGGAGAGACAAAGAAGATGAAGGAGAAGATTTTTCGCGCTGGATCGACGAGTCTGTTCGACGCAGCACGCCGAACCACATTTCCAGGACGACGGATCGACGAGGCTGTTCGACGAAGGACGCCGGACCAAAAATCCAGGGGTTCAATTCGACGAGCTGGATCGACGAAAGACGTCGGACCAAAAATCCAGGGGTTCGATTCGACGACATGGATCGGTGAACTTCGTCGAACCAAACCCAGA
>JAHZTW010000002.1:37031307-37055366 GCA_020283515.1 Alliaria petiolata | reverse complement strand
GAAGGCTTCAACAGGGTGATGGTTTATATATATATAAAAAAAATAAAGAATAACAATAGCCTGGAATTTTCAGCTACAGAAGAAAAGGTTAGTTCTCTGTTTCAACCATGGCTTAGATGATGACAGTCTTTAAAGATCCTAAGAGTCTGGAACTCATGTGTCATATACTAATAAGTGTGTACCAGTAGTTTATGTGAAATTGTATCTCTATCTAAGCCTGTCTTACATATTGTGAAATATTGACAAAAGTTAATAATATATAATGTGAAATATTATTATGTTTGCATGCCTTCTAGTTCTGTGTGTTCTATATGAACAAGTATTACAGTCACATTAAACTCTCCATGAAGCTTAATCTTCTTGTAATAGGCTACCAGTAATGCTAAGACATCATGAACCTTTTGCTTAATTTTGTTATAAAATAATACATACAACTTAACCAACAAACAAATTATATTAAAAAAAAATGGGGATGAATGAAAAAAGAACAGGCAAGGAACTAATAAGGGAGACTTGTTAATATAAGACCTGAGACATCAAACTAAACTGGCAAAAGAAGAGGTAAGAGTGTAAGAGACTTTAGCAAGAGGACCTCGCTGCTCCGAGAGCTCATCGATGTCTTTCACAATGTCGAAGACTGCCTCAGGCTGAGCTAATTTACGAGCGTTGTCTGAAGTTTGTTCCAGCTCGTCTGCCTTTGTGCTGAACCATTCGCCAACGATTCTGGCTGTCTCTTTGGGACTTCTCGTGAACACTCCTGCACCATTCTCCACCACATACGGCACATTCCCTTTCTCCTGTTTGGTTTCAAGTGTAAATGATACGAGAATTTATACACATATGAGCTGATTGCATCAAAAAACAAATCTCTACTAACCTGTCCGGGAATGTAATCGTTGAGGATGATAGGTAGTGATCGGATCAGCGATTCAGCTATTGTTCCTGGTCCAGCCTGCAAGATTCGTAGGACACACTTAGCTCATGAACATTTTGATGAATTTTAGATTGTTCTGTTCCTCTTACTTTTGTGATGATGCAGTCACACGCTCCCATCCATTTCTCCATCTGAGTCTCGAATCCTCGGACCTGTAATGTCAATCATATCCAAGCTTGAGTCTTGAAACCTATGAGCCCCTCTACTTATAGCCTAAGCGGTTTCTTATGATGATATATACCTTAACAGGAATCTTCCATTCAACGGCTTCTAACGCAGAGGCCAATTTCTTGTTACGTCCACAGATAACAACCATTTGCCCAATGGGCTTCTTGTTCTCTCTGTCATACAACGATTCTTCAAGAGCCTTTGCGGTTTCTTTCACAGGACCCATGCCTTCCCCTCCTCCCATCAGTAGAACCGCACGAAGATCTAAATCCATCTCAAGCTCCTTTCTTAGATCATCCTTCACCAGAACCGCTCGTGCAAAAGATGGCCTCACAGGTAAACCAAAGACACGGACTTGAGACTCATCAAGCCCATCAAACAACGCCCTTTTCGCCACTTCTTGAGACGGGCAATAGCACCGATTCACCCCCGGATGAAACCTAAGTCATAGAAGATAAAAATCAGTTTTTTTTTTCACAGCTAGCTTCTCTCAGACACTATAAACCGGGCTAATATATATATACCAAGTAGGATGACAAGTGTTGAGATCAGTGATGACGGTAACAAAGAGGACTCTTTTCTGTAGCTCTTGCCATTTAAGAACCCACAATGGAATGTGTTGCATCAGAGGATGAACACTTATGATTATCTCAGGCTTGTACTCCATTAAACCCGCCTCTACTTCCTTGGCGTAATACGCAGCAATGGCTGCTAGATAACAAGAGTGGATCCATTTGGGAGATGTACTGTGGAAAGCAACTTTCCATAGCTGAACATGCTTCACCATGAACTTATATGATCTCTCCATGTCATTCAATGGCCACCCTGTGTATTCTTTCCACACATCCTTCACGATTACCTGTCAAAAACCCACCAAAACCATATCAATTTGTATCTGCAAACCACAATTTCCCGGTGAGAATAAACCACAGTTTCTCAACATTCTTCATTACCCTGTATTTTTCTCCGAATTGGATCTTGAAAGCGTCGCGAATGGCTTCAGCAGAGGCACGGTGCCCACCTCCAGTGTCGCTCATGAGGATCAAGACGTTCTTCGTCCTCTCCGCACCGATCTGGACAAGCTCCATTGCCGATTCATCCTCGTCGCTGTAACAAACATCATCGTCGCTGTCGTCGTAGGAATGCCTCTGAATGTGATGATGGGTATGACGGTGAGCCCTTTCGCCTCCGCCGTCGCCGCCGCCTGCGACGGAAAGGGTAAATTTGGAGTTTCCGTAGACCCGTTCGAGCACTTTCTCTGTAATGGACACAACCGTCGTCGCCATTTACGAAACGGGTCTCTGAGCTAATTAGGAGAAACAAAATGGAAACTTTCCCGGAAATATCTCCTCCCCACGGCGATTCGGCACCGGAGAAGGGGAGATTTCCGAGGAGAGAGGATTCGGATGAACGATTTATGTGTGAGGGAGAAACATGGAAAGGACTCAAGGAAGAAAAACAGAAGACCGGTTGGTTGCATGGTGACATTACAACCGTCGGACTCACTGTCTTTTTTTGGAATGTTCGATTTGAAAGATTCGAATATCCTGGTTTATCGATTTATTCACTTTTCTATTCGCCAACCCTTGATTCTGATTTTGATTTTTTGTTTTTTTTCCTGGAAAACTCTGTGATCAACTTTTTTTATTTAATTAAAACATTACATAATTCTGCTAATTATAGAGTTTAGACTTTAGACCCTCTTTATATTCTCAAAAAGTGAGTGCTACACAGCACAGTGCAGCCTCGCATTCCAACAAACAAAGCAACAGTGTTCTGTTTTAAAATATCAAGTAACGAAAGAAACAGATTTATTTTGTGAAATTGAAAAGGAGATTGAAATTTTTCTTCTAGAGTAGTGTAGCTTCAATAGGTCTTCGACCTTGTTGATAAGAATCGAAGTAGAGCTCCACGTACTTCTTAACTGTTTTATACAATCTTGGTCTTGCCTCAGACACAAGCCCCTCTACAGGCTGAATCTCTTTGACTGGACTCGGAACGCAAAACGTTGCCACAGATATCCTTTCCTTTTCTCTGTTCGTCACCACTCGATGAACAGGGCTCTTATATATCCCATTGCTCATTATCTAAACACCAACGAGAGATTCTGTCAATTCTACACGAATCAATCTTTCAAAATCATGATTAATTGAATATTTACCTCCATCAGATCTCCTAGATTGATCAGAATTGTATCAGGGGCTATTGGAGCTTTATACCACTTGCCATCTTTCAGGAACTGAAGCCCTTCGACATCTTTGTCCGGTAAGAGAAGAGTGAAAGCCGAGCCATCACCATGCGGTTTAGCACCAATAACCTTGTCCGGCCTAGGACATGGAGGATACATGTTGAATCGTGTGTCCATCCTAGCATTTTCTCCATGCATCTCTAGAAAGCAATTCTCTTCCAATTCCAACGATCTAGCCATGGCCTTAAAAAATTTCTCAATCACTAGCTGTTGCTTCATTGTATATTCATGCAAAGTTTCCCTGGAGAAATCTATTTGTCAAAATTTACCAGTCAAAATGAGGCAAGATGAAATTGAGAGGTATGTTTTTTTTACCTGAATCCGGCTGGGACATCAGGCCAGAATTGAGGTTGTCGCTGATCCTCAGGGTAAGTAGTGAGAAACAAACGGTCGATCCAATCAAGAACTTGATCGTCCGACAGAATCATGTCGTTTCCATATCCTTGTACATTACCAATATCTCTCTCGTACTTCTGCTTCTCTTCAGTCGGTAGCGCAAAGAACTCCTTGGTTAGCTTGTAAATCTTGTCTAGAAACGCTTCTGTAATTCCATGATTCATCACCTGCTTCAATAAAAAATCAAATTTTATGACACTAATCATTCAGTAAGAGGACCCTCAAAGCATTTAGGCTCTCTGTTCATATTTTTTTATTAAATATCTGTTTTAATGTGATAAGTTTTGTTTTTTTTTTAATTATACGCTCATTTTTATATGTATATTTAAAATTTTCAGAAAATTATGTTTCACTGTTCCATTTGCACATGGTAAAACACGAGATTTACTAAAAAGGTTAAACCTGAACAACTCCCCATTTAGAGAGCGCCGAGTGAAGTTTACTCAACTCTTCTCGACCATCTTCGGAAGAAGAAAGGAGAAGACTGAGATCGATGGCCGGAATGTCCATCTCCGGCACCGAACCGTTAAAAGGTTTATCTTCGCCATCGCCGCTGGGTGGTTGGAGATATCTTTGTGGTAGTCCTTCGCCGGCTGCAACTACCTCTTGGACAGTCTTAAATTTTGGCTTCTCCATCGTTTCTTTCAGAGGATTTTTGTTTAATGAGTATTTTGGGACAAAAGAGCTTATATAATAGAACAGACGAGGAACTTGAATAAAAGGTAGACCAGACGACGATCTTGACAAACAAAAGTAGACCAAAACGATGATTTTGAATTTGTCATCAGTTTGACATTTTTCTAAAACCAAAGATAATAGAATCTTGAAATGTGTTTATTTATATTTAGGTAAGGAAGACCCTATCCCAAATTTCTTTATGGACGTAAAAGAAAAATGAGATGATCAACAAAAAAAGAGAGGGTTTTGTTAACAAAATCTAAAAATTTGAGAGATGATACAATCATTAATCTTAAGATACTTAGTAAAGCTCATTGCTATATTACATAAATGAGTGACATAATACTTTGAATCATATTTTGAGGTATGTCTATAGAACCAAAGACTATTTTTCCATTAGACATCAATAACATTTAGTTGCTGCATTTTCAAAAAAAAAAGTTTAGTTATAATGTTATATAAATTTTTTATTCATTATGCAAATCGTAAAACGTATTCTAGTAACAAAGTGCTAGTGCGTACACTATTGGTTTACGAACGTAATGTTTATGGTGTTGTCTATCATATAGATTATTTAATTACGTAGTTTATTTATATCTCAAGATTCAAGTTTCAATATCTGTTCATTTTGTTCTTTTATTCTGATTATGTTTAAGGGGTAAATGAGAAAATAAAAAGAAGAGTAATGGCTTTCAACCCTTGTGTTGCATGCAAGGTCATGAAATTGGAATGTTTAGCTGCACGCGTTTTAGCGTCGTGTTTTCCATCGACGGAGCCTGAGAAATTTGATCGTGCACATAGAATTTTGGTAGTCAAAAATGTCTACAAGATTATGGGAAACCTCCCACCTACGCAACGTGAAAATAGAAGACCCCATACAAGATTAAGTTGGCATGCCCTTAGTTTACGAAAATTGTCTCAACAGTTTAAAAGAGCAAATCGGCTATGCAAAGAATAATGAGATTGCGACAACTATGGGACCCGATAAAATACCGCAATATTCTAATTTTCCTATGCCTGATAATTTCCTCACTACACAAAATTAAGAGATGAGTGATGGTCGTGAAACTGCTGGCACATCAATGTATTTTGGAGCATCTGTAACTTTAGGAAGCGCCGGTGCTACTCAACAGATACTTTCATTACCTCAAAACAAAAAACAACCTAGTTTTAATAAAAAATGTGTTTTATTTTCATTTGATATTAGCATGCACCTCAATTCCAGTTATCATTTTCTGATTGATGCTATTACTTGATCATCCGTCGTCAATATCCGAGATTCATTAAAGAAAGCCTGGAAAAGATCTTGATAGGTCCGTGAAAAGAAAGGATTAATTTAAGAAAAAACGTCTTTGTCTTCAAAGAAAATTGAAAATAGCGTTTTCTCGTCAAAATTGTAAAATCGCGTTTTTTGTCAAAACCGCAAAATAACGTTTTTTCAAAAAATCATAAAATTGAGTTTTCCTCCAAAATCGCGAAATCACGTTTTTCCGCAAAACCATAAAATTACGTTTTTCCGCCAAAACTGTAAATTTATGTTTTTCCCCCAAAACTGCAAAATCACGTTTTTCAAAAAAACCACAAAATCACGTTTTCCCAACAAAACCGCAAAATCATGTTTTCCCGCAAAATCATGTTTTCCCGCAAAACCATAAAATTAAGTTTTCAGCCAAAACTGCAAAATTACGTTTTTCTGTCAAAACTGCAAAATCATGTTTTTCTCCAAAACTGCAAAATCACTTTTCCCGCAAAACCATAAAATTGTGTTTTCCGCCAAAATCGCGAAAACACGATTTCCAAAACTATAAAATTAAGTTTTCCAGCCAAAACTGCAAAATTACGTTTTTTCACCAAACCGCAAAATCGCGTTTTCTCGACAAAACCGCAAAATCATGTTTTTCCGCAAAACTATAAAATTGCGTTTTCTGCCAAAATCCCAAAATCACGCTTTTCCGCAAAACCATAAAATTATGTTTCCGCCAAAATTAGAAAATCACGTTTTCGCGCATAATCTTGTTTTCACCAAAACCGCAAAATCACTGTTTCTTGCAAAACCATAAAAATGTGTTTTCCGCCAAAATCGGGAAATCACGTTTTTCCGCAAAACTATAAAATTATGTTTTCCCGCCAAAACTGCAAAATTACGTTTTTCACCAAAAACACAAAATCGCGTTTTCTCGACAAAATCGCAAAATCACGTTTTTCCACAAAACCATAAAATTGTGTTTTCTGCCAAAATCTCAAAATCATGTTTTCTGCATAATCTTGTTTTTCTGCCAAAACCGCAAAATCACGTTTTCGTGCCAAAACCGCAAAATCATGTTTTCTTCCATAATTGTGTAAAATAAGTCAACTTGTGTAAAATAGTTCAACAGTTGTGTAAAATAAATCAACAAATATAAAAAAGTAAGTATTTGTAAAATAAATTGAGAGTTGTAAAATAAGTAAACATGCGTAAAATAAGTCGACAAGTGTAAAATAAATCAACGGTTGTAAAATAAGTCAACAGTTGTGTAAAATAAGTAAACATATGTAAAATAAGTAAACATGTGTAAAATAAGTAAACAATTGTATAATAAATGAACATTTATAAAATAAGTTGACACTTGTAAAATAAGTCAACAACTGTACAATAAGTCAACATATGTAAAATAAGTCGAGAATTGTAAAATAAGTTTATACTTGTAAAATAAGTCAACATGTGTAAAATAAGTCAAGAGTTATGTACAATAAGTCAATGGTTGTGTAAAATAAGTCAATAGTTGTAAAATAAGTCAAAAGTTGTAAAATAAGCCAAAAGTTGTAAAATATGTCAACAATTGTAAAATAAGTCAACAGTTGTAAAATAAGTCAACGGTTGTAAAATAAGTCAAGAGTTATAAAATAAGTCAACAGTTGTAAAATAAGTTACCGTCTATAAAATAAGTCAACAGTTGTAAAATAAGTTACCGTCTATAAAATAAGCCAACAGTTGTAAAATAAGTCAACATGTGTAAAATAAGTCAAGAATTATGTACAATAAGTCAATGGTTGTGTAAAATAAGTCAATAGTTGTAAAATAAGTCAAAAGTTGTAAAATAAGGCAAAAGTTGTAAAATATGTCAATAGTTGTAAAATAAGTCAACAGATGTAAAATAAGTCAACAGTTGTAAAATAAGTCAACAATTGTAAAATAAGTCAATAGTTGTAAAATAAGTAAACATGTGTAAAATAAGTTAACAGTTGTAAATTAAGTCAACGGTTGTAAAACAAATCATTAGTTGTAAAATAAGTCGAGAATTGTAAAATACGTCGATAGTTGTAAAATAAGTCAACATATGTAAAATAAGTCAAGAGTTATGTAGAATAAGTCAACAGTTGTGTAAAATAAGTCAACAGTTGTAAAATAAGTCAACCATTGTAAAATAAGTCAACAGTTGTAAAATAAGTCAACCATTGTAAAATAAGTCAACAGTTGTAAAATAAGTCAACAGTTGTGAAATAAATCAACATTTGTAAAATAAGTAAACATGTGTAAAATAAGTTAACAGTTATAAATTAAGTCAACCGTTGTAAAACAAATCAACATTTGTAAAATAAGTCAACATGTGTAAAATAAGTCGAGAATTGTAAAATACGTCGATAGTTATAAAAAAGTCAACATGTGTAAAATAAGTAAAGAGTTATGTATAATAAGTCAACGATTGTGTAAAATAAGTCAACAGTTGTAAAATAAGTTAACAGTTGTAAAATAAGTTAGCAGTTGTAAAATAAATCAACAGTTGCAAAATAAGTCAACAGTTATAAAATAAATAAAATTTTAAATGGTTTAATTGTTGATTAGTCAGATTAATCGCTTTCCAAGTGTCTTAGTCATTTAGTAATATCTAAATGTTTGGTTCTTGTTCATCTTTTTTCAAATTACCACAAATTTATCATATTTTTGGTAATTTGAAAAAAAAAAAGATGAACAAGAACCCAACATTTTGATAGTAAACCTCATTGCTTTTTATTTTATTTTTTTTGTTAAGTTTTTGATTTCATTCCAAATTAAACTGGTACAAAAATCAAATCGGTTATCGTTCTGAAAAACCAAACTGGTAAAACTCATTGCTATATTACCTAAATGACCGACATAATACTTTGAATCATATTTTGAGGTATGTCAATAGAACCAAGACTATTTTTCCATTAGACATCAATAACATTTAGTTGCTGCATTTTCAAGATTTTCTTAGTTTTTTTTTTTTTTTTGGTAAAAAATATTTTTTTAGTTATAATGTTATATAAAATTTTGGTCAGGTTTTATGGTGTTCGAAGAATGAGATTGCGAACACCATGGAACCCGATAAAGTACCGAAATATTCTAATTTTCCTATGTCTGATAATTTCCTCACTACACAAAATTAAGAGATGAGTGATAGTCATGAAACTGCTGCCACATCAATGTATGTTGAAGCATCTGTAACTTTAGGAAGCACCGGTGATACTCAACAGATACTTTCATTACCTCAAAACGAAAAAAACAACCATAGTTTTAATAAAATGTGTTTTATTTTCATATGATGTATATATATATATATATTTTTTTTTTCTTTAACATTATTTTCATTGATATTTGCATGCACCTCAATTCCATATCATTTTTTGATTGATGCTATTACTTTCCATCGATAACTTAGATCATTCGTCGTCAATATCCGAGATTCATTGAAGAAAGCCTGGAAAAAATCTTGATAGGTTCCTGAAAAGAAAGGGTTAATTTAAGAAAAAACGTATTTGTCTTCAAAGAATAGTTCTGATATACAAACAAATAATCAAAGGAAAAAAAACACTGAAAAACTATATATAGAGCTAGCGAATATTAAAAAAAATGATTCATCTTTTTATTAAACCATTTTTTTAGTTGCGTGTATTTAAAAAATAAAAGTATACATGTATGAAAAAAAAAAAAAAAACTAAGGGAACTAACGAATTACTTCAAGAAAGGGATGGTCATGTTCTTGAGCGTCGAAGGATAGTTGGCAACAAAGTTCTCCCATTCTTCCAAATCTATTTTCCCATCTTTTTTGCAATCCGCCTCTTCGAATGTCTGCCAAAATATAGATAATAAATAAATGACTAAAAACTGTTAAACCGGTACGTATAGAAGAACCTTAACCGTGTACATACCTTAGACACAATCGAGTCAATGATACTCTCGGTTAGCATCAGTTCTGATTCTTCTAGAACGTCTATTATCATCTCTTTCACCTTTAATTTTCTCCAAAGTTGAAGAGACCGTTAAATATACTATTAATAATTACTTAATTTAGGTGTTGTTGTTGTTTTTGTGCCAAGGAAGACGACGACGTACCTCTTCCGGTTCAATGAATCCAGTCTGACGAGTATCGTATAATCGAAATGCAACTGAAAGGTATAAGATTATTTAACATGTGACCTCTTTAATAATATGTAATAACATGTAAAAAAACATTAACATTATACTAACGAAAACGGAGAGAGAGAAAAAGTGTGATTACAAGTGCGATTAAAAGTGAGCGTCCTTTCGCATCTGCAAGAGGCAGCTGTCGGTGGCTGTTCATCGGGATCTCTGATGAGATTACCGGAAGGGGAATCACCGGGCTCTCATGCCGGTGGCTCGTCGACTGATGGGGTGGTGTCAGAATTTCTACCGGGGGCTGGTCAACCGGAGGGAAAAAAGATTGTAGAGGCGGCAGGCTCTGCAGTTCAAGATCCACAAGCTGCCGAAGGGTTGAGTTTGGCGCAGAATACTCAGATCGGTGGGAAGAAATCATGGTCAGCAATCGTTCAAAACAAACCAAGCTTAACAAAACATGCTTTCACGGTCGGTGAGTCGGAGGGCTCTCCGTATGTGGAAATCCCGGATTGTCTAATAGAAAATTCTACACCATTGTGGGAAGATTTTCTTATAGGCAAATTTCTATCAACAGCACCACATGTAGCTAAAATACATGTCATCGTAAACAAGATTTGACCGTTGGGAAACAAGGCAATCAAAGTTGATGTTTATGTCGTAGATGCCACTACGGTTAAGTTTTGGATCAAAGATAGCTCTTTGAGAGGGAGAATTCTGAGGCGTGGTATGTGGAATATAGCAGATGTTCTAATGATTGTCTCAAAGTGGTCTCCAATTGCAGAAGAGGCTCAACCGGAAATTCAAACATTACCGATGTGGATAGTTCTAAGGAACGTACCAAGGAAAATGTTTTCGTGGGATGGATTGGGGTTTTTATCGAGCCCAGTAGGTGATCCGAAACGACTTCATCCAGACACGGAGCAGTGCAAGAATTTTGATGAGGCCAGAGTATTTGTGGAAGCAGATCTAACTAAGGAGCTACCCAAATCTTTTCGGTTCAAATCTAGAGGAAACAACATTGATGCAGTTGTTGAATATGGTTACCCGTGGCTACCACCACGATGTGATATATGCTCAAAATGGGGACATTTAAAGGAAGATTGTCTGTCACAAAAGGTATATCACAAAAAAGAGGTTGCTGAGGGTAACAATTCTGCATCACGCAGACAACAAAATAGCTCTACCCATGTAGTTGGAGATGCAGGAAAGAACACTCTAAATGCAGAGGATCAAGACGCTGTGGAGGTAATCTCTGCAGATACACCATGTGTAGAGACTGATCAGAAACATGAAGTCGAAACAGAGGTGGAGCCAGGAGAAATAGTGGAATCACCGGTCGACGTAGAGGAAACTATATTGGATATAAGTGGTGAGGACGAAGCTCACTGGTCCAAGGTTTCCCCAGCAAAGGTCGGGAAACAAGGTCAAAAAAGAGAGGTGGGAAAAGACATTTCCTCCCCCTCTCGTTACTCTATTCTAGAAACAGAAGAAAGTGAGTCCGAAATGGAAGCATCGGATCAGGAGTATAAGGTAGATGAACCTGAAGAAGCTCACCACACCGAGATAGAAAACAAGGAGAGGAAGATACATAAAGTGTCAAAACAAGGTAAGAAGAAGTCGGGAGATCCGGCGGAAAACAGAGTTCTGCTACCAAGAAACGCCAAATCTGCACATAAATTTCTAACGGGCCAAGCTGCTCAAAGTACCAAGGGAGCTAATCCAGGTACTTCGAGTACGACTGCTCGCAACAACAAATCATCCTAATGTCAGGGTTCTTCTGGAATGTGCGCGGATTCAATAAACATAAAAAACATTACGTTGTGAAGAAGTGGGTGCAGGATAATAGGTTTCAGTTTGGGTGCTTATTAGAGACGCGAGTCAAGGAAAATAAGTCGCAACAAATTTCTCAATCAGTTTTTCAAGATTGGTCCTTGTTAACAAACTATGATTTCAACAACTTGGGAAGAATTTGGGTGGTTTGGCGAGAAGGTGTTCGTCTTACGCCTGTGTTTAAAAGTGGACAGGTGGTTACAGTTTCAGTTCTTGTTGAAGGAAAAGAGCAGGAATTCTACTGTTCTTTTGTCTATGCCTCGAATCATGAAGATGAAAGAAGATTACTTTGGGATGATCTCAAGAGTCACTATGATTCAGGCAGGTTTCAAAATAAAAATTGGATGGTGATGGGAGACTTCAACGAGGTGTTAGCTGGAGATGAGCATTCTCTTTATGAGTTCTCGCCCCATGTTTCACAGGGCACTAGAGAATTTCAGAATCTAGCAAGACATTGCTCACTTGCGGATTTGCATTTCCACGGACCGCGATTCACTTGGTGTAACAAACGAGAAGAGGGATTAATATGCAAGAAGCTGGATCGGGTAATGGTTAGTGAGCAATGGCTACAAACATATTCAACTTCGTATTGTGTATTTGAGGCAGGGGGATGCTCAGATCACATGCGCTGTAGGATACTGTTAGAAGCGGAAGAAAGACATATAAGGAGACCTTTTAAGTTTGTTAATGTACTAACAACTCTAGAGGGTTTTGTTCCGGCTGTCAAGAACTATTGGAAGACCTCCCCGGTTTTGTTCCAGTCTACCTCAGCAATGTATCGATTCTCAAAGAAATTAAAAGGTCTAAAGTCAACTCTAAGGGAGCTACAAAAAGAAAAGCTGGGGAACTTACCGAAGAAGGCTAAGGAGGCGTATGATATCCTCTGTCAAAAACAACAAGCTAATTTATGTGCTCCATCTGAGGTAGCAATGGCGGAGGAAAAGCAAGCTTTCAATAGATGGACTCATGTTGCGGACTTGGAAGAAAATTTTTTAAAGCAGCAATCCAAACTGCATTGGCTAACTGTGGGGGATAGGAATAATAAAACTTATCACAGAGCAGCTACGTCAAGGAAATCAAAAAATGCAATAAGGGAGATTAAAGGGGAGAACGGAGAAATATTGAAATCACAAGAGGACATTAAACAAGAAGCTGAAAGATTTTTCAGGGATTTTCTCACTTATAATCCGGGTGATTATGATGGCGTAACGGTAGAGAGGCTGGAGGAGTTGTTGGATTACCGTTGCTCCGAAGGTGATCGATCAAAGTTGATACAAGATGTCTCTGCAGAGGAGGTGAAACGGGTTTTATTTGCTATGCCATCTAGCAAATCTCCAGGCCCTGATGGATATACATCAGAGTTCTTTCAAGCAGCTTGGGGTGTTATTGGTGCGGATTTCACCACTGCTATTCAATCATTCTTCACCAAAGGTTTTCTTCCAAAGGGAATCAACTCAACGATATTAGCCTTAATACCAAAAACGGAGGAGGCAACGGAGATGAAAGATTACCGCCCAATCTCCTGCTGCAATGTGCTATACAAGGTAATATCAAAAATTCTTGCTAATAGATTGAAAAAAATCCTTCCAGATTACATCGCCCCGAACCAATCAGCATTCGTAAAAGGAAGACTTCTGATGGAAAACGTTTTGCTAGCTACTGAGCTCGTAAAGGATTACCACAAACCTTCTATCTCCTCTCGGTGTGCGATGAAAATTGATATAGCAAAAGCTTTTGACTCAGTACAATGGAGCTTCATGCGAAACATGCTTTGTGCTTTAGGCATCCCGACTCAGTTTGTTCATTGGATAATGCTATGCGTTTCGAACCCCTCCTTTTCGGTTCAAGTCAATGGAGAATTGGCAGGATATTTTCAAAGTAGCAGAGGGTTGAGGCAGGGCTGTTCTTTATCTCCATACTTGTTTGTCATGAGCATGCACATTCTATCAAACCTACTAAACAGAGCTGCAGTGGAAAGCAAGTTTGGGTACCACGCAAAATGTAAAAACTTGAAGCTAACGCATCTCTGTTTTGCGGATGACATGATGGTATTCACAGATGGAAAATTAAGATCACTCGAAGGAATAATTGGCGTTTTTGATGATTTTGCTAGAATATCTGGTCTTAAGATAAGCTTGCAAAAATCGACATTGTATCTGGCAGGGGTCAAGACAAACACCAGAGCAGAGATTGCTTCAAAATTTCCATTCGCTGTGGGGTTGCTACCGGTTCGTTACCTTGGCTTGCCCCTGCTAACGAAGAGAATGAGTAAAGCTGATTATGCTCCCCTAATTGAGAAAATTCGAGCAAAGATATCCTGCTGGACAGCGAGGTTTCTTTCTTATGCAGGCAGATTACAACTTATCAGCTCAGTTATAGTAAGCATAACAAATTTTTGGATGGCTTCGTTCAGGTTACCAAAAAGATGTATAAAGGAAGTGGAGAGTTTATGTGGCGCTTTCCTATGGTCCGGACCGGAGTTAAGTACTAAAAAATCAAAGGTAGCTTGGGAGATTGTTTGTCGACCAAAGGCTGAGGGAGGATTAGGATTACGACTTCTAACAGAAGTCAATCAGGTTTGCAACTTGAAACTGATATGGCGGATTCTATCGGCTAGAAACTCTCTATGGGTTAATTGGGTTTATGAGTATCTCATTCAGCAAGAATCTTTTTGGTCAGTAAAATTTAAGCAAAACACAGGATCCTGGATGTGGAGAAAGCTATTGAAACAGAGGGAACTGGCCCAAACTTTTCATAGAGTGCAGATTGGTAATGGCTCCACTACTTCTTTCTGGTATGATAAATGGAGTCCGTTGGGAAGGCTGATTGACATAACTGGTGCAAGAGGAGTAATTGATATGGGGATCTCTATCCATGAAACTGTTGCTTCAGTCTTAAACCGTAACAATCGAAGAAGGCACAGGAATGAGACACTCAACTCAATAGAGAGAATAATTTCTGAACAGAAACTGAATACAGTATTGGACAAGTGTGACCTACATCTATGGCGTGGAAAAAATGGGGATTTCAAACCAAGATTTTTGTCGAGCGATGTTTGGGACCAGATTAGGTTTCGAAACCCAAGGAAAGCATGGCATATCGGTGTATGGTTTCGGCATGCTACACCAAAATTCTCTTTCACGACGTGGCTAGCAATTCTTAATCGTTTGCCAACGGGGGATCGAATGTTACAATGGAATGTGGGAGCTTCCGCACTCTGTCTACTATGCGAAAAAGAAATAGAATCTCGAGACCATCTTTTCTTCTTATGTGACTACACAAACAAAATATGGGAATCCCTAACTCGAGGCCTGCTTCAGCAAAGGTACGTCTCAAATTGGGATTCACTCATCCAGCTACTCTCGGATTTCAACTCCTGTCACTCTAAAGCTTTCTTGCTACGGTATGTTCTTCAAACAACAATTACTTATATATGGAGGGAGAGGAATAACAGAAGACATGGAGAGCTACACTCACAACATCAGCGCCTCACTCAACTCATAGACAAGGCAATTAGAAACAGAATCTCATCGATTCGAAAACTTGACGTGCGACATGAGGAGACTCTACCACTTTGGTTTGGAGCTTTTGGATGAACTCTAAATATTTTCATTGTAATTTCTAAAAAAGCAGCAAATGTTGTAAAAACGTTTTTTTTTTGTTTGAATAAATTTAACATTCTCTTCAAAAAAAAAAAAATAAAAAAAAAAAAAGAGTGATCAAGTATACATATGGCTTTGTCTCTTTGAGATGAGTTTGGGTGAAAAATGTTGAGAGATTGTACAAACTCTCCGAAATCTATACCCCCATCGTTTCTCATATCGAACAATACGAAAATCTGCATGTTTCTTACATAGTTTAGGTTTTTTTTTTCTAAATTAAGAAAAGTTGCGTATGAACAATGTAAATTCATGCCTGTCTATATATATATATATATATATATATATTGTAATTAGAAATATTACCCGCTCTGCTGAAAGACTGCGTCTCTTGGTGTCCTTGAATAAGATAAATTGAAAATCTTCCTGAAACAAACCAAAATCGGCATTAACACAAGCACCTTTTTTTCAATAATTAGTACGTAGAACAACTTAAATGTAACAATATTCACATTGTGGAAAGAATATTTAGTCTGGAGTCTAACTTTGGTTATAAGATTTTCGTTGCTGAGACAAGAAGTGAGTTTGATGAACAAATCATGTAGAACTTCAACCTCGGCCTCGCTAACTGCGAACCCAAAACAGTTAAAAGATGTTGTTACTCTCTAACCAAAGTCGTGCAAAATTATATATTTTCCATGCATGCAGTATAAACTAACAAACACATGTGTCAATATTATTGTGTATATAACAGAAAAAATGAGTAGAGTGAGACTTACAAAAGGTTTGAGAAGCAAGAAGCGAAATGTTTTCATGCCTTCTTCCTCCTAATTGCTTACTGCAAACACATCCCATTTTACTAATTAAGTTTTGAATTCCACATGCGGCTCTGTACATTAAGTGCGCCTGATGTGTCTGTATATATGGACATTCTACGAAGCTGCGAGATTGTGGAATATTAATCTATTTCTGACTGAACGAGACAAATGGTATACTTTATATCGGAATTTGATACTAATTCTTTTTCTACGTCGCTTGATTTTATGTGCTATTTTATTCTTTTTCTATGGTTTCAATATTTTTTTGGTTAGTTTTTGTTTTTTGTTATTTTTTGTTAACGGGTGTTGTTGTTTCATCCATGGGTGATTGGGACCTCCCCCCCCTCCCATTCAAATCACAATCACGCCTAAACCCCAGTCTCATTCAAGGCCTTTATGTGTGTTTGTGAAGATGAACTTCAGAGCTCGTGAGTAACAACACAACACAATGCAGCCTCACATTTCAACTAAAAACAAAGCAACGGTATTCTCTTTAATGATCAAGTAACGAAAGAAACAGATTCCATATGTGAAACCAAAAAGGAGACTTGAAAAGTATTTTTCAGATCAAAGCAGCTTCGACCTTGTTGATAGTAATCGAAGTAGAGCTCCACATACTTCTTAACTGTTTTATACAACCTTGGTCTTGCCTCTGACACAAGCCCTTCTACAGGCTGAATCTCTTTGTCTGCACCCGGAACACAAAACGTTGCCACAGATATCCTTTCCTTTTCTCTGTTAGTCACCACTCTATGAACCGGGCTCTTGTATATCCCATTGCTCATTATCTGAACACGAACAAGAGATTATGTCAAATCTACACCAAATCACCAATCTTGATTCTTGAAAAACCATTTGCATATATATATATACTAGAGACCTTACCTCGATCTGATCTCCAACATTGATCAGAATTGCATCAGGGACAATCGGAGCTTTGTACCACTTGCCATCTTTCAGGAACTGAAGCCCTTCGACATCTTTGTCCGGTAAGAGAAGAGTGAAAGCGGAGCCATCAGCGTGTGGTTTAACCCCAATGACCTTGTCTGGCCTTGGACATGGAGGATACAAGTTAAATCTTGTATCCATCATAGCATTTTCTCCATACATCTCTAGAAAGCAATTCTCTTCCAATTCCAACGATCTAGCCATGGCCTTAAAGAATTTCTCAATCACTAGCTGTTGCTTCATTGTATACTCATGTAAAGTTTCCCTGGAGAAATCTATTTGTCAAAATTTACCAAAGTCAATGAACCAAGATGCTTTTGAAATTGATAAGTATGGATTTTTTTACCTGAACCCAACTGGGGTTTCAGGCCAGAATTGAATTTTTCGTTGATCTTCAGGGTAAGTAGTGAGATACAAACGGTCGATCCAATCAAGAACTTGATCATCCGACAGGATCATGTCGTTTCCATATCCTTGGATACTACCAATCTCTCTCGCGTACTTTTGTTTCTCTTCGGTCGGAAGCGCAAAGAAGTGCTTCGTTAGCTCGTAAACCTTGTCAAGAAACGCTTCTGTGATTCCATGATTCATCACCTACTTCAGTTAAGCAATCAAATACCATAATTTTCCCCGGAACATCTAAAGAATTTCGTCATCAATAAAAGGGTCAAACCAAACCTGAACAACGCCCCATGTAGAGAGCGCCGAGTGAACTCAACTCTTCTCGGCCGTCCTCAGAAGAAGAGAGGAGAAGACTGAGATCGATGGCCGGAATATCCATCTCCGGCACCGAACCGTCAAGAGGTCGACTTTCCCCGTCGCCGGTGGGTGTGTGGAGATATCTTTCCGGTAGTCCTTCGCCGGCTTCAATTACCTCCTGGACAGTCTTAAACTTTGGCTTCTCCATTGTTTCTTTCTACTGGTTTCAGAGGATCTTTGTTTGATGAGCAATTTGGGACAAAAGAGCTTTATGTAACCCATAGAAAGAAGACGATCTTGACTTTGTCGCTTCTTTACTAAACCCAAAGATAATATTATTTTAGTACGCAGAAGAAACAAGTTGCCTAGGAAAAAAACTAGTGAAAAATGCCTAAACCACTTGTTCGATAGTGTAATAATCTAATCTCACCGTATGAATGGAAGAAAGATGCTGACCAATGGAGTTGTTTACGAGAGTCACGCAAAGGGAAGAAGCTTTTGATACCGAGGCGGGACCCACATTGAAGGCAAATCTCTCCACAAGCTTCTATTGCTCCACCGTGTCCTCCTCTCTCCCTCTTCTTTCTTCTTCATTCTCCATTCTCAATTTTACTTCTTCTTCTTCTGCTTCCTCCTCTCTCTGATACCAACAATGGCGAGACTTCCCTTGAGACCGGACAACCATTTCTTCTCCTCACCCTTCCACGCACACAAACAACCTTACCTCTCCGTCTACACCATCACCACTCGCTTCTTCCCCCAACATCACTGCCACAATCCTCTTAAATCAAGGGTTAAGTGCTCCGCCAGTGGCACAGAACGAGTCAGAGAGAGCAAGAAGCTTCCGAAGAACTCTATCGAAAAAGTCCCTCCCCAGCTTCCGATTCCGGATTCCGATTCCGAAGTTCTGAGCACGGAAACGGGTTCCGAACAGAATTGGCCTCCGTGGAAAAACATACCTGAGAGATATAAGCTCATCGGCGCTACTTCTCTCGCCTTTGTTATCTGCAACATGGACAAGGTTTTTCGAATTCAATTGAACAAAATTTCATTTTTTTTTCTCGTATGAGCTCTTCTGGGTATGATTTAAGTAGCTTACATAAACTGATTTAAGTAGCCCCAAGGATCGGAATCATGTGAATTTGAGCTCAGTTTATTATCAGGATTTTATTTTTAGGTGATTTATGGTAATGATAAGATTACATTCTTCTTCTTCTTGCCCTATTTTGTCAAGGAGATAGATAGATGATGATCTCCATATCATTTGACTAAGTGTGCTATGTTAATTGCAGGTGAACTTGAGTATTGCTATAATACCAATGTCACACCAATTTGGATGGAGCTCATCTGTGGCCGGGCTGGTCCAGTCATCCTTCTTTTGGGGTTATGCCTTGAGCCAGTTGCCTGGAGGTTGGCTTTCCAAGATTTTTGGCGGCAGGTTTGTCTTTTTTGTTAGGCTCTTCCCAGTTTTGCTTTCAGAGCTGATCCTGCTTTTGTCTAATGTATTCTTTATGCAGAAAAGTGCTCGAGATTGGTGTATTTACATGGTCTTTCGCTACAGCTCTTGTTCCATTACTTGCTGGATTTATGCCCGGTTTAATCTTTTCTCGAATTTTGGTAAGCCTGTCCATATTATGTTGATTTATATGCTATCACTCTGGTTTCTTTAGAGTCATGGTCGTGTAGCACATTCGTTAGCTTCTTAAACTCATTAAGTATATCCATGAATTGACTCGTTCTTAAGCTCTTACCTTCTCTGCCCCCACCCTGCTCTAGCCTTACATTATGTCTTTGTCTTAACACAGATATTTGTAACTCCAGGTGGGAATAGGAGAAGGTGTTTCCCCATCGGCTGCAACGGACCTTATTGCCAGGCATGTATTAATCTGGAGCAAATTTGAAGAGTGCTCATACTTGAATATAGATGATGTGGTTTTAACTGCTTATGCAGCCTTGGCTTCCTAAATTTAGTTCAAGATCTAGATATGAGAATCTTCTAATAGCTTTTAGCCACTTTTTTTTTTTTCATATCCTGATTGTTCCATTCAATTGCTGAGTACAGGACGATTCCTGTTGGGGAGCGCTCAAGGGCGGTAGGCTTTGTTTTTGGAGGATTGAGTTTGGGAAGTGTTTTGGGGTATGGTTTTCTTGATGTGATACTTAAATTACGAAAGTTACAATTATGTGGTTTTTATTTTTTTCATTGGTTCTTATTTGGTTAATATTCTAACCAAGCTTGGATTGGTTGACAGTGACAAAGGCAAATGCTCTGTTTTGAGACTTGCACAGACCTAACATTATTACCTCCGCAGGCTTCTCTTGGCTCCTCCCATTATCCAAAGCTTCAATTGGGAATCTGTCTTTTACCTGTTTGGTCTCCTTGGTGTTGGCTGGTAAGTCTCATTGAATGCTGACTAAACACTTGCACAACGTTGTTGTCTGATGTTTTGGATAAATCATCATACCTTTCATTCAGCTGCAAAGGACTTTTTTTCTCTAGTCTTTTAGATCAAATGAGATGCTGACATGCTAGTTTAATATTTCTGTATTCTGAGTTTTTTGTCCTATATTTTGAAGGTTCGTCGGGTTTCAATTTCTTAATAAAGAAGAAGTTTCATATAGAGGTGGTTTCTCCTTCCTTTTCCTTAGTCAAACTTTACTTAATCGTGAATATCTGTCATACGAAGTCCCATCTTTTGTTTGAGGTTATGGATATAAGGCAACGTTTATATAGTTGAATTTTTTACACATTTACTTACTGTGTAGTTTTTTTTCATGACTTATATTGTGAAGGCCATCTTAGAGTCGTTTCTTTTAAGTGTAACAGATGAGAACTACATGTAAATCCTTCTCTAACCCACTATTAAGTTCATAACATCTCGAACTGGAGAATCTACTGTATGTGAAGCAATTCTTACTTAGAATGTACATGTGGTGAAATCATCTTTTGTTTTGTCTGTTTATTGTTAGATTATTATAATTAAGACTCCATTCAGTAAATGGTTTGGATCATGGACTTGAACACCATTTACAATCAGGATTGCCCTTTGTGTGATAGGTGATGGGACCACTACTTCGCATAAACCAGAAAAAGCTACACGGGAAGAATTGGGGAACTCATTGAAGGTTAGGCTATTTAATATTATGTCTACGTCTGGCTTTGTTCTTCTTTTCAAATTTATATGACAGTTGAATTTAGCGATAATCAATTTGTCAAGCCTATCGTTTCTAAAGTTAAAATATTTAGTTGAAAAAACTATAAACATAACCTTCTAGCAAAAGAGGAGTGGAATTATGTTCTATCTTAATCCATGACTGTTGGCGAGTTAAAAAAACAACAATTTTTGGAAGAAGCTAAGTGTTTTGGAGTATGGTTTTTTTTCTAATTCATATTTTACCCACTTGCTTATTAGAACATGTCCCCTTAAACGGTACCAAAATGGCGTACAACAAATGGTTTTTTGAAAACTCAAAACCTTTCCGTTTGTATTAAGTCAATGCTTCATTTTTCCGGTATCTTACTACAGGAGATTCCATGGAAGTCGTTTTTCCAAAGCTCAGCTGTTTGGGCAATGATATACACTCACTTTTGTGGAAGTTGGGGTCACTATACCTGTTTATCTTGGCTACCAACTTATTTCAGGTAATTGCAGATTCGCTTTTATACCTGTTCACCATGTTCCCTTTTACTGGGAAATGATTTTGCTGCTCTATTTGTTTAAAGGCTATTTATCTGCAGTGTAAAATTCTAATATTTTAACTTATTTTGTACAAAAGAGGTTTTCTCATTTCAAGACCTGATTGATGCTTTGATTTATGTTGTGGTTTCATTACTCATCTTTTCTGATATAAAATCTCTCAGCCTATGACTTAGATGAAGTTACTTGAGGGAGAAAAAAAAATAGAAGTTACTTTGAAGTTGTTCTCTATGACTATGTGGAACATCTATGGTTATATCAGTATTCTGTATCTTTCGCTCCGTATCTTTGTTGATGGAGAAAGTAATTTTGGTATGCAGTGAGGCACTGAATCTAAATTTGAGAGATGCCGCTTGGGTAAGTATAAAACTGTCTTCTATATTGTGTTTTCTCCCTGGAATATTGGAAAATCAATTCAGCTTGCATTTTTTGTACGAAGTTATATCCTTCAGACTATGTTATGCCTTGTATTTATCAAAAAAATTCTAAGTACTCACAACATATCGCCTAAGATATCGTCAACTTGGCAAACAATATACATTGAAGTCAATATTTCTCCTGGCTATTGCCAGTCTGATAAGCAGGCATTGTGGTGGTAGTAATTTTCAAAATGCTAGGTTTAATATGACTTGCTATTGCACGCTAAATAGGATCCTCAATCCTATGCTTCTGGACTTGTTAAAAATGCTGTCAGGAAAATTAGACCCCAATGGATGGTCTAGAAAGTTGTGCTTTATTCTGCATAAGATACCGTTGGGCTTAAGTGTTTAGTAAGTGGTACGTATATCAGATTTTGGTCGTCACCTAGGGTTGCCTCGTAAAGAGAATGCCGTGAGTTACCTGGAAACAGCAACAAGAGAGCTTGTATTGATCTTTATTACTAAGCAGTAGTGTTATGAAATGCTTCAATGAATTTTCTTACATATGCATACTTAGTTACTTGGAGCTATGTTCTGCAAAGGTATAACATTTGGGATTTAATATCTGAATGTGAAGATCAGGTTTCCATCCTCCCTCCACTTGCATCGATTTTCGTGACAAGTCTTGCTTCACAATTTGCTGACTACTTAATTTCAAATGGAGTTGAGACTACCACGGTATAAAATCACATCCCTTCTCCTTGTGTACGTACATTTTTAACAAATCAAAAGGGTCTTAATATGTTCAGTTCTAATATCTCTTTAAGGTTCGTGCAGATCTATATACTCCGTTGCCAAGTGTTTATTTTATGCAGTTTTGTCAGTTTCCACTAATGGTTTCCCAGTTATCTAGATCAACCTGTCGTCACTTTGAAATGTAAACTCCTTGGGAATTTTCCATGTAGGTCCGGAAGATTTGTCAAACGATTGCGTTCTTGGCACCAGCGATCTGCATGACACTTTCATCTGTGGACATGGGATTGCCACCATGGGAAATTGCAGGAATCTTGACAGCAGGCTTGGCCCTATCAAGTTTTGCTTTATCAGGTAACTGGAAATCTTCTATTTTTTCTATCTTCCATCAAGAATCGTCAAGTAACATTACATAGAGAAGATGCATCCGAAGAAGCTTATTGTACCGAATTGACAAATACTGTGTTCCTTTTTACAGGACTTTATTGTACTCATCAGGACATCTCACCCGAATATGCAAGCATACTTCTGGTACATGTGGTTCTCATACTTAGACAATATGATGTCATCTAAACTCTTCTTACTTCCATTTCTCTAATTCTCCTGATGTGTGTGAGCTATCATTAGGTAGAGACTTTTTCTTGGGAAAACTGAAACCAAAGAAGAGTTACTATTGTGATGAACCAAGCATTTGGTCCTAGTATGTTTCTCTATCATTAGAACATAACTTCCTTCTAAACATGTAATGGGATCCTTTTTATTTCAGGGTATCACCAACACAGTGGGGGCAGTACCTGGAATTGTAGGTGTGGCCCTAACTGGTTTTCTCCTCGACTCGACCCATTCATGGACTGTAAGTCGCTAACTTTACCTCCAATGATGTTCAGTGGCTTAATTAGTTTGTTACTTAGAGCCGTGATTATCGTGTAGATGTCTCTATTCGCGCCATCAATATTCTTCTACTTAACGGGGACAGTTGTATGGTTGGCATTTGCAAGCAGTAAGCCTCAGAAGTTCACTAAGGATGTTGACTCATAAGTTTTGTTCTTCTTTTTTTGAGGCAAAAAGAAAAAAACATGGAGACTTTGGCTATGTATAGGTAAAAGAAATAGTAAAAAAAAATTGTTGTCAAAGCAAAGAAAAGAGAGCAGTGGTAATTTTGTTCACTGCCCTATCCTAGTTTTTGCATAGTTGCAAATGTAACTTTTATATTAAAAAAAAAAAAAACTCAAAGTGTTTATGGTAATGCGTGTGCCCTCTGACCATTAAAAAAATTGGGCAAACGATCCCCTAGAACTATCGCATAGCATCAGATGTTTTCTGAACTATGAACCCGTTTTATTTGTCCCCGAAATAAAAGTTACGGATCCAATTCTCTCCGAATTAAAAGTTTCAAACTTATGTCTCCACTGTTGTAAAAAGTCATCAAATGAAGGAGGCGTGCAAAACATTTATCAAAATATGCGGCGTCAAATATAAACGAAAGTGGAGCCCACCATCACTATGCGCGCACAGTAAATTTCTCTTTTTCTCTTCTATATAAACGAACGATTTCGTTCATTTGTAAACACA